>JAMZRA010000002.1:8074410-8587348 GCA_024499935.1 Tyrophagus putrescentiae | reverse complement strand
TCAAAGGCAGGGCCCCAAAACGTTTCAAACCTCTTGACATCACGAGAGCGGCTTGCGGTAGTGTTCTTGCGAATCTTCACCCTAAACAATTCGCCTAACGTGCTCATTTTTTATTCTTCGCAGATCAATCCACCAAATGGCCGGCTCTTGTGGTGGTACCTGTGTCAAGCTGCTGTTGGCGCTCTTTAATTTCATTTGGCTGGTAAGTGCTTTTTAAAATAATGCTCCTTTGTTAAGATGTACTAACAGGCTTTCTTTCAGGCCGTGGGCGGTTTTTTCGTCTACATCGGCATTCGCATTTTCCAAATTCAAGATGACCTTCGTGAACTGGTCAAGGAGAACCTTTCCACCGGCGCCATGGCCGTCACTATTTTTGGAGCTGCGGTCGTCTTGATTGCCGCCATTGGCTTCATTGGTGCCTGCTGCGAATCGTCGGCCCTGCTTAACTTTACGGATTCGTCCTGCTGCTCTTGATTTGCGTAAACGTTGCTGGAATGTACTTTGGCTACAAGTCCCAAACCGGAGTTTGAGAAGAGTTTCGATGAAGGTAGGAAGTTATTTGTTATCACTATTGCTCAGTTTTTTTTAAATATTGTTTTGCAATTTGTTAGGTGTTAGCATGGAATTCAACGATTCAAGGACGACAAGAAGCTGGCCTATGCTTTGCAGGTGGCCCAAAGTAACTTGCAATGCTGCGGTTGGGAAGGCATTGGCGACTAAAAGGGGCATCTTTCTGACTGAGGATGTGCCATCGAGTTGCTGCAAGGAGACCAACTACTCGCTGGAGGAACCAACAAGACCTGCTCTGGTGCTAGTGCTCGAATCTCCGGCTACTAAACTGGCTGCAAGGAGTCGCCGTGGTGAAGCAGATCACTGGCAACCTAACCTACACCTCCATTGCCCTCATTCTCATTCAGCTGGTGGTCATCTTGGCCGCCTGCTGCCTGCCCGTGATCTGAAGGCCACCTACTAGAGAGGGATGGAGGAGTGAGTGATCAAGAACATGAACAAAGAGATACCACCACCATCAGCTTTACCTTGCTGTACCAACCTTTTCTTACCCTACACACCTTTCTTACCAACACACCTCTACACAACCTCTCGTGTGCCTCATATACAATCTATTTTCTTTCACACATTTTTTATATCCGTTGCCCAAATATTTCTGTAAAATTAACCCTCTTTCCGCTATTTTTCATTTGTCTCTTTTCTTTTCTACACAAAGTCACTCACTGCACACCAAAGTCAGCAAAGTCGGACGACCTGAAGCCCTCCACTTTTTTGTGAGTACTCTACACAATATCTTTGGATTTCTTTCATCTTCCTCCTCTTTCCTGCTTTTTCCATTTGTACAACTACCCAAGCTTTGCTCGTGCATTATTACCACCACATGTAACACAATAAAACCATCCATTTAGCTGGAATGATGCTCGTGAGGTGGTTATCCAATCTCGATAGGACAATCTGGTAAACAAGCTAGCGCACACTTCTCACTTTGCCATATTTCCGGTGACTCTTGTTTGCAGGTTTTCACTTACCTCGCCGTGTTGGTGGTAACCAGAGATGGTGGAGTGGAGGAGAAGGCGAGGATGAAGAGAGCTAACTTGGTGGTCGTGCATCAATGACCACCACATCGACTTTCAGTCGCTAGCAACATCAATAGAACAGACAAACAGACAGACCGTGAGTGAGTGGGACAACGCTGCATCTGCATGATGTGTCTCGGCAGCACAGCACACAGCACATCCCTGTACCACTTGTGCTGCTGCTGACACTCTCCATCGTTCATTAGCTTTCGTATCAGAGCAACAGTATCACTTTTTGGTGTCTATTATTCTCCAGATCTCTCTCACCATTCTCCTCTCCTAGATACCCACAACCAGCCCCACCATCAGACTGTCCCTTCGGAACGCACGTACAGAAAGCAGAAAAAAAAGGCAGACACAGAGAGAGAGAGAGTTGTGTGCGAAACCAGAAAGAAGAGAGAGCAGCGCCATTGCTGCGCTGACTGTAACCAGGTGTGCTCACCACCAGTTTCCAGTAAGTAGTTGGTAGAGTTGGTTGGTTACCAGTGAACGATATAGTAACTCTCTCCTCTAATCCCCGACGGTTACAGATTTTCTGAGTTGGCTGTTGTTGCTGCATCGGAACTGAAACTGAGAAGGGGCCACCTCTGTCGACAGAACCAAAAGCCTAGCTTTCTAAAGCTCAATCTCAACCGACCGATTTGGACACCAACTGCCAAACACGAGTTTGAACTTGTTCAGCCTACTTTTTTTTGTTTCGCGAACGGACTGCCACCAAACCGATCACTTGTTGGTAGCAACAGCTTCTTCTGGTATGTTGCCATCATCATCAGTTTGTTATTTGAATTTTTTTTTCAACTGACTTGCAACTGACTCAACTCTTGCCAACAACTTGCTATTAATTTTTTAATCGTTCTCATTAGTGTCCTTCTTCTCATAGAGCAGACATCAAACCTTACTGTCAATTTAATCTACCGTACTAATTCAGCTTAAAAATGGTATCTTGCGGTGGTACTTTGGTGAAGATAGTCTTGGCTGTCTTCAACTTTATTGGCTTGGTAAGTTACTTTTTAGTATATTCTAAAACAAATAAAAGACTGCAGTGCTCTGCATAAATTACAAAGTGGCCCTTTGCCGTACTTCAAAGGTGACAACCTTCAAAGGGGAATGATCTCGCCAGAATGATTCTAGCAGTCATGGCAGTGCATAACACAAGTAACGAACCGTCACTCACTCTCACTCACTTTCTGTTGCTTGTTTCAGGCAATCGGCGGCTTTGTCATCTACCTGGGGGTGCAAATTTCCAGCTCAACAAAACCGCCGAGCTGAATCAGATTATCGACGCGAACTGCAGACCGGGGCTCTGCTGGTAGTGGGCTTTGGCTCTGCGGTGGCACTGCTCGCCCTGATCGGCTTCCTGGGCGCCTGCTGTAGAGCAGTCTTCTGCTGCGCGTCTACGGTCTGGTCGTCTTTCTGCTGCTGGTGCTGCAGTGCGTGGGCATCTACTACAACTACAAGGTGCAGCACGAGTACATTGACAATTTCGAGAAGGGCCTGAGAACGCCATTCGACAGCTCCTTCAACACCGACGGCAGCAACCTACAGGTGGCCTACGCCCTGCAGACATTCAACTGCAGCTGAAGTGCTGCGGATGGACCTCTCCGGCGGACTACACCAAGAGGCGGTGCCCGCCAGCTGCGTGCCATTCCGTCCCGCTGGCCACGCCCAAGGAGACCTGCAGTCGGGCGAACATTCAGTTCACCGTCGCTGTAAGGACTCGCCCGTACTGGGCCTCGTCAAAGAGGCCTCAACTACACCAGCTACACGCTGATCCTCGTTGAGCTGATTCTCATCCTGGCCGCCTGCTGTCTGGCGCGAGATCTCACCCGATACCAGCCAGTCATTTCTACGGTTAGACAACAGGCACATTCGGGTGCTTCAGCTTCACAGCTCCACCATCTGACATTGTCAGTGCTGTGGTACAATCGGCACACAAAAGCACATACACACACAAAACACACAACAGCACAAACCAGCGCACATGCACATACATTCTTCTTCTTTGTACTGTTTCGCACAGCTCAGCTTGCCTGCAAGTTTTTTCACCTTTTTTGTTACAGTGGAGTTAGTGGTGAGGCAGAAATTATTATTTGTGTTGTTTCATATCTATTTTTTTCCGAGGCAAAATTACTCTTGGCATTTTGTATTTAGCTTTTTGTATACTTCATTTACTTCACTTATTTTCTTTAATAAATGATATTATTTGCAGGTCAAAAGCTAGAATTTGTGAAAATAGAGAATGTTGTTAGTTTTTTTGTAAATCTCTTAGTGAAAGCTGTTTCTGGTTAGTAGTCAAATTAAAAGTACCCAAAGTCAATAAATTATTTCTGGTACATTAAACGCAGAGAATGCAGCAATAAATAAGAAAGAAATCCAAAGTGCAGTCTTTTTGTGCGCCAAACTCTTTCTCTTGTTCTTTCTAAAAGTCCTCTCCAAGGTCAATGACAATTTTTGGTGAGGGGGGGGAAAGAAACAGTTGTTCATATTTCTTATTTTTCTCGTTTGTCATCAGAGTGCCCAAACTGCAGGCAAGCAAACTGACTCAGTCCATGACAACGTCAATTCGAGGCAGCAAACATGGGGCAAACAAGTGTCTGCTTGCAACCAAGCCGACGGAGCGCACATTTCGCCAAATCAGCGTACCTATTGCGCGTTTACAGGACTAACCAGCCGTTGAATGATGCCAACTCACTGCCATCACGTGTGGTCATTCGGCTGAGGAGTGCTCGTTACTAAAGCAATAATAAAGCACTCTGTACTGCATAGATGAATATGGACATTTATTATTATTATTTGCCCAACCGAAAGGGAGTGAAAGAAAAGAAAAGAGAGAAGAGACTGGAGAAGAGACCTGCAAGAAGGAACTGAAAGGGACGGGCGGACGGACGGTTGCCAATTGATTGCCTCAGTCCTGAACTTGAATGAGACGGATATCCAACCTGTGCGGCAGTGTCAGTTTCACCGTTGAGAACGTGGCACACTGTACTGCTTTTTTCCTTCTGATAGACAAAAGAGGCACTACGATACGATAAATCAACAAAATGCCCAAAATCGTCTGTAGTGGGGGTTTGGCGAAGATTTTCCTCTTCACCTTCAACTCTATTATGCTGGTAAGAGCCTTATGTTGATTTTTAAACCAATAAAACTATTGTAATTAGTGCAAACAATTGTTGAATGTTAAAATACAATTTTTTGTGATAAAATGCCTGCAACCTTTCTAGGCTCTCGCCACGTTTGTCATTTATCTTGGCATCAAAATTACCACTTTAACGATGAAGCTCAAACTGTAGAGCTGGCTGGTTTCAGCCTTGAGCCAACAGGTCTAATTGGTAAGAGAAAATGGAAATTAAAATAAAATTAATTAATAACTTTATTTTTGAAACTAGTGTCGTCTTTGGATCAATCCTGGCGCTGAAAGCAGTAGGCGGTATTGTGGGCGTCTTTGTCATCACCCGCTCTTCATGAACATCTACAGCCTGCTGCTGGTTCTTGCACTGGTCGCTCAGATTGGCACCATTTACCATCGCTACAAGTACCAGAGTGACTTTCACGAGAAGCTCTCAGTGGCCATTCCGCAGGCCATCAATGAGACCTTCAACTCAGTGCACGGCAGTAAGATTGACCTCAACCTGGCCTATGCACTGCAGAGCTACCAGCAGACAATGGAGTGCTGCGGATGGACCGGCTTGCCGGGCGAGTACATCGGAAAAGAGGTGCCCATCAGCTGTTGCAATCAGAACTTTACACTTTCCAACTCAATGGAGACCTGTTCTAAGCTGAACATTGAGTACAAGGCTGGCTGCAACTCCTCCAGAGTGGTCACACTTGTCAAGACTGGCTTCAACTACAGTGCCGACGTTCTCATTGCAGTGCAGATCATCCTCGTGGTGTCTGCCTGCTGTCTTGCAAGATATCTCAAAGCCTATCAACCAGTCAATACATCTGATTAGAGCTGAAGTTAGATTTTGTTAGTACATCAAAATGAAGTAACTTGAATTTTTCTAGTAGTTTTCATATTTTATCACCTCTTTTTGTTTGTTTAGATTAACTTACTATTTAGAACTTTGTAAAGATAATTGTTGTTCCAAACAGGTTAACTTTATTTTAGACCGTTGTTTATAATAAAAGTGCTTACTGATGCACAAATTGTGCCCACTTTCGCAGTATGCCTAAATGGACTGCTACCTTTTTATTGCTTTCACCTGGTACTATCAGTTCTTTACCAGTCAAATCACATCATGGCTGTCACAAACACTACGCTCAACGGCACGCAGATGAGCACTAGTGCGTCAGAGAAAGATGGACAAAAAGACGAGCAAGAACACTGGGATCCCCATCGGATGACCCTTCTCATGGTTTCCTCTGTTCTCGGATTTGCTTTTCTCACCCTATTCTGCATAGGCTTTGTGCTTTACTCCAGACGAAGTCTTTTTAGAGACAAAAACAGTCTGGCACTCTTCTCCAGCAGTAATGCGGTGGCGGAAAGAGCAGCAACAGCAGCAGCAGAGGCGCATCATCGGCCAGTTCGACGGCCACAACAACGAACCGCAAAATGATCAAGGACTACTCAAAACGTTTGCTTGCTGGAAGCAACCAATCACGCCCAGTCTCGCTTTGGCTCGACCTGCTTATGGTGGCAAAAAGAATAAGATACGCCCAGTGAATCGGAGTAAAGCACAGTCTTCCAAGTCAATGAGCTCTTCTAGTAGTAATTAGATTGAAACACAGGAAAAAGAATGACTGTAATAAATAGTTTACTTTGTTGATTGCCATTATTCTAAACAAATAATAAAATCTTATGTTGAAAACAATTTTGAAATTGTTTTTAAGGTTAGTACTATTTTTCCATTTTTGTCATTTATTCACAAAAAGTTGCTAATGTTCCATATGCACCATGCTGGAACTTACATTTTTTGTATTGCTTGTGTTTCAAATGATGGATCCATTCAAAGCTAGTGAACCTTTAAAAAACTTGTTGGTATCAATGGAAGCAACTAAAAAATGAAACTGATGTTAAAACAGAGCTTTACAAGGCTCACAAATGTCAACATTCACTATGAGAAGACAACGATCGCAAGTTTTGGAAAAATCTTAATAATCCAATCGACAAGTCGATCCTTTTTGGCTCCATTATCTGCGTTCTGACTCTACTTGCACTCGTAACAGCAGTCATTGTCTGCATTTCAACAGAGATAAAGAAGCAAAGTCATCGAAAAAGAGGCAAGAAGAACCAGAAAAAGAGCAGCCAAAGCTGAAAAAAGAAACCGACCATCACTATTTTCATCATCCACCGGCAAGAAGCAAATCTCGTCAACTGAGTCGATTGAGACAAGCACCCAATAGTGAAATGGTCATTGTAATCACTTTTACTCTTTACATTCTTTTTACAAAAGCACATTAAATTAATAGTTTGTTCTATTTAGTGTGTTGCAAAGAGGCATAATTAAGTGTGTTTTTAGCTTTTAGTGTTTGCGTGCAATATTATGGCTACTGTCGGGACTGTCTGTCAGTTACGGCAATCTAACTTTAGAAGGCAAAACACCGTTGCCCCTTGCACAAAACTAAAAAACTATCCGGCAAAGGCCAGTAAGTAGAGTGGACAAAATCATCAGCTATGTGAACTCGGCCATCGAGTCGCCGTTTGAGTTTCGGAAAGTGGGACAGAAAAGGTAAACAAAAAGTATTAAAGTTTTCACCATTCTGAAACACTACTTACTTGTAGAAAATCAATGACACGGTTTCGCAAAGTGTCTATGGCAGAGAAAATCTATCGGACTCTTCTGGTGATCATCAACATCGGCTGGCTAATGGTGGCCGTTCTCCTCTTCTGGGCAAGCTACTGGATCCACAATGCCGATCAAACGTACAGGTCGCCTACAGACTGATGGTGGACTTTGACATTCGCCCCATCGGTACATCTTTCGAGCGTACGCAGCAGTGATGATCTGCATCGCACTGGAGGGCATCTTCGCGTCGGCCTTCGAAGTGGCTTCCTGTCTGCTGTCGTACATTTGCGGCGTCTGCGTGATTATCGTCTTTACCGCAGTGCTCATCGTGGCGGTCTTGGCCAGGCGAAGCACCCTGGAAGTCAGCTGACGGAGGGAATGCAGTTTTGCATTGACAACTTTCAGTGAGTTGAACCCTGTCCTGGTGTTCCAATGCAACCCAAAAATAGCTTAAAACGCGCGTCTTTGCAGATACGACTTTTACATTGCCCAGGCAGTGCAGCAGGTGCAACTACTTCGATTGCTGTGGCCTTCACTCTGCGACGACTGGAGCAAACTGAAGGACGACCAGCAAGGGCGACACTGCCCATCAGCTGCTGTGGTCAGAAGACCAACGTCACCGACCCAATCACCTGGCTGGACACCTGCTCAGTGGACCAGCAGACGAACATGAATGGCTGCAAAAGCTCGCCCGTCGTCGAGGCCTTCTTTGAGTACGCCTACACTGTGCTTGTTGGGCTCACCCTCCTCAACATGGTCACCGTCTTCATGGCAGAAAGCTAATCATCATTCTCTGGAAGTGGTAAAAACAATAATAAGGTCTAGGATGTACTTTGCCTGGAACACATGGCTCTCTAGTATTCCTCACACGCACTTTTAATCTGCTTTCATCCTCTGTTCCCATAGTGATTCGGTGATGTACATAGCATTTTTTGTTGACATTAGTAGTGCGTCAATAAATCAAAAGGGCTCATTGAATACTTTAACCAAAACAAGTATTTTCTTTTGTAGTCCTTTCCATCAAGTGAGTCAAGCACGTAAAATAGCTTGTCTAAGAAAAAAGATTATTTTGCATACTTTGGAAGTTTTTGCAAAATAAAAAACAAAATTGGTTGCTTTTTACAAATCTGTTTCTAAAAAAGAAAACAAACGCAAAATAATTAGGTAAAAAAGCGTACTAAAAATAATTGTCACTACCAAAGCATTTAATCATAAGATCCCCATTACAAAATAATGAGATCATCAGTGGGGCTCATTTACTAAAGATACCGTTTATGGGCAATAGTTTTAGTTTTTTATCATCATCATTAATCTCTACCACAACAAACTCATGATGACTCACAGTTTGAGAGTTTTTTCCTGCGCGCATTGTGCCCAAACCCTCCAATTGTTTACTGTGGCTAAACAAAAAAAAGATTGCTTTTTTTACATTTAATATGAATTATAAAATTGGTTTTGTACTAAAAAAATTATAAAAAATGTATTTTACACTATAAGTATCTGCTGGTTTAAATGATATATGTCTGCAATTAAAATGTTTTACTACCGCTTTAAAGCTGTTTCTGAAAAATTTGGTAAATCTACCATAAAAACTTAACGGACGCATAAATAAGTTTTAAAATGAATTATGTATTTTATTGCGTTTTAAAATTACAAAAATGTGGCACCATTTTCTCTTAGGGAAAAGGGAAACCCTTAACCCTTTTTATGACCTTTCTTTGCATTTAAACCATGACGAAATAGTCCAACTGTTTAGACGCATACTTAGAGCCTTTTTAAAAATCAACACTGATTAAGTCCTTAGCATCCGCGGTACTAGGGGACAGTCTGCATACCCCAACCAGGTATAAGCGACATCAACGCCAGTCGAGTTGTAGAGTCGATATTGCATTCTATCAAATGCAATGGAGCCCCAAGCTAATCATTACGCAGCAGCAGCTTGGGCGCCAGAAACAAAGACTGCGAGTGATAAGCAAAGCGAGCTCAAGTGCAATCGCTTCTCTCTCACTCTTTCTCCCTCTCTCTGGCATTTACTCACCGAGAAGCAGGTGGTTTACGGGCAACTTTGACTGATAACCGCCCTGCCACCCTACAACAGCTGGTTGTACTGTATAAAACCATTTGTCAGTTGGCTGCTATCCGCAGAAGAGAGTTAGTGCTTAGATACAGAAACAACACAAAAATCCTCTATTTACCATTGCCAACCACTCCACTTTGAAAAGTATTTGCTGCCTCTTGTGAGTGCTTCATTAAACTCTTTTTTTCATTTGTACGACGACCGTCATCCACACTCAACATAATTTTTTTGCATCTGTTTTGTGCATCAAACTAAATTCACGCAAAAATGGTTGACTGCGGGAGTAAAATTATCAAAATTCTGCTGGGAGTGTTTAACCTCCTTTGGCTGGTAAGTCATTGACAAGTTTAGTATTTTTTGTACAAAAACAATAACTTTTATACTGGTCAACTGTGCAGCTACTTGGTGGTGGTGTCATCTACATTGGATACCGACTAGTCAAGTGGGACAAAGAGTTTGATGGAGCAGTCGACTTAGCGAAAATCAACTTCACATCAATTTCCATTGTCATTCTCGGCATTGGCATTGTAATTGCTCTGATCAGTTTTCTGGGATTCTTTGGTGCCTGCTGCGAAAACTCGTTTATGCTACAAGCGGTAAGTTAATTTTAAAAATATTTCTAAAGTTATGTTTAAAATAAGGAATAGCTTTATTGTAACTAGACTTTAGTTTAGTAAAGTATGATAAAGTATTATAGAAATGAAAGCATTCTTAGAAGCAGTAGTCACTTCAGCAGGCTTGTACACATATGCACACACTCGATGACAAGTGGGCTTAGTCATACATTTTAATCTGTTGGGTGTTACCGCTCAACACTCACCGCCTAATCCGACAGAAATATGTCAGCTCTCAATCAGCATGACAACAAAAAGTGATAGGAAAAAATTTGGTCAATTCTAACAAAATATAGTGACATGATCTTATCAACTTCTTTTTATCTCAAAACAGTATGGTTTCCTGATGGTTCTCATGATTGGCGCTCAGATTTACGCCCTTGTTGTTTCAATTAAAAACAATGGAAACGTAAGTTTAAAAAGTTCAGGTTTCAGTTTTGTCTGCAGCATTCATACTTACTTTGGTTTATTCGTTTCAGATTCAAACTGATATTACAAAAGGAATTAAGGATGCTATAAAGCAAATCAACAAGGACCACAAGACGGCTTTCATCCTTGAAACTCTTCAGTATAATCTAAAATGTTGCGGTGCCACAGGGCGAGGCGATTATACTAACACAACCGACACCCAACTTCCTGGATCGTGCTGCGGCATTAAACCAATTCACGAAGACAAAGAAAATGAAAAATGTGGAAACAAGACTCCCTATACTGAGGGCTGTTTAGAAAAGCTGCACTTTGACCAGATTCAGACGCTCTTCAAGGGCACAATCGGCGTTGGTGTGGCCATCATTTTGTTTGAGTTCATTCTTGTCTTCGCCGCCTGCTGCCTTGCCCGAGAAGTGAGATATAGTTAGGTGTGAGAAGAATCCTTAACACGTGAAAACTCCTAAGAGGCGTGAACCGACTTAAGTTATTATCATCACTATATGATCTACCAAAAAGTGATATGCTGATGTGCTTATTAATTGATAAAATAAAATATTTTCACATTTGAGTTGATCTAACTTTTCTTTTTGGTTTGCACTACTTTTTTGTTAATTTTATTTTTATAAAGGTTTTGAAATTAAAGAATAATGTTACTTCATTGACGTACTAAAGTTTGCAAAAAAGTTTGCAAAACTTCAACTGATTAGTCATTTTTGCCGTTGACAAATTGACCATTGGCATGACTAAAGTTCGAAAATGCATTTTGAACTCGCTCGAAAAGGATAAAAGGCAGCTCAATTTGCAAAGCTCTACCAATTCAGAGTGTTGTTTTTGTGTTTGCATTCAAGCATCTTTCGCAAGCATCGACAAAAAATCAACAGTAAAAATCAGCTATTTTTCTCCATCAAGTTTCAGAAACTGACTTGAAGATGGCCAGTTGCGGAAGCTTCATTGTTGGAATTGTGCTCTTCATTTTGAACCTCGTTTGGCTGGTAATTTGCCTAAACCACTTCTTTAAAATCTTCAGTCTTTACATTTTTCAACTTCTTTTGCAGATTATCTCTTCTACTCTGATTTACCTCGGAGCTCGCATGCTCTTCTGGCAGCATGAATTTAAGTCACTCGAAGAGTTGGCTGACATTAATGTCACCTCTGTGGCTACTTTTCTCCTGGTTCTCGCCGTCATGGGCGCTTTCATTGCCATCCTCGGTCTGTGTGGCATCTGTTGCCGCAATTCTTGCTCCCTGAAAGTGGTAAGTCATTGTCTTACTATAATGCTGTAAATGAGAATAACTTTATTGTTTACCACTTTCTTAATTACACAGTTTGGCTTTCTCATTCTCGGACTGATTGCTTTGGAGGTTGCCGCTGTGGTGATGACCAACAAAGACCGAGCGGTAAGGAAATGAAATCTGTAGACCACTGCACTAACATAATAAATACCTTCTTTGCTAGCTGGTTGACAAGTTTGAAAACGCCACTCGTGAAGCCATAAAGGATCTGCACAAAAACAATACTAAGGGCGACCTGCTTCAGCAGTTTCAGTACTTGGGTCACTGCTGCGGGTAAGTGACATCGAGACAACGGTTGAGTACAAATATGGTAACATTTCTCTTTGCTATAGTTTTGAAGGTCCGCAAGACTATGAAAATGAAACTTTGCCTGTCTCATGCTGCGGCTACAATCCAAGCTCTACAGAAAACGTCAACTGTCCTACTGGGGACAAAAACCACCCAGTGGCTCCAGGATGCAAGGACAACGTCAACAAACTGACCGCCCTGTTTGGCAGCTCGTTTGCCTTAAGTGTAACTCTTATTCTCTTCGAGCTGGCCGTCGTCATGGCTGCCTGTTGCCTAGCTAAAGAGGTACTCTAGCTCAGCTGGTGATTAATAACTTTTTTCTAACACTTTTTCTAATTTTCTTCAAGTATCAACTCGAGGACGCCGGACAGTCCAATTCAGTGTTCTAATTTTTTTGGCAAAGACAAGCAACCGAGATGCACGCCTGGATGGCGTTTTGCAAATTTTTAACTTTACTTTATAGCTGTAATTATGACTAAATGTTTAGCAGCATTTTCGCACATCACACTGAAAAAGTGTTACAAAATATTAAAAATTTAACAAATAAACAACATTGAAAAGTGTTTTCAGCATTTTGAGTTATCAAATACTCGAATAACTACAAGTGCAAATACTGATTGTTACAAATGTACTATCGTTTTCCGGTCTCATTCCAAAATATTTTGGCCCCGTTAGTTTATTTTTAGTATAATAAAGCGCTTTTTGGCTTTTGGCAAACAAAAGTATAGAAAGTGGTTGTACACGTTAGTCGAATGAGAATTTAAATTAGGGTTGAAATATCTCGATAAAATATCGTTTTCCTCGAAAGTTTGCATTGCATCAAATTCTCAGAACACCTACTCAAAAACGCTTACTACTTTAGAGTCATTGAAGATAAAAATCATGATTTTAAAAAAAGAAAAGAATCAACTGAAAGATTGAAGGAAGGTGCTTATCTGTTACATGTTTTCCTAATCACTTAGCACCATCACCTGCTGTGAAAATAAAGAGTATTTTTGATCAGGGCATTTGTGCATACCACTAGCAGAGGATATCTCACTGAGTTAACTGATTAGGATTTTATAAGGGCATAAAGAAAAAACCCGTCTAAACATCCGGACCTGTAAACATTTTTCTTTTTTTGCTTTAACAAAATTTTCTAATACAAAGAGCAGTAGCATTGGCGGTGTTGTCAGAAGAGACTCAGCCATCACAGTGACAAGTGTGTGGCGCGCAAAACACTGCTTCACAAAATCATACTCATGGAAAGGGAGCCTCAAGTTAGCATTGCTTGGGGGCAATTTAACGCGAAAAGTTAGCCACCTAAATCACTGGCAAAAGGAGAAAAAAGACCATTCTACAGGCAGTCCCGGCCAAATGTTTAGCCGGTTTACTGACTGGTTTACTCGGCGCCAGTGGCTCTGGTATTTTTGTTGTTTACCCTTTTTTTGGGTTTTTGTCAAGAAAAAATACAAAACAAATTATTTAACTTGAACTTATACTAAATAATAGGAAAGACCACTCTGCTTGAAAATTCTCAGTGGCAGTACGGCACCTGATTCCGGTCAATATACCTTGGCAGTCACTTGGAAGCGGGCTCCGGTGTCGTACTACATTCGCCAGCATGTTCACGAGAGCATCGTCGGAGAGCTTACCGTGGAGAGAAATTTTCCGCTATGCTTAAAGCATTCAAAAATGGAGGCAGAAATGCACCATCTGAAAAAGCTGACGAACATAAACAAGAAGACTATGGAGTCGGTTCTCCTTTCACCTGAAAAAAAAGCTTTCTCGGCCTTTTAAAAAGTGCAGTGGTGGGGAGCAGCGTCGAAAATTTAGTTTGTCAGGAGCTGATGGCACTGAGGGCGCCAACTTTTTTTCTTTTGGGCGAGCCATAAAAAAGGGATGGATTTTAATTAGGTTTTGAACAATAGATTACCCCCCTTTTTTTGTCTTCAAAATAGGGTTGACAGCGCTTTGGCAAATTTTAAGGATCTCCTGTTTGGGCCCGTTGGCCAAAAAGCAGCACCTTACTGTAATTTTCTCCCAAATTTTTTTTACCAAACAGTGAAACGTTGAGTTTGTTTGATAAAGTGATCGTTTTTTCTAAAACTGGTCAAGCCATTTTCTCTGGTCCACCAAATGAAATAAAAAATAGCCTTTGAATAAAGTTCCAAATTTTTGATCAAACCCCCAATTGAGGTGTTCTCAAGGGGGCATGTAATGGATGCTTTTAAGGCTTTAAATTTTTACATTTCTTTAAAATTTAAAAAAAAATTCAGGACTGAAAATAAACACCTCTCTCAACTTGGCCCCTTTAAAAATTCCCCGAAAAAGAAAACCTTTTAAACCCGACAAACCCAAGGTTTTTTCACCAGCCCTCTGGACTGCCGGTCCCCGAAAAACATTAAAGTGTCTGATTTTTTTATTTTACTTTTGCAGACAGAATAGAATTTAAATTTTTCGAAACTGCAAAAATTTTTTTTTTGCCCTACTCTTTTCTTTGCGTATTTTGGCCTTATTTTCCCAAAGCCTTCCCCTTTGAAGGCCCCGAAAACCCGGTGCTTTAAACAAAAAACCCCACAAAAACACCCAACGCAACGAAATTGACTTAACGCCATTCAGGTGATGATGCGAACAAAAGACTTTATTTTATCACAGTTTGTTGCTTTTTTCCCGGTTTTCTTATTCATCCCACCCCAAAGGAAAAAAAACATTTAAAATTTTTAAAACCGAACACAAAATTGTGAGTAATGTGAGCAATTTTTTACCGCAAATGATTTTTTTGGAGCCACATCCCACACCTTTAGACGGACGGTCGGGGTCAATATTGGTTTTAAGGTGGCCCTTTTTATTAAAATCAACACACGTGGTTTTCATTCAGCGTTGTACTTTTTTTTGGACAGCACCTTGACGGGGGAGAAGGTCAACTGGCACGCCTTCCCCTTAGCCTTTTATTGGTACTGGCATCTAACCGGGGTTTGGCCAGCTAGTGGCCCTTTTGGTTGACTATCCGCTCATGCTCTGCTTTTAACTCTGCAAATGTACACCATTTTCACGCTTTTAATGGACTCTACGTCAAGTTCAATCGAACGGAAAAACCGTTTTTTGAGCAACTCAGCAATGGAATAGTATGGTGTACGTCCAAGAGGCATTTTCTGGGTGATCTTTGTTTTTGACCGCTGCCAAGGGGAGGCGAGTACTCTATTGTGGAGGTGGATCAGCAAATTGAACCAGAGAAGATTGGTTTCTATGTGCAACGAGTTCTCGTCAATGTGGTGATTGTCAAACTGTTGACATTGCTCATTAGTACATCAAATTCAACTTTTGGGAAAAGAAAATCAAAAATAATGAAGATGAAATACATGATATAGACAAAAATGATTATAGTTTTGAATCAAAAGATGATTTGGCAATTTCTTTTGGGAAAACAAACCAGTTATTCCTAAAGAATCTGTCTGTTGCAAGGAAAAATTGTAATTGCTTGGCGAGATTTAAGTCTTTTTAGTACAGGAATTCAATCACTGATTTTGGAGAATCTAAAAGTGTATCGCGTCAAAAAATTCTTAACGACCTAAAGGCCAACTTTGCTTTGGTACATTGAATGCAATGATGGGCACATCTGGGGCGGTAATTTTTTATTATTGACCTATTGTTTAGCAAAAAAACTAATATCATTTTTTAAACAGGGAAAAACATCTCTTTTGCGGGTGCTCAATGGTCAATGCAAAACAAGACTGTCAAGTGAAGCCAAAATTTACCTTTCAAAACTGACTCCCATTCGAACTTGCTTCATAACACAAGAAGTTTTCTGGCCACTTAATGAAAGGACTAACTGGTCAGCAACTGCTGCTGTACGCTTCGCGACTAAAAAACTGTGATCCTCATCAGATGACCACAAAAAAATTGCAATTAAATGGCTAACAGAGCTGGACATTCTCCAGACAGCCAACACACCTGTCGAACGATGTTCAGGCGGTGAAATGAAGAGGCTAGTGCTAGGACTTGAGTTGACCTCATTGAAAATGCCCAATTTGATTCTCGTTGATGAGCGCTGAGCGGCCTGGACACATATTCAGCTTTGGGGTCATTCAGACTCTTCGCAAGGTGGCCACCACACATCCCCTGACAATTTTTACCAGGTGCATCAGCCAACAAATGAAATTCTTCATAAATTTGATCAACTGTACATTTTGGCTCGCGGAGGTGTCTTAATCTTAGCGGAGCGCCAAGTGCAATGCAACTTCATATTGACAAAGACCGGCTCTAAACAGTTCATTCTCCTCATTCTCCTCGACACTTCCCATTGAGAAACGATTAGGCAGTCGTGTGCTGAAAATGCCCAAATGAAGTGACCACCAAGCTCAGTCAGATATCCACTAACAGATATCTTCGGAGTTACTTGGGAAAACGTACCTCACACTGGACGGCGTACAACCAAATCGTCCTCGAATCCCCCGTTTCTCTGTGTATCAGCTGGTCCGCTATCTCGTACCTTCGCCTATTCTGGAAAAAATGCTTCATATCTTACCTCTCCTCTATAGGGGGCCCATTTCGGATCCTATTCACACCGAGGTCCCCAAGAGCCAAGTGCCTGCTTCAGTCTCGAGGACGTCAAAGCAGCTGTGTGAAGAGCGCAGAACAGGTGCACGATGAGCTGCTTCTTGAGGACAACTTTTACTACGTTTTCTATGCTGTAAAACATTTACATGTTACTGCTGATCATATACTCGTCATAGGCTGCACAAACGAGTTCAATGTTCTGGAAAATGAACACCGAAATGGTAACATTATGTGGATAATGTGCTTTTTGCGGTTACCTGTATTATTAAACCCTACTTTTATAGGCTGGTACCACGTGGGTGCTTTCTTTCTCGCAAGATCGCTATTTGAAATAGTTCTCATCATGATTACCAACTTTTCCACGTCATGATAGCCAACATCTACGAGCCAGTTGTGCATTAAAGTATCTACCTGCCCCTTTGGGCTTGCGACGTTGGCCCAGCTTGGCTACGTTTCACTGGGTCAGTGCTTACCTGCTGGTGGGAAAAACTTCACCAACACTCTCATTCTCTGTGGCACCTGCTTTGTGCTGATTATCATTGGCAACACCTACGTGCCGATTGGGGAGAGGGCACTACCTTTGGCAGGCCCCTCTCACAGGTTCTCACTGATTCGCTTTTAAACATTTGAGAACACCATGCTACTGCCAGTTTGGCTTTGGTCGATGCAAAGGGAGCAAGACCAGAACGCATACTCTATTACTTTGAACGTTGATGAACTCTGATTACTACCGAAACATTGGCATGCCTCATTCTCAATGTGAGCTTCTACCGAGCTGTCGTGTTTCTACCTTCTTGTACATCGCCTCAATCGAGTCCAAATAGCCAGAAAACAGCTGCTCGAATTGTGCTGTATCAAAAAGGGGATAGGATCCCAAACAGAAAGGTTTAAACCCTTTTTTTACAATAACGAAATTTGTTCACTGATGTCTCTAGTAAAAGTTTCTAGATTTTTTGCCGATTCTATTTTGCAACAACTCCTTTCCCCAAAAGGAAGCATATTTAGGAATTTGACAAAACTGTTGTGCTCTTCCACATGAAAACCGCATATATTGCATTCACAAGCAACCGAAAAACGGGTTAAACCAGGACAAAAAATCGGCAAAGTGAATGATTTGGAAGCAGCCCAGCAGCACAGTGCTTGGAAGAACCCCTTTCATAAACGATTAAACTGTGTGAGTGACGTCGAGAGCGTGGACACTGCTGGTGTTGGGTCCCACTGTGGCCCATCTCTCGCGTCATCAGTACAAACCTCGCCATTGACGTAACAGTTGGCCTCAGTCGGTGCGAGTAGGTGTACATACCACACACACCACTCTGCCACAGTTCATCCATCTGCCATTGAGAATGTAGGCCATGTCAAGCTGACGTAGACCGACCAGCAACACCAGCAACAGATACTGGCAGTGTTAGAGTCTTTGCTAGAGAGTTTTTTGCTGCAGTAAGCCACTCTACTCGGGGGCGCCCGACAGCAGACATTTAGACCGGCGACCGCAGTTGAACTCTCCACTCTCCGGGACGTAATCGGTGGGCAGGGGAAACAGCAGTTCCCGCAGACACCCCCGCACAAACTCACAAATGAAAACATTGCCTGGTGGGTCGGTGGGTTAGTGGCAGTAGGGGTACAAAGGAAGCGGCATTTAGTGCAGTGCTCACACCAGTGCTCTACTGCTCCACTCTCTGCTCACACACACTCTTTGGCCCCACTGACACGCTGCTGCTGCTGCTATACAGTGCCACCAACACCACCGGCGTACGACGAGCGAAGACCGCAAGTGAGCAAACGCGGAAGCGATCCTGGACCGAGTTTTAGCTAAAGTCGACACTTTTGGCTAGAGAGAAAGAAGAAGAGAGTAAGAAGCGAAGAGATCTCTGGCTCCCCCTCTACAGCTTCCCGACAATACACCAAGAAAGAGCTCTCTGGCGCTGTATATAAAAGACGCTGTTCATTTAGTTCCTGGTTCATTTGGGTCCTCTGAAATGCGTACTCCTCCCACGATGGGAAAAATTTCCACTTAGATAAAAGCCATCTCCTGATTTTAAATGCCAAATTAAAGATAATATGGTGATGAAGATGGGCGAGACGATGATGATCAGCGCTAATGTCTTGAAACGGTCATTTGATTTGGTCCTTTACACCAAATTGAACCATTTTGTACTACTACTACTAAGGCAACTTCCTTGGTCCTTTACAACCAGGAAGTTTTTACATTATCTACCTTTTTGAACAACTTTACCTTTTCCACAATTACAAAAATTCGAATCAACTTTTTCCTTCCTTTCCTTCGCTTCCTATTCCTTTACACCTGTGCCTGATCACCAGAGTCACGTCTAAGCAGTAACATAAGAAAATAAAAGCTACATTTTGTGATTTTTTAGCATCAGAAAGAATGAAATAACG
Organism: Tyrophagus putrescentiae; assembly: GCA_024499935.1. Taxonomy (NCBI): domain Eukaryota; kingdom Metazoa; phylum Arthropoda; class Arachnida; order Sarcoptiformes; family Acaridae; genus Tyrophagus; species Tyrophagus putrescentiae. The sequence goes on along the minus strand of JAMZRA010000002.1, from coordinate 8,568,397 downwards.
TCGCAGTTCAAAACTGATCCAGCAATACAATCATCAACTTTGAGCGCAATATATCACCACTTTTGTATATCAGCACTTTTTCCCCTTTCAAAGAATCGTAACGAACAGAAAGAATGTCCAAAAACCACTTGCCACTTTCTACAGGCTGTGCGCCTTCTTCGGCCCCCTTTCGGCAGTTTTTTGCTCACATCCTACCACCACCACCACCCGGCTCTCGGAACCACAACTCGGGCAACTCCTTTGAGAGCTCCTCACTGCGAATCAGCCAACCGCTTCACCTCCTCCTCACTGGGTGGCAGTGCCCAGCAGCAGCAATCAAAATACCCCTCTCCTTTCCCGGCCCCGCTGCACCACCGACATGGACTGCTCGGTCGGAACGCCAGCTCGGGCTCTACTTGACCCCCTTCGGACGATGTGATACTGCCAGTCGAGTGGGCCCGCGGGAGGGCTACCCCCCGAGTGCCGTAAGGGGGAAGAGCAGTCGAGGGAGAAGGGCGCTGTCGGGGGGGGAAGCAGACGACGACGACCACTGAGACATTCCCACCAACCCCTTCCATGACACCTCCCTACGACAGTGGCGCCCATTTACATCAGCAAGTGCGTCCCGACAGTCCCCACCCAGCTGGAGGCTTTTCTCCGCTCCACAGTCAGCACTACTACGGACGTGCCTGTCTGGAGGACAAGATTGCGAGGCGAACCTCATCTGTCGACCGTGAACCCGGCGCAGTCTCCTCTCGGAACCTCCTTCCGCCGGGTGTTAGCAATACGATCACAGCAGTGGTAACTGGAAAATGTACGCAAATCGCACCAAACCTGTCGATGTCCAAACGGACAGCACTGGAACAAGCACAGCCGACGCTGTGAGTGGCCGCACTACGAACAGGGCGGGCCAGCCCGGGGGCTCTGCCTCGGGGAGCCCTTCCCCACCACTGGCACCGTTGTGAGCGGCAGTGGCAGCTCCCACGGCTACTTCTCGCCAATGAGCATCGACCTGAAGCTCTTTGAGATCGTCCTCGAGGTGGCCTTCCTCATCGCCTGTCTGCTCGGCTACCGAGCCTGCTCCAAGAACTGCTGCCGCGATGATGAGGGCCGCTCGGAGAGCGGCTCCACCGGCGCCTTCACCAGCCAGTCCTTTAAACCGGCAGCAAGGACGGCGCCACCAGTCCCGGCTCGGAGAGCAGTCACCCCTCGGAGACGTGCGACGCCAAGGCGGAGGTCAAGTCAGACGAGGAGTCCATCATCAGTCGGCGCTCATCGACGCTGGTCGGCCTGAAGGGGGCCAAGCTGAAAGGTACCGAGGTGAAGAGCGGAGGAATCGTTGGTGGCCTAGGCGGCGGCTCGATGAAGCTGAAGAAGAGCTACTCAGGACGGGTCAGTCGAAAGCGGCGATCAGTGGGGCGGTTTTGCCGACGCGACCCCCACCCACAGCAGTGGCCGCTCCTCTTCACCCTACGGCTCCGGCTCGGGCGCCAACCTCCTTTTCAGCAACTCCACCAGCAACTTCCGCCGACTGAGCTCCGTCTCGGCCTCGATGTCGCGCAGCAGCTCCGCCTCGACGCGCAACCTCCTCGTCCGGCTGAACCCTGACAACGACGCCAGCCGCCTCTCCGTCTCCACCACACTGGCGCCGCCCAACTCCTCCTCTGCCGCTGCTGCTTCGCTGCTCACCTCGACGCCTTGCTACAACTGCCGCATCTACAAGGAGGTCTACAGTCCGACGGCTCGCTGCAAGAGCTGCCGCAGCTCGCTCGCCTCGGTGGTGGTCGACGATGCAGGTGCAGGCGCCGGCCACCACAGCTCCAGCCTGGACCTGGTCACGGCTCAGGGCGGCACCGGCAGCAAGAGCAGCAGTCTGCTTGAGTTTGAGAACGGCTTCCTCGATGAGGCCGCCGGTTCCGGCGGAGAGGGCGGCAAGAAGGGCAGTCTTCTCCTTCTGCCACCCTACAAACAGAAGCCCATTCGCCGGTCTGAGGAGGTGGGCGTGCCGCCTCATCTACGTGCCCCTTACCGAGACTCACAGCCCTTCTGGTTGAAGTGAAGCGCACCGAAGAGGAGATACATGTACGTTTGTAATAATGCCCCACAACAAATTCACCTCATTCACCCCAAGCCACACACTGAGAGTTACCGACAGCAATAACACACACCTAACTCAATGGTATTCAGCCAAGCCCAGCCGATAATTCAGTGAAAGAAACCAAACCAAACATCAACTCACTCACTCACTCAGTTGACCACCACTTTTTATACCTCCTTTTTCTCTTTTTCCCCTTTTTCCTCTTCTTTCCTTTTATTTTCCATTTTGAAAGTCTTCTTTTGGACTTTCAATACTGTACCCGACTGTAATACATGCTCTTTTTCTCTTTCTCTCTTTCTTTTTTATTTCCAAAAACACCCTGCCATAAGACATCTCCTCTTATTTCCTTTTGTGTTGTAAAGCTTTTTGGTTGTTTGCATTTTCCTCTTTTGGATGCTCTACCATTTTTCTGTTCTCTTATTCTGTTTCAAACTATTGTTTTTCTTCTCATTCTTTTGATTTTTCTCAAAACTGACAAAACACACACACTCACTTTTATACTCTGACTGCCATCTTAATTTCTGAATCTGTTTACTTTTTGATTTTTCTCTTTCAACCTTTGCCTAACAATATACTTTTTTCAAACCCGAAATCATTACTGAACAATTTTAACTTTTCGACTTTTGCCAATAAAAACAATTCTTCTTAAACTTTTTTTGAATTTCTTTAATAATTTTTAAACTAAAAAAATTTTTTTCATTTAATAATGTCAAAAAATTTTAAACGTTAATTTAAAATTTAAACATTTTTTAAACTCCTAAAAAAATAGCCAATATTCCCCAACCCAATGGCAAATAACCGTTTTGGGTTTAATCTGCCCCTACCCAAAACCCCCATATTTTGGTAGCCCCCTTTGAGCGGGGCAGGGAATTTGTGGTCCCAGTTTTCTCTTTCAGTAGTTCCAAAAATAGCCCCCAAAGGGTTTAGTTCCCCCCCCTTTAAATAATTTTAAAAAAACAGCAGACAACGGCCCAAAAAGGGGAGAGAACACATTCTTCCCCACGTTTAAACGTCACCCTTTGCTGGCCTGACAAGGGCCCTTTCCCAAATAGACACATCTCTTCACATGGGGAAAAAAAAGAGAAAGTTTCCCCCTGCTGGGGCTGCCAAATTCCCACTTCAAAGGTACTAGTAAAATGGGCCCCTTTCTGCTTTCTTGCCAAAACACTGTACCCAAACCAGGTTTTGGGGGTTTTTGTGGGTAGTGTAAGTTTTGTGTTTTGAGCCCCTGAAAGTTTTCCCCGCCACTTGGCCCCGAGCTGCCCATTGACTCCCTTTTTATTCCCGAAAATATCCATTTGCACAGGGCACCAGCCCCCCCTATAGAGGTTTAAGCCCGGTCCCCTGCCTTGTCGGAAAGGCCGGGGCCGGGGGGGAGGTAGGGGAGAAGGGGGGAGAAAATTGGAAAAAAGAGAAAAAGAAAAAAAATTCTTTGCTTTTTATGCGTAACGGGTGTTTCCCCAAAATTGAATCCCCCATTCTGCTATTAAAAAACCTTGGTTTTTCAACAACAACAGCAACCCCCGGACCACACTGTCGGTGGGGCCTTTTCCTGATGGGAATCCCCCCTCGACCCGTAAAGCAGTGTAAACAAGGGGACAGTGGGATGGCCGTCAAAAAAGAAAAAGAAAGAAGAGAGCGGGGGGGGAGGGAAGGGACCGGGGGAAAAGAGGTGAAAAGGGAGGTCAGCGCTACGGAGAAACCCGCAGATACGGCGAACTCCTTTCATTTCTTCATATCTGTGGGCCCCCCTGAGGAAGGCCCCCCGTGAGCACCCCCCCCCCCCACCTGTGGTTGTTGGGGGGGGCTGCTGTTGTTTAAGCTTTTTTAGGTCTTCAAATTATTTTTCAGTATGGAAGGGTTTTTATTCACTACAGGAGAGAAAGTTTATATAGAACAGATCGTACCAGCAAACTTTCGGCTTCTTATTTTTTTAACCGCCCTTTTTTCTTCCATTTCTCCTTCCTTTTTGGTTCACTTTTTTTTTTTCTTTCTCCCCCTTTCCCCACGATATAGTTCACTAGAACACAATGGGCCAAACTTTAAAACCCGAAAATACGCATCTAAATCCCGTGGGAAAAGATGGCGGCAAGTGTGAGTTCCCAAAGAACCTTTTTTCCCAAACCAAATGGGAAAAAAAAAGAAAGGGGACTGGATTTTTACGAAGCATTCTAAAACAAAATTTGGGGGGGTTATTGACAAATTGGGTTTTAAAAAATTTTTAAAAAAAATTAATTTTTTTAGTACCATAAAATCCCCTTTTTTTTTCTTTTAAAAAATTTTTTTTAAAATTTTTTTAATTTTTCGCAATATTTTTAGAAAAAGTTTAAAACTTTGGTCTCCCTTAAGCTTAAATATAAAATAATTGTTAAATTTTTCTGGTTTTTTTTAAAATTAAATATACTTTGCAAACCCTTTTTTTAAAATTTTCCCAAAAAAATTGAAAAAAAAAAAAGGGGCCCCCCAAAAACTAACAAAAAAATATTGGCCGGTTTTTGGCCCTATTCGGGGAAAACTTTTTTCCCTTTTGTTTCCCAGGCGCAAAAAGGCGTTCCATTTTTTTTAGGGGCAAAGGGGTTTTTAAAGCCGGGTTTTCAAAATTGTAAGAATGTGCCCGAAGGGAAACTAAGCATCGAGACGGTCAGGCGAGGGGGCCCCCGGCCCCCTGGCGTCCCCTGCTGGCCTACTTTTGCCCCTGATTTAAAAACCCGCAAAGTAAAGAAAAAGGGAAAGATTTAAACCGTCTCACTTTGCCCTTTTCCCCCAAAACTTTTTGGTTTTTTTTAAAACAGGGGGCACCGTATTGGATCATTGCTTTTAGGACAAGGCCCAAAACCCGGGGATTTTTTTTTGAAAAAAACATGATCAAATTCAATTGTCAAAATGGTGTTTAGAAGAATAGTAAAAATTCTCGGATACAAATGATAGTGGTTAACTTGTCAAAGTTATTAGATTAACTTTAGAATCAGCTTATCAAAACGTGTATTGACAACATGTAAAACAGCTAAATTATTTTAGCATTTACTTTGTATAAATTAAATGATATATTTGTGTAAACTAACAATTTTAACTACAAAATAAAAACACAATCTTCAGGTCAACCCCATACGTTTTTTTACAATACTATTTTATATTTTTAAAAAGTTAAATTTTGATTAAAAAATGATAAAATTTAAATGAAAAATAAACCCTTTTAAACTTGATCGCTAAAAAGGTAAAAAAAAGAAAATGGTAATTGAAGCAAAGCTTTTTTGCTTTGGGTAGAGGGAAAAAAATCTCGGTAAGCATTGCCAAGTACGAGTGCAATGTTTGCGTCATATTTACAAAAACTATTCAAGGAGAACTAGATGCAATGAAGTGTTGAAAACCCAATGACTTTTATTTGTGAAAATTGTCCAGTGTAAACTTTATTAAAATGCATCACAAAAAAATTAAAAAAAAAGTTTTTAAAAAGGTTAAAAAAATTTTCATACCAAATTTTTTTTTTGCATTTTAAAAACAAAAATAATTGTAAAGTTAAATGTTTTTGGCTCACATGCACTAGTATTCCCTCTAAAAGAGTGCAATGATTGCAACTATCGTAATTTGAGTTCATTGCAAGTAAGCAAAAAATTCAAGCAGCATTTTGCTGCACAAAAATGTGCATTTTTTTGCGGTTGCAATTTTACGATTCGTTTGCACCGGAAAAAAATTCGGGCGTTTCTTGGTAGAAACGACAACTGCATCTGCAGCAGCAGGTGTACAAGAAGGCGTCTGTGTGTCATTTGGCAATCGATATATTTGGAAAGTGCAAGAGCAGCGGAGAAGTTTTAAAGGATATATAAATCGTCCACGGGTCGTTGTTGCTCGTTTTGCCTTTTGAGCCACTGAAAAGTGAGATTCAGTTTTTGCTTCAACTTTAAAACAACTGCGACAATGTCTGCTATCTGTTTGAAGTGTGGCCGTGCAGTGTACCACGCCGAAGAGATGCTGGCCGGTGGCCTCAAGTGGCACAAAACCTGCTTCAAGTGTGAACTGTGCCACAAACGTCTGGAACTCGGTGGAGCTAATGCTCACGATGATGCCCTTTGGTGCAAACAGTGCTACGCCCGGCGCTTTGGCCCCAAGGATACGGTTTTGGTGTCGGAGCTGGAGCACTTGGCATGGACCTCGGTGAACACCTAGGTAATACTGACTGCGAAATGAGCAACAAACCACTCGGAGTTAAAAACTGAAGACAGTTACACTAAAACAGACTATCAACAACAAATTTTTTTTTTTCAATATTTCGATATTGATTTTATTACTACTGGACTTTTCAACTTGACAATTTTCTTATTTATTTTTAAACAACTCGTTTTATTTTGTTCATTTAACTGTTGTCAAATACAATTTAGTAAATAAAAAATGTTTTTGCTTAAAAACTGAATGTTCAATGTCTGATTTTTGGTATAATCATAATTTAAAAACATATTTTTGTAAAAAGTTTTATCAGGTATCACAAAACGCAAATCTCGTGCTTTTCATTCGTTGATGTCATCACTAAATTTTGCTTTCACAAAAAAAACTAGTAAATGTAATAATAGAAAATTCTGTTGCCAACTGGCAAGCAGCGGATTTTCTCTAACTCTAGCAGACTCTCCCAGTTACTACAGCTACTAATTGAACAAAACACCCGCTTCAAGTTAGAATCCGGTGCCGCCAATGTCAGGAATTCTGTCGCCTTAGAAGCAGAGATTTTGTTTTCTAGCACTCAAGCGCAGAATATTCTCTACATCTAACGCTTAAAATTCTGCTGTAAAACAGCAGTGGAAGAAGGGAGAAAGTGAGACCGTGTCAACGCAGAATGCAAAACTCAAATACAGGCAGAAGACTATGGCCGCCAATCAAGGAAAGGGGGAATGCAGATAGAACGAGCACTATTCCCCAGCTACTAAATATTGCTAGCGAATAATAGCAGGAGCTGTCTTGGCGGACACAATTTGAACATTCGCAGTAGGTTTGTAGGTCTAAGAATATTCCCCACCAGAATGTGCATTGACAATAGACTTTGCCTGAAAGAGTCAGTGAGAGCAGGAGGACAGAATTTCCTGGCGCCAAGTCAACGCACAGCCTGAGCCAAGCAGATATAAGACCTGCATTTGGTGGGGAAAATTTTATAATCTACCAGAGCACTTCAGCACTCTTCCACATCTTTCCACACCACCAACAAACCCATAAGGTAAATTCAACTCGGTGTTCATCTGTTGTAATCATTTAACATAACATCGTGTAGTTGTTTGATGATTTCCTCTTCATATCAGCTAAATTTTACAAAACAATTTTTTATATGTTTTCATGACTTCATCTCGAATTCTTTTTCGCTCATTTGCTCTCAGTGATTGTCAGTTTTAAATTTATTTTTTAATATCCGCATCTTTCAACATTGTTTTTAATACTCTTATGCTTTTATAGTTTGCAGAGTATTTAAAATAAAAAAATATCAGATTATTAAAAATTTCAATAAATTTAATGAATATTTTTTACTTAAGTTAATATTTTAAATATAGAAATAATGAAAGTAATTTTAAAAAAAGATCTTATCTCATGTTGATTCCTTTCTTTGACAGCCAAGATGTCTAACGTCTGCCTTCGTTGCAACAAGCCCGTGTACGCCGCCGAGGAGCTGCTGGCCGGCGGCAACAAGTGGCACAAGGTCTGCTTCAAGTGCAACCTTTGCAACAAGCGCCTGGACTCAGTGAACGTCAACGCCCACGATAATGCCCTCTGGTGCAAGCAGTGCTATGGAAGAAAATTCGTACGTCGTTTTTCAGTGTTTTTAGCCCCTCCTGATCATTTCTATAGTCCCTTTTAGTCCCCAATGACCTAAAAAGCTTTTTAAAATTATTTTTTTGTAAAATTTTTTTTTATATTTTTTAACAGGGCCCCAAGGGATACGGATTTGGCGGTGGTGCTGGTGCCCTCTCCATGGACCTGGGCGAGCACTTGGGCAAAACCGCGATACCGCCATGACCAACAAGCCAAGCGGCGTCAATGCTTAAACAGAAGGAAACATGTTACAAAAAACGGGTTTATCATCCCAAAAATGTTTCTCTAACTTTATTAAATGATGCCTAAGTTAAAAATTTGTAGTTAATTTATTTACGTCATTTTCATTTCTTCAAACTTTATCTCTGTGTCTATTTTTCTCTTCTATCTTTCTATCTCTTTTTCCAGTTAAAAGTAACCTCTTTCTTTCTGTCCTTTCTCTATCTCTTTCCTTCTTCATTCAATCAGTTTGTCAAATAAAAAAATTTTAAAAAACAATTCAAACAATTTTTTGTGATGGCATAAAGCGTTCAATTAAACATTACAACTAATGTTTTTTAACATTAAATGTCATTAAAATTTTAAATAATTTAAACTGTTCAGTGGTAATGCTTTGAGGTGAAGCAAAATTTAAACTTTACTGTAAAAAGTTTATAATATTGGTATTTTTGAAACATATATTTTTGTTTACTTTGTACATAAATCAATCATGATTAATTGTGATTTTTGTTTGTAAACAACTAATACAAACAAATTTTACATTAATCTTTCTTATTCATATGTTAGTTTTTAGTCAATAAAAACGAATGCTAGTTTACATTGAATACAAAAACCTTTACTATTTTCTTGCGCAACTTTAATTCTTTTTTAAAACTATTTTCATTTATTTCCAAAGTCAAATGTCGTCTAAAGGTAGTGCAAAAACTCAGAGACGAGTAGATTATTTGAGGACAATCTAGGAAAATGGACGAATTGCAGCAGGAAAAAAGATGTGTAAAAATAGTTTACTAAGCACGGCGACGACGGCGATTTCGCCTCAGTGGCATCCTTCGACTTTCTCTGCCGTTTCTCCCTCCCTCTCTAAGTAGACAGATTTCTGCTGACTAAACCGCGCTCGATTCCCCTATGTTTTCCTTTGAGCGTTTTTAGAAAAATAAATAGACAAAAAAAAATAGTTTGTTACTGGTTTGTGTAGAGTAACAAAAACAATTCTACCAGGCATTTCGCTGCACAAAAATAGAGACAGGAGCATAAGCATCTATCCAAGACAGAATCGACTCAGGGGGAAGGGGAAGGGGCAAACGAGAGGAGAGAGGTGAAGAGAGATGCTTGTGCCCTTCTCGTCAGTCAAGTCATGAGTCAGCGGTAGTTGTCTCTTCGCAGACACCTCCTGACCAACTCTTTGCCAACCACTAGTTGGGGCTGTGGAAAGAGAATTGCCACTGCCACCACTGGCGTATATCATTGCTATAAAAAGTTCTGTCTGTCAGTTGATGGTGCTTACTCGCAGAAGAGAACTCGTTCTGTTGTGTCCTACTCCTCATTCGCATCTCACCCACACCCAAATGTAAGTGTCAACTCGCTTGTGTATGACCTCATCACTCAAACTGCCTGCCATTCTTGTTGGACCCAATCGATCTCCCTCTTCTCTCCTCTCTGGGGTCATCGACATTTTACCCAACCAAACAGTGTTTTCAATTGTGCTTCGATAGTTTTTTTCTAATCAACAAAATTAGTGCTGAGATGCTATCACGTTCACCATTAGATGCTCATTGCTCACAACAAATGCTGATCTAACTTTTCACTGATCCTTTCTTTTTTGACAGCCAAGATGTCTAACGTCTGCCTTCGTTGCAACAAGCCCGTACGCCGCCGAGGAGCTGCTGGCCGGCGGCAACAGTGGCACAAGGTCTGTTTCAAGTGCAACCTTTGCAACAAGCGCCCGGACTCGACCAACGTCAACGCCCGATAATGCCCTCTTTGGGGCAAGCAGTGTTATGGAAGGGCGCTTCGGTCGTAGTGTTATGGCTTGGTGGTTCCGCTGGTGCCCTTGTCCTGTGACATTTGTGGCCCTAGGAACCGTGTGACGCGATGCCCAGTCCAATGGTGGGGAACCCAACTAAAGCTGACCAAGCCAATGTCAATTGCAATCGTCTAACTCTCTACATTCTCTCCCCTCTCTTAATCAGCACTCACAACTGCACCTAATATCAGCCCCCTTTGTTCTCAGTACTCACTGGAACCCCCACCACAACCCGAGACCATCATCGACAGCAACTCGAATGGAAACTGGCAGCAGTCTAGTTATTCTGCACAGTTTTTTCCAATTAAATGCACTTTAAATCAAACTGAATGCATTGTATGATTCAATTCCGATACAGTTCAAATTAAAATTTTGATTTTGAGCAAGCAATTTTTTTAATTATTTTTCTTTGAATGAGTATTTTCTTTGCATATTGAAATTTTAAAAAAACCTTTGGGAGGTTAAAAATATATTTAGTGCTAACTTTAGCCTGGTAAATCTGCCAGAAATATTTTATTTAGTTGTAAGTTTTAAAACAGCTTTTAGTGTTGAGAAAAACAGAATAAGATATGAAATAACTAAAACTAAACAATTTTGACAAAAGAGAACATAGTTAACTGAAAAAAGTCTGCAAATTTTGACGTTCTGGCAGTAAATTTAGGTGATAACACTCAACGCTTGGTCTGGTAGCAAGAAAGTGAAGAAGTACAGAAAACTGTCGCAGAAAGTAAGGTTTTAAGTTATTTTAAATTTGGCAGGAGTGTATGTGTGGAACAAGTGTTAAGTCAGTGGAGGAGGCGAGAAGAGGAGTGAAATACTTTGAAATGAGAAGACATACGACGGACACAGATAGATCTCTTCAGATGTTGTCGTCAAACACAGAAATGGTGCACTCTTCTTCACTCTTCTGGCGTTTTTCTTCAGTGCCTTCTTTCAGGCATTCACGCCTGATGGTTTGTTGGTCATAGCGGTATCGCGGTTGCCCAAGTGCTCACCAATGTCCATTGACAAGGCGCCAGCGCCACCACCAAAACCGTATCCCTTTGGGCCCTGTTAAAAAATAATTTTTAAGAAAAAAGTTTTTACAGTTAACAGGAACTTTAGGGGACTGATCTGGGAATGATCAGGAGGAGCTAAAACACTGAAAAACGACGCACAAATTTGCGAGAATAGCATTGCTTGCACCAGAGGGCCTTCTCATGGGCGTTGACGTTGGTCGAGTCCAGGCGCTTGTTCAGAGGTTGCCTTTTAAGCAGACCTTTTGCCACTTTAGTCCACCGGCGAGGAGCCCCCCTCTGCCGCGTAGAGGGCTTATCGCACTTTGAACAGAAAGCTGGACATGTTCTTGCTGATACTTGATTTTTTTTAGGGACTTTTCGAGTAACCAAAATCTGCTGATGAACTGATGTCAAGAGACAAGTCGAAATGCAAGTGCTTGTTTGCAGCAGCAATCGGGGTACCCGCCAATAGACCCGATCGGCCAGTTTTTATAGACGGCCAGGAGACCCGAACTCGCACTTTCGGTCTACCAGTGGGTTTTTCTTACTTAGGGGAGCATTCCTCCTCATTCCATTTACCCGCCCCCGCAGACCTTTAAAGGGAACCTTCAATTTTTTGTTTTTTATGTATTGCAGCAGAAAAGACATTTTAAAAGGGGTTCTGTAGGACAGGAGGAAATGCAGAAGGATGCAGCAAAAGGGGAAACTTACCCCCCACACTTGGGTTCAATTTCACTGCAACCCGTAGAGTGACTGCTTTTTTTGGTAGTAGTACAACTACTGGAAAAAAGAGAAAAAGGCCCCAAACCAGTAGAACAGTAATTTGAGCATTTTGTTTTCCGTGCCAAAATATGCAAAGGAAAACCTCCTCTACGAGAATATGACCCATTTTTAGACTACTACTGGCTGCTCTGGAATAGAAAGCAGCAGTGAAACCATATGGATGATGTTTAAGTAGCTTTGGTTGGGCCCACTTTCAGTGGAAAAGTCGATTCGAAGCAAATGGGGGTGAAAGGGGAAAGGGGCCCAAACTGCAAACAGGCACTTCTGCAGTTTGGGAGTTTGAGGCCTCTGTCGTCATCGCCCAATTTTTTGGGACACCAAAACAAAAGCCCAAGCACGGGAGCAAGATGTCCAATTAAACAAGTTTCCTCTCTTTGGGGCCCCCCTTTGCCTCGTACATCAAAGCACCAAAAAAGGCAGCCAGGGGCCCACTGCTCATTTCGCTCTGCTCGGGGTAATTTTAAAAAACCCTCACTGAGTATATCGGGTGCCCAAAATTGCAATCGGGAAAATTTGGGGAAGCAACAAAAGGAATATTCCCTTTGCACTACGGGGGTGCTGGAGTACTATGCTGGTGTAAAAAAAAACGGGGAGATGTTACTACGTGAAAAGGGGGGAAAAGAGGAGAAAAGAGAACAAAGTGGAGCAAGCCAACCCGGGGGCTCTATTTTTAACCCCGGGCCCTCGACTACTCCTTGTTCTAATTGTGCCCAGTGTCAATGGTGGGGGTGAGGGGGAAAAAACGGTCAACAAATGCCGTGGTTCACAAAAACCCAATGAAAATCAATTCAAGGGTAAGGAAATGTGACAATCAAAAAAAGCTTCTCCTTCTCTTTCCCGGGCGGCAATGCCAATGCCCACTGCATGGATTTCAATTTCAATAACGGCACTTTTCAAGTGCAAATCAATTTTTTAAAAATATAAAGTATTGGGGAAATTTTTAAAAAAGTAATTTATAAACAAAAAAATGTGGGAGAAAATGAAAAACTTTTTATACAAAATAAAAAGTTTTTCTTGTTTTAAAACAAAAAAAAGTATTTTATTTTTTAACAACTGATAAAAATTTCAGACCCCCCTTGGGGGGTCCCTTTTTAAGTTTTTAAATAGCATCACAAAATGAGGGTAATTACCCAGATATTTTTTTTGCAAACCCGCTGTATTTTTAGTTTTAAACCCCCTCTATCAAAAACAACCAGGTTGTCTATGGCAACCTAAACGGAATTGTTACTTTTTTTCATTCATTCTTTCACTTTTTTCCTTAACAGTGTTATTTTAACCAAACCTAAAAAATCGAAACTTAAAGCTTTAAATTTTTCTCGCCCGGTTTTTTGGTTTTTTTTGCCGCAAACCCTTTATGTTTTGAAAAACACCAAAAAGTAACCCAACTCTACTAAATGATTTAAAAACCATCAATTTTTTAAACAAAACGCATTTTCCACCAGCTTTAAAAGTTTTTTTTTTGTTTTCAAATGCAAAAGGATGTTTACCTGACTCGATAATGAAACATTTAAAAAGAAATTACAAAGGGAAAATTAATAGCACTCCAACTTTTCCAGAAACTCCCCCCACCGACAACCACCCGCCTCTTTTTAAATCAAACATTTTTCAAATTGACAGGACAGAGTTTGAACATGCTTGGCTTGGGGTTCAAAACTTTACTCAAAATCTTCTTTCGTATTCGCTTTATAACCAGACGTCCCTTTATCTTGCACATCATCGCTCCATGCTGGCTTTATTCTACTTGACACTTTTTTTGTTTGCTTTTTTACCATTCTTTCACTCGTTTTTCTTTTAATCAAAATTTGTTTCAAACGGAATAATCAAGACTTTGTTTCCATTAAAAAGAGCCGAATCTATCGAACTCCTACAAAAGCAAACGGTCAACAAAAGAATAAGTGAAACAGATGAAAGGTGCTACTTGCTGGTGCCCAATGCAGAAGAAGACGAGGAAGAGGTTAATTACTAATTATGCTGTAAACTTTTATTTTATTACTGAACAAAATAAAAACAATTTTAACCTTTTTTGTTTAAAACATTGGCTTTCCTTTTGATTGACCTCTCAGAGTGTAAAGATTACTCAAAGTACTGCCTGCCATTTGATGAAGCATTTCAAGGGAAATGTCACTTGTGGTAATTGCTTGCATCCTAAAAATGTGATAAAAAGACTGAATGAGTTATCTTTAAACAGTGTCTACTAACCATTGCTCGTACTGAAGACAACACTCGTAGTAGCGAGCACAACAGCTCACTGACATTGTGGGAATCAATCGACAGCCGATGCTTGTACACAGCGAAGGTGCTACTGAACCCGGTAAAACCGTTGTAAATAGTAAAATTATTGTGAAAAAAATCATTCTTGATTTAAAACAATAATTTTATAGACATTGAAAACTAACTTTTTGCTTAAATGTTTCAAAAGTGAAAGCTTTTGTAACCAAACTTTAAATCAATATTATTTAACACAAAAATGCTGACCTAAATATTTTAATTTTGTGTTGAAACGAAAAAATGCGGGTCTTCTATAAAGAAAAGACAAATGTTTTGTATTTTTTAAACTGATAAAAATAATTTACAAAGTATCTACAATAAATTGGCCAAAAAAAGTTTTATTCACATTACTGATCATAAAAATCTTTTAAAGTTTTGGTATCCTTTGCTTACATTTTTGTCCATTTAATTTCAAAATAGTAATTTTAAAAATACAGAAAAATACTAGTCGGGAAAAAAGAAAAACGACTGGCAGGCGCGTCCTTGAGTTGACGCAGTTTTAAAATCTCACAGTTGCACGTGAATATTAATTACGGTGTTTGCAGTAAGCAATAACCGCAGGAACGGGAGAAATTGACAAATAACCCCGGTGGTGCGATATTGGCTGCCAAAAGCAGAGTGGAAAAGAGAGAGCAAAAATGGCAATTTTTGGTAGAAAGTGAAACACACATTAGGAACAAATCCCTGCAAATGCCTTTCCGATGTTTCTCTAGTTAAGCTGAACTGAACAAACTAAACTCTACACACTCGTAAATTTCTGGTTCACCTCCCACTTAGATGTGACTCGCGTATATAAAGCATCATCGGCATTTGGTCTTGCTTCACCGACAGCATATTTTGTGTACACTGTGCTACCGTAGTGTGTAATCGCAGTCGTCATTTGAAAAAGTTTTAGTCATCTACCACTTGATTAGTTCACCCAATCAACCTACCTGAAGATGTCCACCATCCCAATCTGCCTGAAGTGCGAGAAGCCAGTGTACGCCGCCGAGGAGCTGCTGGCAGTGGTCAGAAGTGGCACAAAGTTTGCTTCAAGTGCAATCTTTGCAACAAGCGACTGGACTCAGTGAACGTCACGCCCACGATACTGCTCTGGTGCAAGCAGTGCTATGGGAGCTTCGTGAGTCGTTTTTCAGTGTTTTAGGCCCTCCTGATCATTCCTATCAGTCCCCTCTAAAGTTCCGTTAATTAAAACTTTTTTTTTAAAATATTTATTTTTTAACAGGGCCCTAAGGGATACGGCTTTGGTGGTGGTGCTGGCGCTTTGTCCATGGACATGGGGAGCACCTGGGCAACCGAGAGACGCAGATGACCAACAAGCCAAAGGGTTCAACGTCTAAGCATACTGCCAAAAACTCATCAAAGCTTCAACTTTGTGTTTGAAACCCTAATTACTGATATCCCCTCAACTATCTAGTCGATCATTTATTTCTGTCATCTTGAACAGCTAATTCAAGCGTGTTTTATAATGAGCTAAACCGCAATGTAACATCCATATACTGATTATTTAATAAAATCTGAAAATAAACTTTTTTTAATTTTTTATATATTGCAATGACACGTAAGCTTAAAAGTAAAAGCAAAAAAGTTATTAACATAATCTTAAAGTCAAGCCAGACCAGTGTCTCCTCGGCGATAATCTCTCAAATAAAAAGCCCGTTTCCCTTTTCGTTTGAACAAAACACAAAGAAAAAGTGCTCGTAAGTGTCGCGCCATAAAATAACCACTTTTATGATTACAAAAAAGTAAACTGAGATAATAAATAGAGGTAAAAAAATAATAGAGCCACTGACCAGAAAAACTTAGTTAATCCTCAGCTCATCACTCACTTGGTTCATTAAACGCTCCAGAATGGCCAAAGAAAAAACACCCGCTTCAGTAAAAGACGAAGTTAAAGTGAAAAATAAAAAAGAAGCAAAAGTAAACCAAAATCAAGCTAAAACACCTGAAAGCAACTTCAGTACCACTCAGCTGTTTATTTAGTGCTAATCTTTCAATTGCTTTTAACTGTTACATTCAGTGGAAAAAGTCAAAAGACTCAAAATGGAGCAAATGATGAAAAGTTAACGTCTCTGGAAAAAGAGTTAACAGAGAAAAGGGA
The DNA here is from genome assembly GCA_024499935.1 of Tyrophagus putrescentiae. Taxonomy (NCBI): domain Eukaryota; kingdom Metazoa; phylum Arthropoda; class Arachnida; order Sarcoptiformes; family Acaridae; genus Tyrophagus; species Tyrophagus putrescentiae. Next base: position 8,552,360 of record JAMZRA010000002.1, on the reverse strand, counting down.
ACTCATTGAACTGTTTAAAAAGAGCAAATTGAAATTGTAAACATGGTAAGTCAAACGATTTTCATTTACCTAGAATCAGTCAAACTAAACTAATTTTTTAAAACAGTTTTCAATTTATAAGATCGTTGAAATTGCTAAGTCCTCAAGAACCTGTAGTTCGTTATGCCTCTAACGAAACTCGAGCAGCGCTGATAATCAAAGTTGCCAAGAACGTTCTTTCCAAGCCCTACTACTCCTGTCAGAAAAGCATTCCAGTAGAAAAGTACGATGAGTACAAGAACTGCTTCAGAGACTTGGCAATTGAGCTGCACAATCAACTGGAGACCAAACTGCCAGACAGTCACTTATTTGTGGCAGCTGGTCGAGTTCACTACTCCTTCATGGTCACCACGATAGCTCAAAGCGGTCAAGTACTTTATTAGCTTTGGTGATATCCTCTTTGAACTCTAGGTACAGTGAACTGATTAGCGAGCCAAGAGCTGAAGAGCTGAACACCGTTGCTGAGCCGATCGCAGAAGAGACCTTTGAAACTCAAGCTAATAGGACGCTGGTCGACTAGCTGATTTGAAGGGCAGACTACTACTTTTCTCAAAGCAATGCGTGTGAAAGAAATAAAACTTAATAATAAAAAGTTGCTTACCACAGTAATAGTTCACTTGCGAGAATTATATTCAAGTGGATAAGTTTTTTTCAAAGTTAAAATCCGCCAGTCGCTGAATAGTTGAGAACCACCGCCGCAAAAGTTGAGACTGAACTCCGTACAAACCGCCCAGTGCGGGCTGCTTTTAAACCCACTCTAAACCGGTGGGGCTTGGCCAACAAACCCAAGAGGGGAATGAGTTCTTTAGCAACCCTGAACAGTGAAATATTACAAGGTCCCCAAAAAAAGAACGATAAATTTTTTTTTTTTGTTTAAACCTTTTTTTGTCTTGATCTATGCTAACTTTCTTAATCCTTCAATCTAAGTAAAATTTAAAAAAAAAACCAAAAAATATTTTAATGTAATGTAACATTTTTTAAATATTTTCCAGTTAAACATGAATGTATTAATGTTAACAAAAATATAAATACCGTAGAGAAAGTAGTTGTATTAGGGAAAAGAATATATAATATCTAGAAAGAGAGATCGAGAAGAAGGGAAGCAATGTAGAGGAGATGATGATTAAGACGATACAGGTTAAAATTAAAAGACTACAGAAAGCCCGTTCAGATGATCACAATGCAGATGACTGGTATTCGGTGCAACTCCCCCCCCCCCCCTCAGTGTGAGCCACTATTGTGGATAACCAGGTCCTTCCTCGTGACAATGCCCACCACCTCATTGTAGTCATTGAGCACGACATATGTCTCAGGCCCAGTGCGCGAAACAGTCGAATATGCGATTGTAGCTAGCTGCGTGGCAGACGGTGTAGGCGCTCGGATTCATCACAGGTCGCAAATCCAGTGTGTACTCCAACTCGTGATCCTCCAGCTCGGCGAGAATCAGCCGCAGTTCGGGCATTCGAGGGTAGGAGTTGCGAAACAGCGAGTACATGTTTCTCCACGGAGACTCGAGGCTGTACTCGTTGAAGATTTTCGCCTTTAGCATGACCAGAAGTTGAGATCTGCAATAAAGAGTGTTCTCATTAGATTGTGCCAGTTAAACAATGGTCTCATACCTCAAGATGAGTCCCCTGACCGCCCGTAAGTGCGCACATGGCTGAAGCTGCTCTCCCCATCGACGACTGAAATCCATTGTGCGTAGTGTTGATGAGCACATTCAGCAGCGTCTTCACCTCTCAGTCGTCTTCAAGCTGACCACCGGTTTGTGCATCACCTCAGAGGCGTACACTCGTGCAGGTTTTGTCGGTGGCCTCCCAGCTTAGAAAGGGCACTCTCGACAGTTCAATGTGAATGTCGTAGACTGATTCGGTGAACAGGTCGCCGACCCACTTTGGGGATGATCACCGTGATCATGATCGGCAGGCCAAAGCTGAGGTTTCCCGTCGTTTCGATGATGATCACAGTGAGGAGATGGTCATGCGGACAATGCCACCCAGACTAGCGCTAGCTCCAATCAGTGCAATTTTCCGGGCAGATCCACGCCTGTTCTGTAAAGAGTGACTGAGAACCAGGCCAAAGAGGCGGCCCCAGGCGGCGCCGAGAAGAAGGCCAGGAATGAAGAGGCCAGCAGAAACGTAGAGACCTAGAAAATGAATTCCGTTGTCACTGAAAGTTCAAAAAAGCACTTTAAACTTGCCGTAGTAACGCAGGAAACAAAAAGTATGTTCCCACAAAAATGCACAACGTCTGAGCCGTCCAAGTGCCGTCCTGTTTGTGGAACAGATTGCGCAGTGTCGCCTCGGGTGTATTGAACCACAGCGCAGCCATCACATTGTGCTGTCCTGTGTGGTAAACCAAACAGAAAGTGTCAGTTTTAAATGATCAGTACAGCAAAGCTTCTCACCTTTAGGACAGCCGTAGCCAACTGGATATTCAGTTCTCTTCGGTTTTCAGCGAGTAGCAATCACCCAGCAGGATAATCATGAGAAAGCCAATGCTCGCAGTGAGCAGCGAGGCAACCACTGCTTCCGCCACCTTTGACCAACTACTCCTCAGATACCTCATTCGTAAGATGGTAATTTTCATATTTAAGTAGTTCCACGCCGCTCCCGTCAAGCCCCGAAAGCGCCCATCGCCGCATAGATGGGCATCTCGAACCAGCTGTAGTCAATGTCCTGAAACTTGCCAAAGTTGAGCAGACCCGAGGCGCCCAGCTTTTGCCCGCTGACCACCGAGACGATAAAGTTGAGCGAAAAGGAGCTGATAAGTGAGCAAAAAAAGATTCGCACGACTAGCTGCTGGTTCCAGAAGCTGGCGCCTTCTTCCAGCGCAAACAGCACGCCTCCAAGGGGAGCTCCAAAGGCGGCAGACACTCCGGCGGCGCACCTAATCAAAGTAAAATGGTCAGAAAATACACAGCATATACACACAAAAATATCATACCGGCACTAACAAGTCTCGCTTTTCGTGGTCCTCCCTAAAACGAGTCAAGCCGACTAGTCGCTGAAAGTCCCACCCAAAGGTGGTGCTCTTCCCCTGACTGATTCCGGCGGCAATGGAAGCACCACAGTGAATCCATCGGCCCCTCCTTGCCGCAGGCCAAACCACCCGTCACTGAGCCGATGACGCCGATTGCCTTGGCAAAGTACGTCTTGATGCGCACCACTTCAGGAACTTTAAAACCGTTTAAGTAGCACTTGATGACCGGAATGCCTGACCCTGCAGCCACAGGCGCCATGTAAGTAACAAGAACGGACCCCAAACAGCGTTGGAAACCGTTTGAAAGCAGCCACACGAGGTAAGGCTTCATAAGCGTCCAAAAGTTGGGATCAGCGTCGATGCCTTCGAAAAGGTACTGCAAAAAATAAAGTTAACAGTAACTTGTTGTTAAAAATAAAAATCACATCAACTTACCATAATTTAGTATACTTGAACTTGGTCAACTCTTCCCCGGGGAAAAAAAAAAGAAGGGGGCAGTAAGCCCGGTAAGAATGCCAATCATACAGATGACGATCCACGGGTGAACTCCAAATTCTTATCGAGCCATTTCTTCAAAGAAAGCACATGAATGAAAAATATCTCTTTTTCTAAAGAAGGGCCGAGATAAACCCACCGTTTACTCATAATCTCTTCCTCAACTTGAAGCATATTTTCGACTGATCGTAGTCAGTGACTCGAATTTACTGGATGGCGGAGCATCGGGGTGTGCCGTCCTGGGCGGTGAACGACGCAGACAGGTTTTGGGATCTGATTAGAGTTATGCTCAATCTCCACGGTGCTCGGGGTGGCGCCCGGTAGTGTTCGCTGGTGGGCGACAGTACACGGCTGCTGTTGTTTCGTGCTCCAGAAGACAGAGTCGTTTAAACATGTTGCTGATGAGATTTTCGTTGCTGAGGGTGCGGGTTCGGGGTGAACTTGGGACGCGAGAGTGTGGATGAGGAGGAGGAAATGCGACTGTATGAGAGCGGAAGCGGCCGACGCCGTGAGCTCCGGTTCGTTTTGGGCGCACAGCTGTAGGAGCGCTTTCGGTAGAGATCACGGCGAGTCGTCTTGGAGGCGACAAACGCCGGTATTGGCTCGACTTCATTGGTGTGCGGTGTGGAGGAAAGTTGATGATCACTAATGGAGGAAAGAAGATCCGGTGTTTAGAGTCACAACAACAATTGCTGACCAGATAATTAAAAGAACGTACCAGGCAAGCGAGTTAATGGCTGGATTTGGAATGGCTATTGAACTAGAGAGTGTCCGAGGTGGAGTTGATATCGATGCGCTTGGATGCTGAGCTGGTGGACTGCTCGAGTCCTCCGAGCGATCGGGTGAGGACGACGACGACGATGTCGGCCGAGAGGACATCTTTGGCCTGCTATTATTATAAAATGAACTGATGAGTAATGATGGCCGTTGATATTGTGCGTAGGTTGTCCTCTCTTCTTGAGAAAGGTAAACAAAGAAGAGACAAGTCTGTCGACGGCCAAAGCAAACGATCATTGAGTGGGCCGATTTAGTGGAAAAGCAGAGTGATTAGGACGAATTAGGTAACCTAGGTGATCACGGTAAAACGAGGTGGGGGCGTTGACACTGGCAGTTTTTGACCGGTGACCACCACCGCCACCAGAGAGCAATTGTTGTTGCTCTCTTTCACCACTGCTCTTTGCCGCCACTAGACAGCTGCTACTGATGCTGATGGTGATGATGATTGCCACAGATGAGTTGCATGTCCTGCACAAAATGTAGGGCGGTCTTGATCTGTCACGAAAATGATAGTGAAGACTGATGCAAAGAAAGTGGCGCTTTCAAGTGAAAAGAAGAGGATTACCTCGTGAACGATAAGACGTCAACACACACTGTTTGCTCAGTGCGTTTGGTGTGTACTTCTCTGGCAGTAGTGTCTGCAAACTTGCAGTATCAACAACACAGCTTGAGGACGCTTCTCAGCTAACGGTCACTGGTAGCAAGCTCTACCACTACATGACAGGACATTACTGTACAGGACGACTTTTTAATTGCTGTACATATGGTGATGTAACTGAACCATCGGCTACTCCTTCAGAAAGGTAAAAACAATGCGTTAATTACGAGATATGTTGTCAGAAAAATATCAAGATATGCATCTGATTTTTCAAGGTAACGCCAATGCTGACAATGACATCAAGAATATCATCGATTATCTAAAATATAAAAATAAGCATTGGGTTGCTTATAACTTACCGAATGTTCAGCTCTCTTTTCCAGCTTTAGATGAAGGTGATAACACTTTTTGAATATAGATGAGATAATGAGATGAAGAATCAAGGCATTTTTGCCAAATCTGCGCGAGATTCGTTTGTTTTCATTTGAGCGCGAGCCTCTCTTGTGGAAACAGACTTTTTTGCACGTGCCACTGGTGCGGTTTGTTTTGACTTCTCATCGTTTCAGTTTTTGCGCTGGCTCGTGCTGATTCTCAACTTTGAAACTTCAACTGCGAATCATGGCGTCAACATCAACCCAAAATACCAGCGAATCCCTGCTCGGAAGCGCCGAAAGTAAAGTCCTCGTTCTACCAGGTGACTGCATACTGGCACACGACAAAAACATTATCGCATCAACGGGCACATATCTGAAGAATGGCTACATCTACGCGTCTTTAGCCGGTCAGCTGGAGATTGAGTTGATAAAAGAAGAGAGTGAAAAGCCCGTTGAAGCAGCTTCCGGCAACATGAATACTTCATTGAATGAATCTCAAAGCACAATCAGCAAACGAGTCGTCCGCGTGGTGCGCCCTGGTTCGAAGAAGGTACCTTTCCCTGAACCAGGATCTATTGTCACAGCTCGAGTGTTGTACATCAAATCAAACCTGGTCAAATGTTCAATACACTGTGTTGAGGATCACACCTAAAGGTGCCCTATGGTGGCGTCATTCGCACTGAAGACATTCGAGATTACGACAAGGATAAAATCGTCATAAGCCGCTGCTTTTCTCCCGGTGACATTATCCTCGCTCGTGTCTATGCTCATGGAGAAAAACACGAGTTCCTCCTGACAACGGCTGCGCCAGAGCTGGGCGTCGTCATTGCCACCAACGACTGGGCGAGCCTATGGTTCCCATTGGCCTCAACGAGATGCTCTCAACGAGATGTATGACGAGACAGCCACGCAAGGTGGCCAACATTTCCTTGATTTCTTGAGATAGGATGGTACTTTTTACTTCAAGAGATTGGCTTACGAAAGCACGGTTTGTGTTTTAATAAAATGTTTGTTAATTTTGATTCATTTTTACATTAAACCCGAAAAGTACTGGTTGGATAGTTTTTTTTCACAAATTGAGATATTTTTTGATTTTTCTCAAACATTGCCAAAATAAGTAAAAATATTTTTAAACAAAAAATATTTAAACTGATTAGTTGCAATTTCATTTTAAATAAAATTTAGTATTTCTCGTTAGAGAAAACAATGATGTTTGAATAGAAAAGGGACCATCAAACTAATTAACATGCTTAGAGCGATTTCCGGAAGATGGCTGATTCATAAAATTAAATTTATAAATTAATTAACTTTAAAAATAAATAAACATAAATAAGCGCTAAAAGTTGTGTGCCGTTTGAAAAATTTAATAAAACAAGTTTGTTGGTTCTAAAACGGAACTGAACAAATTTACAAACGTTTTCTGATGTAATATATTTTTTATATCATTTGTTTGACTTGAAATGTTAATTTATGGCAAACAAATTATGTTTATACAGTGTTTGAAAGTTTGTGTCTAAACAAGTCGCCAGCAGAATGTTCAATGGCAATTGAATTAATACACAACAACAAATTACCGTCCATTTGTTCTTGCACCATATCGCGCAATCAATTTGCTGCTCAAGTGCAAAAATTAATGGCGGAAAGTTGGAGATAAAAAGCTAAAATTCTAATTTTTATAAAAGCATTTTCAAGTATAAAATGACCATTATTTGCTGAATACTTCAAATAGAAAAATATATAAAAATATTTTTAAAACATCGATTTTCATTTTCTTTGTTTTAAACTTTGTACAGTTATTATTGTTATCTTTGCTTCTGTACAAACAATCTTACAAAAAACATCAAATTGTACAGCTTAAAACGTAGTACAAACAATTACATTTTTGTACTAGTTTTAAAAAAATTCAAGTCCGTTGTGGATTAGAAAAGGCAGCAAAAACAACACTTAGCTGTGAAGTTTTTACAAAATAGGAAAAGCCGTTAAGTCGACAGCTTCAAGAAGTTGAATTGAGACGGTCAAAGGAAAAGTGGCAAGTTGGCGGATTAGAAAAAAGAAAGGAAAGGCGAATTTTGATAAGAATTGCTAAAAAGATATAGATTAAAAGAGGCAAAGATTTAGTTCAATTTATTGTTATTTACAGGAAATAAAGTTTAAGTAATCATTTTAGAAATATGTATTTACTACTTGGTATTTTAAATGAATGATTAGTTATCAATTTAACAACTATCTTTTTCCGCTATAATCTTACACTTAAAGAAACTATAAATTAATAATTGCTTGCCCTTGTTATTTTATTAAATATACTAGTAAAAATTAACCAATTTTTAATCCGTTTGAGTTATAAGTGTTCGACAAAACTGGATTTTTGCTTTTGACTAAATTATATAAAAATATAATTGTTTAAAGTTATTTACACCAAATATGAAGAAATTGTTATTAGAGTTGACTTACAACTAAAGTTAAAAAATTTTTAAAATGAACTCTTTTCAGAAAATGAGGAAATAAAAAACAAGTTTGCGGACAAAGTGTAACTTTAAAATGCAATTGAGATTCCACTCTCCTTAAAGTTTCTAAATTAAAAATTAAAATTACCAGTTTGTGTAATGTTTAAATTAAAGAGAAAAGGAAATTGCTACAAATGTTTTCAACAACATCATGAAGACTTTTATCTATAATTTATAATCTTCAACTGCTAATTTAGAGTTTTTTTCTGATTTAAATTACATTTCTTAAAATTAAAAATTGCAAAATTGAACTTTTAAAAAAATTTAAACCCGATTTCAATTTAAAAAAAAAAAACATTTTTTTTAATGTAAGAAGGGGCTTTTGATTTGGTTTTTTTAATGGAAACCCCCTTGTGTTTTTAGGGGTTTTTTAAATGGAAAAATTTTTCAAAAATTGGAAAAAAAAGGGTTTCAAAAAGTTAAAGTTTGGGGTTTGGGGTTTGCAGTTTTATTTTGGTAATTTTAACTTTCGCATAAAACGATTTTGTGATTAGTAATAATTGTGTAGATGATAATAATAAACGATTTCCCATAGCTTCCTTTAAAAACTTCCCCATTTTATTCTTTCCCCTAGACAGCCCATTTTTGGAAAAAAATTATCAATAAAAAAATTTACTCACGAAAAACCCCTTTGTTAAAATTATTAAAGTTATGCCCTTTTTTGAGATTTTAAATTTTCAAACGACAAGTTGTTTTTAAAAAAGGGTTTTAAAATTTTAAGGGTTTTTTTTTTAAAAATTTATTCCTGAATATATTTTTCAAATTTTAAGTTTTAAATCATTTTTTATTAAAAAACAGTAAAAACTATTACCACAAAAAAAGTGATGCGTTAAATTAACTGTTTGTAAAGTGTTATATTGACTTTATTTTAACTTTTTGCGTAAAAATTTATTTTTTAAAATATTTAAAATTAATTGTCAGTTGATTTACAAAAAATAATAAAAATTATTTTTTGTAAAACACATTTTGATCATTTTTAGTTAATCAGCTTATTCTTAGAAATTGATGTACTGTGCAATCGATTTGTTCAAATGTTGTTATTGACTATAAAATTATAAAGCAATTATAAATGACTGAAAATTAGTATTTGAAATATTTTGACGCTTTTATCTCTTGTTGCAGTCAAAAAAACAAAACTAGTAATTTATTTTGCCCAGTTTAGCAAACAGCAGAAAAAGTATTAACAATCGTAGAAGAATAAAGTTATGATTTTTTACTTTATTAAAATTGTAAACAAAAATTGACATATACTGGCTTCTGATGCACAGCAAATTAATAATTTTTCAAAGGCCATTGTTTTTGATTAATTATAATTAACGTTCAGTGATGCGTAAAATATTTTGTGTGTTTGCATTTACTACAACAAAAATGTCTATGGTTTTGCTGATAAATTTACCGTTTGTCTACCCCAACGTCTGACTAAACAGCAAATATGCTAAATTAATTTTTAAAATTAAAATTGTACTCGTTTTGACCCCAAGCAATAAACATTTTTTCCTTTAAAATGGATATTTTATTGTGCTGGCAAAACTCTTTTTGTTATTTTAAACAATAACAGTTTATCATCAATTGTGTTAAGAATTGTGACATAAAAATAAAAGATGAAAATGTGATAAATCCTTTCTAATTGTCAGCTTTTGTGCGTCGTTATTATTATTTGTCGGAAGTGAAATGACAATGGTGAAGACATTTATGTGCAGTGAAGTTACAAAAAAATAAATAGCCTCCAGATATGGAGTGTTTGTATACAAAAAAAATGGACAATCACAATTTTTCTTTATGCACAGATTTTGCTTGATTTGTTTCACGTTCCATCGTTTGCAGGCGATTCCGTTTTCGGCCCAGCTAAATGCTGTATATAAATGTAACTTTGTTGTTGCTTATTTCCGGCGTCTATAAGCATATTAGAGCCGCTCAGGTGCGCATGTGCCGAGGAGAGGACAGCATTGGTGGACGCCCCACTGGTGCCACGGGCAGTGTGGCGAACAGCGCGGAGGTGGTTGCATTGGAGGAGGAAGAGGAGGCGAGGGGCCGTCATTGGCGAGATAAGAGTGGCCAATGTACCGCCGGTGCAGGGTGCCATGGCCATGAGCTGAGGTGAGGACGGTGGCCGTGTTCGGCTCGAATTTGCGCATTGGTGAGCTGAAGTGAATGATATTACCTGGCGGCGGAAATAGGAAAATTTGAGAAAAGCAAAGTCAATAGAGTAATAAACAAGCCAACAGAGACAACAACAACAAAAAAAGAAGCAAAACCCAAAACCAAAACTCTACCATTGGCAATCTCTTGTTCTCGCTCTCATAAATAAATAAACAATCAGCCTTACTATCTCTGTTTCCTCTCTACTGTTTCGCTTTTGCTGACCTGTCCTTTTTGCCAATTACCGCTGACAGGCTCGGTCATTCATCATTTGCTCGGTCAGTGGAACTAACAAATCGAGCCCCTTCGTTTCAGCTAGGAAACCTCAAGCGAACAATAATAGCCTTTTCCTGTAATTTGAGCCAGTGGCAATTGTGAATCAGACGAACAAATGACTAATTTATGTGCTCAGCATTGCACGGCAGCACAGCACACAAATTGGCAGTAAAAATTATGTGTTGTAATGAATTGATGATGCCATTTGCTGCCACCACTTCGGTACAATATGATGCTCGTTCTGTGCTCTTAAACTACAAATATTTTTTCGTTTATTTTTGGTGTTATAATATGCAGTCATTTGAATATACACCATACTATCTGCAACAGATGAAGCTGAAACAATACGAAAAAAGTGTTTTGAACCCCAATTATTTCACTCGACTAATTAACAATCCCAAAAAAAGTTTACCACAGGCAGTTTCAGAAATAATTTGAAGGCCAATGGAAAGACAAAAAATGTATTTACAAAAAACGCAAAAATAATAACGGAGAAAGTGCAGCCGCTAATAGACCTACGAGTGCCACTGAAATTACCCAAGAAAAAAAGCGGAGTTGATAATTAACTAATAATTAACTGATTAACTGTAGCCATTGAGGGGAAAGTGAGAGTTTAGGCAAGTCACAAAAAAAAATTCCCAATAGACTGAGAAAAGGCTAATGAAAATAAATGTCGCTATTCAGTTGAGCTGGCGCGCGATTTTGCAGTGAATACACTCTGGAACTCTTTCGTTTGCCAGTAGCAAATCATCATCTGCTGCCAAAACCACCACCGCCACCGCCACCACCTTCTCCACTTTCACAGCTGCACTTACCGGAAATTTGCTCTCCAGTGACGGCAATCATCGTCGGGCCTAGTTCATTTAAGTAAGCCGTGCCGGCGCTGGCGTGGCGCTCTCCGGCGCAGTGCCGTGGTGGCTTTCAAAGCTGATCGTATCGAAGATGGCACTGCTCGGGTCCTTTGCGCCGGCATTCGAGTAGATGGTCGCCGTCTGATGAGATCCGGTTTCGCTCCACTACTGCCGTTCCCACTGTTCCGGCAGAGCGACAGGCGATGATATGAGATTGACGAAAGCTCGAGGGACGGAGGTGTCAGAGGTGAGGTGGGTGAGACTGACCCACTGACTGCTCCAGGTCAAGTAACTGGGCGGACCTCGGGAGCGGTGGTGGTGGTAGTACGATTTGCTGCCACGTACTACTGTTGTTGCTGCTGTTGATGGCAGTGCTGCTTTCCAACGTGTTCGAGCACTGCTGAATGAGCTGATGGTCTGAGCGCATTGAACTGTCATCGTCGCCATCCAGTCCGCCGTAGTGGGCGTAGTCGCCGTAGATGGCCGCCGCCGTCCCACCCGGCACAATGTCGTGCTGCAGTGTCGTCGATGAGTGCAGCTGGCTGCTGGAGCACTTGCTCTGAGCATTGCCCGAACAGGTGACGACGGTGGCCGCCGTGCAGCGCCTCGCCAGTCTCTTCATCTGTCGTCGTCATGAAGGCCGTCTCCTTGAGTCTCCAGGTGCAGCGTGGCGAGTGCGAAGGGAGGACTCTCTGCCGGCCATCTTTCTGCCCATCTTCTGCTTGCCACCACCACCACCACCACCACCGGCATCAAAACTGGAAAGCCGCGTCTCCTGCCCTTGCAAGTGCCGTCACCGCCGGTGTCGGTTGTTGCGAATGCTGGCGATGACGATGAGGAGGATGGCGACAAAGACGGCGACGGCCACGGCGCCAATCAGCAGTCCCACGACGAGGTGCTTCGAGCGGAAGCGCCCATAGCCGCCGTAGAGCTCCTCAAAGAAGGAGGCTTTCGGCCGCGGGCGGCACGCGAGTCACCGCCGCCGCCGCCGCCGGAGTGGTGCTCTCCGCCGCCCTGTTGGGCGTAGTCGATGCGCCGCTCCGCCGCACTCAGCGTCCTCGCCTCCAGCTCCACCGCCACCGGAGAGCGCTTCCGTGCATTACGCGCGTAGATGTTCACCCGCAGCGGCGTGTTCGGCGGCAGGGCGTCCACGAGGAAGCTGAAGGAGCATTCAGCGGGTTCATTATCCGCCGACCGACCGCATCAATGGTGACGTTCTGGTAAGTTTAAGAGAAAGAGAAAGAAAGAGAATGGATTACTCACTGATTATTGCCGCATGCTCCGTGCTGGTTGTGTTTCGATGTGCAGCACACACAAACCAAAAGCTCTCATTAGATTCGGAGAAAAGAGTGGTCAGATAAATGCCGTGTAAACTGCCGCCACAACAGTGGCAAAAGCAAACAGCGGTACTACTGGCACTTGAGCCAAGTTGGAGCAAAAGTTTTGCCAAGAATTGTGCCCTCTTCTTACCTTAATTAGCGTCATCCTCGGCAGAAGTGCGTAGATCTCGCAGACGTAGTAAGGTCGGCGGGTAGGCAAACAGATGCGGCGAATGTTAATTGAGTAGCTATTGAACTTGGGCACAGCTCGTTCAGCAGCAGATGGCCGACGCCGTCAGCTGGTGTTGGCTCATCTTGCCCGCGCCGCCAAAGAGCCCAGAGGGCTCCGTTTCGGTACGTCATCTTTGTCGGGCTTCCTGGTCGCTGTCCGGAACCCGAATCGACGTCTTCCTCGGCGGCTGCTGCTGCAGCAGTCTGCTGCTCCTCATTGTCTGGCGCAAAGTACAACGCGTATATATCAGAAGTGCTCAGATTTGAAGAAGAGGAGGAGGAATGATGTGCGGAGGCTCAGGGTACTTCCGTCTGGCCTTCTGCGGGTGATACTTTATTCGCTGATCAGCCGTCTCCTCGGCGTCTCTCCTCGGCGCCCTCCTCCCCCTGGTCGTCCAGGTCGGCGGCGGCACTGGCCGGAAGTGGCCGGGATTATCCGCTGCCTCTGCAGAGGTGTTGGTGGCGATTGATCCGTCGCAGCGAATAGACAAGTGGAGTCACTTTGATTGCAAGGGCCCGCAGTTGTAGGGGAAGAAGGGTCCAGCAAGGGGAGCAATCAAGTAGCGACACGGCTCACGCTGCATTCCAATGTCATTCTTCGCCGTGCACTCTATCAGGCCGAACTGGTCGCGCAGTCGGAGGCTGGTATTCCAGAAGCGATCATTATTTTGTTTAAAAAGGCAAGCGAGTTAGCACTATCACCCAAATTTATTTTTTCAGGCACTCTCATTGCTCCACCACTTTACTTGGTGTCATTTATTTGAACGAATTTGCCAGATTTTTTGTGCGCTCAAATTCCAGCTGAATGAGACCTTTTCCGGACGTGCATCAACGTCGCAAGATATTGAACAAGTTCTCCCAGGTTCAGGCCAAAAATTAGGCTGTTGGGGGGAAAAGTTTAATAAAACATTAAATTAAAACATGAAATTTAAAAAATTTGTTTTATCAAAATCATTTAAAAAAGTGTATTTTTTTCCTTTTTAAAAGTTCTTAAACTTGCCTGTGTGGCTCTGCAAGGATGATTTTCCCCAAATGAATGAGTGACATAAAATTACACTTATTTTCCACTGCTAATCGACATCGGAAATGGACCTCAATGGAATTAAACAGAGATAAAAGTTGGCAATCATTTGGAAAAATATGAGATAAGTAAAAAGAGACGATCAAATAGCAAAATTAAGGAAAAGCAGAATGCTAAGGGAATTGAAAAATGTTTGAAACTTAAAAGTTAAGAATTTTCTAATTTAAACATTTGCAAAAAATTTAACAAAAGTAAAATTATTAATGTAACTTAAAAAACAAAAGTTTAATTTGCAGACACAAGGAAATATTTTTTTGCTGTACACTAATTGAGAATATAAAAAATTTAAGCGTTAGTAATTTAATTTGAATAAAATGAGTTCAAAACACAAAAAAATATTTTTTTAGTTAAGAAATCGGTAAAAGCTAAATTACAAGTTAGGTCAATAAAAGGCTCATTAACTGGTGATTTTAAGACTAATAAAAGTTATAAACAAAGTCAAATAGTGGCAATAATAGCAATAAGTGAAACTAACCGTTACTCGTTTATTGTTCTTTTTTATTGCAATTGTTTATTTGTTTATTTGCTTAACTGGTAGTTTTACTGATGAAAATAAATAGCTGATGATGAAATTGGCTGTCTGATAAAATTAAAAGATATCAACCTAATTAATTACTGTTAGGTTAAATTAGATTAAAGTGAAATTTATACATCAGTTAATATGCAGCACTGTTTAGTTGGGAAATTAAGTTGTTTTTTAACTATTTTCAACTAAAAGCAATATACTTTTTTAACAACTTATAAGACAGTAAAATAATCGCAAAAACAAAGTTATTTTTTAAAGGTAACAAAAAATGTTTTTCTATATATAAATTCTTTTGTTCTGAACAGCAGTCAAACATAATCTTTCTTTGGACTATCAGCCTTTTCATTGTACAACAAAAACAAAGATGTCATGTTCCTGTCATTTTCGCCAGTCTGCCACGTACGTCGCTGACTGTCTGCGGCTGAAACTGAGATGGGGATTTGGAGGGGTAGGAGAATGTTGAGAATGGACAGTGAGGTGCAAGAGAAGGTTACAGCTGCAGCTGAACAAAAGCCGTACAGTCAATTTTTTCCCGATAATATACCGACATTTCATAAGCAGAAGCAAAAGAGTTATATTTGAAATTGACTATTGTCCGTTTGCAATAAAGAACAATAAAGTATGGACAAGTAAATAAAGAATAAAAATATAGGAAATGGATTCTCTTGTTCGAACACAGGACTGGTCAATGATTGGAAAAAAATGAAAGTGTATTCGAATGAGTGTGTTTGTGGGGAAATACAAAACCAACTTCTGATTTGCAAATGGTGCAGCAAAATATGTCTTTCTCTTCTCTCTTCAGAATTTGCAACCAAAAAATGATGTCTTTATGTAAAGAATATTTTACGAATATTCTTTTGACAAACATCAGACTTTACTTGTGTTCAAGTAATATCAATATCAGTATATCAGTAGTATCCACTTACGTGTTTGTAGTTCGGCAAACAGGTGCAAATTTGACTTCCAGGTCAATAGTGTTGCTGATGACAGTGCCCTGGTGGTTGGCGCACTGACACTGGTAGGTGCCGTTGCGCCAACGAGGAACCCGTTGCAGAACTAAAGACTGATTCGATTCAATGACGCCTAGTGAAGGGAAGAACGGACAGAGCACTCGTTTACACACACAAACAGTAAACAGTAACAGTTTGCTAAAGAGGGGAACATACCGGGCTCGGGCAGCAGGGCTGCCCTTTAAGGCCCAGGGAGGGGCGTGTTGGCGGGGATTGGAGTAACGGGGCAGTAAAAGTAAATGTCCATTCCCTCCTGAACGGGGACGGACAGGATGGCGCCCCCAGATGAAGTGAACGTGGGCAAAAGAAAAAAAATGAAAACCAATTTTTTAAAACATGTTTTTCTTTGGGAGGAGCTTTTTTTAAGAATGGGGGGGGGAAAGAAATGTGCAAGTGTAATTTAGTTTATTGGAGGGTGAACAGGGGGAGCAAAGATATTTTAAAATTTTAAATTAATAAAGTTTGAATAAAAAGGCAAAAAAAATCCAAACAAATTTGTTTGCTTTGCTTTTTCCGTGCGGAAATTTTTCCAAAATCTTTTTGGGATTCATGAAATCACGGCAATTTTTGTAATTTTGGGGTCCCCCTTTTTAATTAACACCCCGACTTTTCTTATCTTACCTCCGTTCTATTATTTCCTTCCTCCTGTGGATCTTTAAAATTTATAATGCCCTCTCTTCCTTCGGTGGTGCAAAAGGGTTTCCTCTTTTTTTTCAGCGGTCGACGCGCCCGTTTTTACGGTAAAAAATTTAGAAACCAGCAGCAATTCGGAACCCTAAAACGATAATTTTGCGTAATTTTTTTTCCCGTACTGCATCAAAAAAAACAAGGGGAATGAAAAAATTTTTTTTATCTTTTTTATTTTTTTTCCCGTTAAGCGTGTTGAAACAAAAAACCACTCGCTCTGGTTTATCTTCAATTTTTTAAAAATTTTGTTTTTGGTTTTAACAAAATATTTTCAGTTTGATTTTTAAAAAATTTTTTTTACTATTTTTTTCATTTGCAAAGAAATTAAAAAAATATGCAACAAAAAAATCATAAAAGAATTTCTGATTGGGGGTTAGAAAAATAAAGAAAAAGAAAATTTTGGATTAGTTACCAAAAACTTGTCCCGTTATATTAAATTTTTAAAAAGTAAATTAAAATTGAAGTTAGAACAATTTTTTGGGAATCAAATTTTTTTTGTCAAAAATTAAATTTAAAAAAAATCAAAATTTTTTGGCTTTTTTTTAAAATTTTAATATTTTTCCTGCTTTTGCCTTTTTATTTTTTTTTGTAGTTTTTATTTTTCACTTCGTGTAATAAAAAATGCCTTGCTGCGTCTGTTTGCGGCGGGCCCAGTTTAGCATTTCCAGTTGGGGATATTTTGGTACAATTTTTTTTTTGGAAAAGAAAATAGACAAACAAGAAAAAGGAAAATTTCAGCTTTTGGGTAATCGGAAAATTTAAGTTTCTTTTATGGATCGAAATAGCTGCTTTGGCGAAAGAAAAATGTCCAAAGAAACATTTAATTTTGCGCAATTTAACTGCAGAAAGGGACAGGTTTTTGTTAGCAAAAGAAAACAATTTTCCCCTTGGTGAATGCCAAATTTTCATTTTTTTAAAAACCGAAAAAAATTTAAATTTTTAAATGGCATTTTATATCAAACACAGCGATGTTTTTTTGAAATTCAAATACCACGTATGGTTCAGTTTCTTTTAAAATTTAAATATTTTTAAATTACAACAAAAATTTAAAAGCTAATGAAGCAAGATTTGAATTTTTTATCCCCGGGGCATCAATGGGTTTTATCCTTTTGCTAAAAATAACTAAAAGGAATTTCTAGTGCATTTTACAAATTTTCAGATTTTTAATTGAAAAATTCTTCAATTTTTCCCCTGTAAATAGTTTGCCCCTTTTCTCAAAAAACCCTTTTCAGGCAAACTATCTCCGGAGACCGATTACTTTTGTCGGCATAAGTAAATTGTAAAAATTATAATAAAATAGGAAAGTGTAAAATAATAAAAAGAATAATGAGAAAAGTGAACAAAGGCGTGCAAGGAATCCCATTGTTTTTTGAATAAAAAAAGGGAAAAGTGAAAGTGTGGGAAATAAATGGAGTCTGTCTAACAAAGGGGCCAACTTGAAAGAGATACGGTCTAACCGATATGTGTAATTTTGGTAAAACAATAAAGACTTTGATGTTGTAACATATTAAAATGAATAGATGGATTACGTCGAGGATAGAAACTATTAGTCGGTAGTAATTTGAAAAACTTTTCTAATAAATGATTTTCCTCTTGAAACTAAAATTGGGTGCATGTTTGTTGTTGTTGCGTAATCGTCGTGTACTTACATTGTCACGTCCCAGTGTTAGCTGGTCGCGATAGTTGCGCTGGGAATGCGTAATTCTCAACGACGCACTCTAAACGAGGCCTCGAGGTTTCGATCCATCGGAGGGTCAAAGTTGAAGTAGTTTGTTGCTCGCCTGCGGAACAATTAAAGATTGATTTATAACATTTTGCAAACAAATGCTTACAAAAAATAAAAATGTTGCGCACAAGCAAATGTTATAAAAAAATAACGTTTGTTGAAAATTCTCAATAGACTTGCTAATAGTTTTATTTTTAATTCTGCGTCAATTAAATATTTGACTCACTAAATTCTAACCGATTTTGTTACTGCTTTTTGGATCTGTTATACACTCTTTTGTTTGTAACCAATTTGCATAGCAACCCATGTTAACCTCCCCTTCTCATCTGATGCCACCGGGGGGCAATCTGCTTGCATTAATGCTACAATAGTCATTTGAAAAAACAGAAGAATGCCTTTCATTTCAATCGTCTCAACCACCGCTTCTCCGCTCAATCAATTGAAAATAAAGACACAAAAATCAAAATTGAGCGTTCATCAAAATGAGAAACAAGGGCGGCAGTAGAGGCAATGGTGATCATATAATGCAAAAGCAAAACGAGGGAATTTAGATTGAGAGAGGGAACCTACTAAAAGGCAAGTTTTTTTATAACCCTCACCAATAGCATAATGTTATGTATGTTTCATTTTCGAGTAAAATAATATTTTGTGTTTAGTTGCTCTAATTCTAAGAGTCACAACAGTCCGTCTCCGCCTACAAACGCTACCGCGCACTTTCAATTACAACAACTGGTGAAGTGTGACTGCAAAGTAATAGAGACAATTAATTTGTTTGCTTGGCGGAGGGTGTGAGATCGTGCTGAGCTGGAAAAGTGCAATTGGACATTGAGCAAAACCAAAGAAAAGGACATGTGTTGATTGTGTGTGTGTGGTCTGCTGCAATGGAGTTGTTCAACAGTGACCACAATCGA
Organism: Tyrophagus putrescentiae; assembly: GCA_024499935.1. NCBI lineage: Eukaryota > Metazoa > Arthropoda > Arachnida > Sarcoptiformes > Acaridae > Tyrophagus > Tyrophagus putrescentiae. Next base: position 8,533,834 of record JAMZRA010000002.1, on the reverse strand, counting down.
AGGAATCGATTGGAAAACAAGCGCAGGGTCGGCGTGATGGAAAGAGCCAAACCTTGGCAATTAATTTATGATTGAGAGAGTGAGAGAATTGAAAAAGTGGACAAGTATAAATGTTCGAGTACAATTGATAGAAAACAAACACTTTCAAATTTTAAATAATAAGATTTTGAACAAATGCTTGAGCTGAAAAAATAATATTAATTTTAAAATTAATTTTTGCAACTTTGATTTTCTAATCCGTACAATAACTTTCTGTCAAAAATCTTTTAAAAACAATTTATATGTTTTTTCAAGTAGAATTCTTGCAAAAATACTTTTTTTGTAATTGTTATTACAGTGCAGTTATACTGTGCCATTGGTCCAATGAATAATCAACACTGGAACAGTCCTAGGAACAATATAAATAACTGAAGATGCACTTTACCGAAAAGTAGAATAAAGTATACAACGGCAATAATTGGCATCAAAAAATATGAAAATGGAATAACTTGCATGCAAATAATTTATCAAAAGTAGCCAAATCACGTTAATTTGTCGTTTGTAGTGCAAATTTTAGCTTTATCTAAAAATTGTAACGACTTTGAAAACGTTTTAGGAATTAAGAGGGCGAGTGCAAAGAAGAATTGCTGGTACATTTCTCCCCTTTTTAACCCCATTCCTATCTTTGTGTTTATTTTTTGATTTCACTTCTTTTTATGGGGTTTGTGTTCAGTGATCCATGGTCTCTTTCTCCGGTTTCCCAGCGCTATCTGCCGTCGCACCCGCTGCCAACGCCCAACAACATTAAATCTCCAAAAAGCTTTACAATTGCAAGGGGATATACACTTGCGGGAATTGGATTCATATTTTTAATATTTTCAGAAATTGAGTGAGAGAATAAAAAGTAGAGGCAGATTAGGTTTGATTAATGACCGTGAAAAAGACATTAAACGGAAAATTAATTCCAAGTTGTTGTGGGTTGTTTTAAACTAAAAAGTTTTTAAAATACATTTGCTGCTAGACTTTTAACTAGAAAAATGCAAACCAGAGGCTATGATAAAGAGAGTGTACAGTGTCAAAAGGGACGCAACCGATAATTACCATGAATTCTGGTTTCATATTTTTGTCCATTGAAGATCCAGTAGATGGCAGGCATTGGCCTTGATCCGGCAGTGTTGCATTCGAACAGTGCTTCACTTCCTGACACCAATATTGGCGTCAGCTGTGTGATACGAACTTCCAGTGGTTTCACTGCAAAACGGCAGAAAAGGAGAGAATTAGAGATAATTTGAATAGACTGAGCACAAAAAGGGGAAAAGCAGAGGGAAGGAAATATTCGAGGAAACATGGTCGATGCATCCACAAATATGGCCATTGGAAACGTCGAAGGAAAGGGACAAAGTCGTCATCTGCAGATGGCAGTTGCACTTTAATGCACTTTAATGCGTAAAAACATCAACATAAACTATAGCAACTTTTTTAATTAACAAAACTTAGCAATCGAGAGGATTGAACTGGACAGACGGGGGAAAATATGGAAATTATTTGGTAGACTAACAGTATTGAATGGCAGAAAACGGTTTAGGGGCAGTGTAAAAACACAGCCAAGATAGATTGACTGCGATTTTGAAACTTTATATTTTCCATATTGCAATCATTGCTGGATGAGCACCCAATGTCCAAACACAATGCTCACATTTAGTGTTGGCTAATTTTCCATTCTTCATATTTTTTAATTTCAATTCCCCAGATTCTGTCAGCAATTTATTGCCTTTCTTTTCAGTCATCATTTTTCTTCGCTTCATTTACTTTCTTCTTATCTAAGTTAAGAAACTGACAAAAAATGAAACTGAAAAAACGACAGACAAAAATCATATGAGAACATTTTCATATTTTTTTGTTTAAAAGTGACAGTTAAAAATAAATTTTAAAAACGATATATAAAACTAGTGTGTGTATGTGTTCCGTTAATAAAGTTTTGATAATTAAAGCACTTTTATGAAAAATATTAAATTTAATTAAAAACAAAACTTTTTATGTTCAATCAAACAGTTCTTTGAACGCCATCCGCATGCTCAACTAAAACTAAATAGTCATTGTTGCTATTGTTTCGCAATTTTAAAAGCAAACGACGTTTAACTTCCTTTTCCGTCAACTAAAATTTGAACACAAACTAAATTCAATTTTAAAATATGCATTTAGCAAGAATTTAAAGTCATTTCCGATAGAGAGACTACTTGCTTGGAAAATAGGAAGCATTAAAAAGCTTTCTAAATAAAAATGGAAGGCCGTGTTCTATTATTTCTAAGCCAACAATCTCCCAACTTACAGTTGATATCCAGTGTTATAGAAGTCGACGCCGGTGTTGTAATGTTGGAGTTTATGGCTTGGCACATTACCAAAGCTAAAAGATGATGTCTTACTAGCGTGGTATCAGCTCATTTGTTGTTGCTGTTTTTTAGAGGCAACCAAAAATTCAATGCACCAAAGGGATTCCAAACGAAATGTGAAGGGTGAAAATTATGGTTGAGAAGATAATTTAAAGAAATTGGCGTGAATTTAAACGCAAAGAATGCAAATGACAGTTGACGGACGGAGAGTGCAAAAGGAAACAATTTAGAGAAAATGTAAAGTAAGCGTTAGCAAAAAGTGCATTTTTTAAACAGGCAGCAAGCGTATTGGGTGTTGGTTGAGGAAAGAAGTAGTTTGTCAATTTGTGAATTAGAATGTTGCAGAAAAAGTAGAAAGTTGTCGAAGAGGACGGCAAAGGGGACACCCAAGTGATGTCAGCCAAAGTTGTCGCAGCAAGTGTTGTTAATGCAAGTTGATTTGTGACAGGGCGACAAATTGGGATGAGTATACAAAAACATAAGGCAACAGAGAAGGAAAAGATTTGAGAACGGAAAAAAGCAAAGTGTCAGTCAATTGAGATTTAGAAGACAAAACAAAATAAGAACAATTGCAAATTGAAAGAGATTTCCGAATGTGTACATAACAAAAAATGGTATCGCGATCAGATTCAGCAAAAAAGAAAACAAATCAATATGAGAAATGTTTCCCAAGTTTTAAAAAGTTTTTCGGCAAGATCCACAAGAAAAACAAAAGATTAAGCAAACGATGTGTACGTGGTAATTAAAAATGAATAAAACAGAAACACATTAACACCAGTAAAATAAAAACAAAAGAGTAGCAGATGAAAATGAAATTTGCAAATGAGCAAAAAAGTAATAATATGATGTACATAAAAATTGTAGTTGCGACAATAGACAAGATAGCCGTTTATTATTATAATGAAAATGAGATCAGAGGAACATTTTTGGATAGAGTTTTTGAAGAGATGTACCAGATGGAAAATGTGGCCCATGAGATAGGCGGAGATGATTCGGCAGAATCCGTAAAAAAGAAAAAATCAGCCATTTATTCAAGTGGATAAAAATTGAAAGTGAAAAGTTTTTTAGTTGTTGAACAATGACAAAGTTGACGGTCAAGCAAAAAAAGTGGTTTAAAATTAAAAGTGCCAACAAATTTTTTGTACAAGCAGACAGTTTAGAAAAGGTCAAATGACAAGTAAAGTTTATAAATAAATATTAAAACAAAATTTGATTTAAAAATCGAAAAAATGATTTTCAGTGACAACAAACATAAAGAAAAAGAATGTTGTAATTTTAATGTTTGTAATTTTGCGACGTTAAAATCAAAAAAATTTATTAAAAAAGAATTGAAATAAAACGCATCAAGATCGATAAAAATTGGGTGCATTTTTTAAACGTTTCGATTGAGTTTTACAGGCAAAAGTTAGTGATGGAGACATAAAAAGCGTAAAAACGTAAGTTATGTGTGGATTGAGTTATTAGTTTTGATTAAAGTGAAGCAGAAGGCATTTGAAATGAACAAAAAATATCAGTTTTTCAAATAAATAAAATTTTTAAAATAAAAATATCAAAAGATATGTGTTGCCAGTTGGCGACAGATTGAAGTCAATTTTTTTGCAGAATATTTTTGGATATTATGAAAAAATCAAACAAGGGTAAAACATGATAGTAAATTGTAGCAATACATTTAATTTAAATTTTAAAATATTTAAAAAACAAAATATTTAGTAGGTTATTTAATATTCGATCAGAGACAGCGTCAAGCAATCAAGATCGCGGTTATAAATGACATTATTTGTAACACGAAAGTAGGTAGCAAAACACACACATAAATTATGACCACATTTGGTGTTGATGTAAAGCACAATGTAAGCAACCCGAATTTTCATTAGGGTGAGGTCAGAAAAAACCCCCGTAAAATTTAACCCTCACGTACATAAATTGATGTTAATCATATAATTGGCCCGGGGTTTTTTTATATTATAAAATTGAATTATGTGAAACCGCGACAAATAAAAAAAAAATAGGGGTTTTAAAAATTAAAATTTAAAAAGTAGCCGGGAATGTGAAGACATTAAAGGCCGGTCCCACAGTGTTTAAAGTTTTTAAAAAATTAAATTAAATGTCAAAGAACAGAAAAAATGAAGATGAAGTTATAATTTTGGGAAGAAAAAATAAAGAGAAAAAGGCAAATTAATTTTGGGCCAAAAATGATGAGAATTGAAATTAAACGGAGATAGACAAAAAATCAAAATTTTAAAAAAAGATTAACGCAAGTTGCGGTGATGATAAAGGTTGCCGGAAAATAAAAAGAAATAATTTCAAATTATTTTGAATATAATTTAAAATTTTTTTGTTAGATTAAAAGTGATTTATTATTTTAGTCAAGTTAAATTATTTTTTAAATTTTTATAAAAAAACTTTAGTTTTAATTTGTTTGCTTAAACCAAATTTTACAAAAACAATTTCAACTACAATTATTTTGTTTTATTTGAATCAAGCATTTTTCAATAAAATTTTTTGTTTTGTGTTTCAACAAAACCCATTAAAATCAATTTTTCTGTTCATTTCTAAACTATTTCAATTAACAAATTGACAATTTTGGCTACAATATAACTTTAGTGTTTTAAAATATTTCCTTACCGTCTCGGTCGTCAAACTCAAGAATCATCGATGATAGCGTAGTCACGCCACCAAAAAGTGAAGGACGCGGTTTGCCTTTAGTTGAAAAAATATATAAAAAATAAAGTTTTAACAAAAAGTCGTAGTAAAGACAATTTAATAATTGATTATATTAAAAACGCTACAAAAAGTACTTTTTGTCTATCTAGTTAAGCTATCTAATGTTGTCAAATTAAAAAACCATTTAACAACAAAGAAGTTATAACGCTGATGAAAAGTTTTTAAATAATTAATCTACTTACCTCCTTTTGTTAGGCACCTTAAGGTAAGTTCATCACCTTCGTTATAAGGACCGACAACGCCTGACAAAGGGTTGCCGTCAACATCTAAAATTTTAGGCACTTGAGGAGGAGCTCAAGTGGTAAGATGTGCAAAAAGATTAGTTTATAAGGTTGTTAAATTTGGCAAATTATTTGTAAATATATCAATTTGCATTTCAAGCAATTCAGCTTGGCGTGGACAATGACTGCTGCGTAAACCGGGTAATAGATAGTAACTTACTGATAACTTTGAGCGAAATGACTGTGTTTACAGTGCGAGCTTTGCGAAAGTCGACTCGACACCGGTAATGCCTTCGTCTGAAGCTGCCACGGGTCATTAAAAGGTTGAGCTGGACGACATGGGCAGTAAAAAAGGCGCGGCCTGGAGTAAAAAATTGTTAAAGTTAAACGGAAAAATTGTTTTAAATGATTTTTTGTAAATGTGACCTTTTTCGTCAATAAATTAAACATTTTCTAATCATTTTGGCACTTTTTACTTTTAGTTAGTAAAATTACAAAAAATATATCTTTAGATTCACATTTCAGAACAGTCTGATTATAATTTGTTTTACTTGTATATGTTATTTTGTTTTTTTTCCGCCTAAAGGCTTTTGCGTTTGCTAATGAGATTGTGGGAAATGAGAAGAATTTTTGTCGTTAACTTACCTTGTAGATAGGGCAATGAAATGGTGGCGCTTGAATCAGCAGAATCTAAAAAATAAAAAAAATGGCGAATTAATTTGCGTCAGCAATCAAAAAAAGGAGAGCGGAAATAACCAAAAAACAAGAAAACAACAATAAGCACTAAATAACACTAATAATCGGATTGATTAAAACGGTTTTGTTTAGATAAAATTAAAGTTGACAAAACTGTTAAATGGTTAAATTATCTAATTACTATAAACTTTTTGTTGTTATAAAATATTAGTCGTACAAAATATTATTATTTAAATTTGATTTTGCAAAACAATACAATAATTATTTTTTTAAATTTATTATTTTTATTTAAAACGTTTTTCAAGCTTTTATAAAAAGTTTAAATAATAAGCAGAAACTTTTTTGAGTCAAACGTGATTATTATTTTACCTGCACTAGTAAAAAGAATGAAGTCATTTTTACTAGAATCTAATATTACATGAAAACTGCTTGTTTGTCCGTAATAAAAACTTATTAAATATTTAATAATATGCTAATGAAAAACCTTAAAAATAGTACAGAATGAGTTGAAAAACATTTTGTTGATTCAATTGCTACTGAAACTGTTGTTCACTGCTATTAAAATTCATACATTTTTCCATTCTTTTCTTACGTTAATAAGTAATGGAAGAAATGTTTTTTTACTTAAGTGGATTTTTGTAATTTTTATGTACATTTGTGGTAGCAAAAGGTGATAGAAATAAGTAGCTTGATTTTGTCAAATATAAAAGCAATTTATTTTGATGAGATTTTTTTGGTTTAAACTTTTGTTAAATTTTATTTTAATTTTAAATTGCAAACTACATAAAAATGTTTAAGCAATGTATTTTTAAAACAAAACATGTTTTGACAAAAAAATTAAAGTCATTATAAAAATAAACATTCAATTTTAAAACCAATTTTTTTCATAATTTTTTTTATGAATTTACTTGCCCATTTAATCAAATTCTATTGTAATTTCTTTTAAAACTTAAAATCGATTTCATTTTTTTTGTAATTTTAGGAAAATTTTTTGTTAAAATGAAAATATTTGGCTCCCTTTTTCCTTTTCTGCCCCTTTTTAACTATGTAAAATTTAAATTAAACAGTAAACTATTAAACTATATTTTTCAATTTTAGATGCAATTTTTTAGAAACATGTTTTAATTTTTTTTTTTAAAAATATGCAAAAAAAGTATTTGGTGTTTCGGTTTTTTATTTTACTAAAACTTTTTAATAAATTTGAAAAAAAATTAGAGCTCAACCCCTATTTAAAAAAACTAGTACTTGATAAGAACGAACATCAATATTTTTTTTTTTTAAATTTTTTTGTTTTTTAATGATAAAAACCTGTAGATTTTTTCCAATTTTTAACAACGTGCAAAATTTTTTTACACAAAAATGTAGGAAAAATTTTTTAACTACTTGTAAAAAAATTTTGTAAGTTTAAAAAAAAAATTTTTTTAAGTTTTTTTTTTTTTTTTCGTTTTTTGATTATCTTGTTGTACATTTAAAAAAATTTTTTTATAAACAATAAAGTTGAAATTGCTTAAGTCACGTTTTAAGAGTTTTTTATTTAAAACTCTAAAACCTCTAAGGTAAAATTTGAATATACAATAAAATTAATAAAAAAAATTTTGCATAAAACATTTTGCAATTGAACAATCCCTTTTTATACATTGTAATACTAGAATTAATTTAACTTTTGCAACAAAATAATAAAAATGCAAACTTTTAAATTGTTTTTTATAAACTAGCATTTTTTATAAAACTAATTATAAAAAATTTTTTCATGAAAACAATTTTACAAAAACAACATAACTAATGATAGTTTCAAAAACCAAATGGAAACTCACTTTTACGTCCATCAAGTGTCAGAATAGGCGCTAACTGATGAGTAGAGATGAAAGCAGATGGTGAAAAGTTGCCAAAACAAAAAAAATTAGAATTTAGTTGCATTTACACAAAACTTTACTACACTCTACAACAAGTACAAATTATTTGTATAAAATCTAACATTTTTGAATCATTTTGTTTTTAATTTTTTTAAAATTAAAGCTAGATTGGCATTCAAGTTAACAAACTATTTTGATTTTTAATTTTTAACTAAATAACAATACAGTTAAACGTTAATTAATATTAATTACAATGAAATTAAAAAGTATGACTTTGTTGTTGAAAAGGTAATTTATCAGATAATCTAAAAAAAGGGAAATCCTTAGAGGCATCACAAGGTTTTTAGCTTATTGTTCATTTGAGAAACTTTTAATTAAACAAAAGTAGTTTGCATTGTGTGCTTTTTGAATTTCAAATTAAAATATAGCATTTTATTTATTAGTCTGTTTTAGCAAGTAAAGTTGTATTAATTTTTATAAATGCTCAACATATTTATATTTTTTTTAAAAAAATATTTGAAAAAAATTTTTAAATTGTTTTTTTTTTTTAAACTTTTTTATTTTCCTTTAAAAACCAATTTAAATTTTTTCGCTTAAAATCTATTTATATGAACCCATTTTTCTAAAAAAAGATTTAAAATGGAAAAAAAATAGATTTTGGGGAAAAATGTCAAAAACCATTTTTTTACCCCCTACTTTTTTTCCTTCCCTTTTGAAAATTACCAAATCTCTAGGCCCCCTTTTTATAAGAGAGTAATTTTTAAAAAAACCCAGGGGAATATAAAACAAACCCGGACAAAAATGACTAAACATTACTTGACTATTTTTTTTTTGTGTTTTCAAATAACAAAAAAAAAATAAAATTTCAATTTAAAAATTTTTTAATTTAACAAAAAAAAATATAAAAAAAGGCCCCAACAAACACGGTAATAAAACAAATTTGTTTTTTTACCCTGACCTTTGTAATTAAAAAAGGAGTTTGTAAGTTGGGGGGAGTTTTAAGGAAATGCCCTAAAGAAATAAAAATTAGAATTAAATTGGGTTTTGGTTTTTAAAAAAAGTAAACATGTCCGTAAAAAAGTAGTTTGTTTAAGGGCATGCAAATTTAGTATTTTTAATGCCGGTGCAAAATCTTAGAAAATTAAAAGAGGCATAGTGATTTTTAAAAAAATTCAAAAATAAATCAATAAATCTTTTTTAAAAATTTTTTTGGTGATTTTATATTTGTTAAAAAAATTTGGGTTTTCATCAAATTTTTTTAAAAAACTAGACAATTTTTCAAAAAAAAAATTTTTTAAATTTTTTTGTTCTATTTTTTTAAAAATAAATAAAAAAACCGGAAATTTTTTAAAAAGGCTTTGGTCATCAGTTGATCGTTTGTTTCATGAAGTTTTTTTGACTAAAAAAAGGTTTTTAAATTTTTCCGGATTTTTTAAACTCTTTATCTTTTTTATACTAAATATTTCTTTTTTTTAAAAATTTAAAAAAATTTTTAAGGTTTTTAGTTTTTTATTTTTTTTTTAAAATTTTGCAATTAAATAAAAATTTTAATTTTTGAAAACTTTATTTAAAAATTTGTTTGTACCCCTAAGGTTACGCAGTTTACAGAAAAAAAATTTTATTAAAACAAAAAAAAAATTTTTAATAACAAATTTAATTTTTTAGAAAAAATAAAAGTTGTTAATCGTTTACAAATATTTTTGTAAATTTTCAATTTTTTTTAACTTTAGTCTAGTTTTTTTCAAAATAAAAATTATTTTTGCACATAAATAATTTTTAATCGAACCAGCACGCTTTGTTTTAAATTTTTAAAAAAAAAAAAATTTGGTAAAAAAAATTTTTAAACATTTTACAAAACTGGTATTTAGGTTGTGGCACGGAAAAATTTATCATTATTTTAGATAAAAAAATTTTGACGGGGGTAAAAAGCATGATAAAAAGTGAAAATTTAAAAAACACATCCAGAAAGGGAAGACAGGAAAAAACCGAGGTATGGAACGTAGTTGGAATTAAAAAAAAGAGTTTGAGCTATAAATCGTAAAACTAAGAGGGAAAAAAAAAAAAAGGGGGGGAATTGGAAGGATAGCTCAGGGCTTAGGGACTTTCGATTAGGCGAACTGTCCAGTCGACTTTTGCTCTTTGTTCAAAATTCAACCAAAATAGTAAGTCTTCCCTTCTCTTGAAGCAGAGCAGTGACACATTTGTCAGTGTCAAACGACAACATAAATAGAGGCAAAGAAGGCTAGGAGAGCGAGAGAACTGTTAGAAAATGTGTGGAAAAGGAAAAACGGAAAATGTTGAAGAATGGGGTGCAAAATGGATGAGGACTGGATCGACAATTTGCAGTGAGATATATGAAAATGTTCTTATTGTAATTATTAATTTGGTGCCCAGCTGAAGCCTCTTGGGGCAGAGCCAGTGGCTCAAACGTTTAACTGGACAGAGGGTGATAAGGAGAGGTACAATTGAAATTCGCCAGTAGAAAATTTAAAATTAATAGTTTTTGAAATTTTAGTTAATTGAAGACGATTTGTTTTTATTATTTTATTTTCATCTTTTTTGAACTAAAAAAAAAAATTATTTATTTTCAAAGTTAAGTTTTTATTTTATGTGTCTGGGGTCTAGTCACAACTCAATATTATAAGTTTACAATGATTCAGTTTAAAAGGGTGATAATGCTTTATTTTTTACTTTAAACTTTATTTTTATTATAAAGTAAAATAAAATCAAAAACCCTCATCTACGGTCTATCATTTTTTTTACTTAAAAACTTAAATTAAAAACCCTCTATTTATTTTTTTTACACTCTTTCCCACCCAGTCCTGCCTCTTCCTTTCTCATCTTATCTTACACTTTCCCTTTTTTCCCTTTCCCCAATAACTACACCCTATCTTCCCATTGACTTCTCACTCTCAAATTTCGATTTCTCAACGTAAACACTTGGGGTTTTTATTTTTTGCTGCTGCTTCAGTTTCAAATTGCAATTTAGACTTGCTTTAAAATAGAGAAAGGAGAGAGAAAGAGAAGTGGGGGGGGGCGTAAAAATAAAAAGGGAAAACGGCAAGGAAAGGGAAAATGCCAATCGACAGGCTGAAAAAATAACGCCCGAAAATCTGGGGGGGCTTTGTCTCCGGAGATTTAGAGGGGGCAAAGATAGGAGCTGAATCGATGGGCTTCGATTGATTTACTCGGCCTCCTCTCGTCCTCTCTGCTGATTCGGGTGTGTTTTACTTAAAAAAAGAGAACTTTGCCAATGGAGGGGAATTTTTCTAATTTATCAAGCAGGAGCAAAGTGAAAGAGATTTAGCCCGTACAATCGGAGTTATTGTAAATTCCTCCTTTTAAGTAGTGTTCTTTTTTTCTTATTCATAATAGGAAACAAACACGCCTTTTTTTTGCTTTTTTTCACTCATTCAAAAAACCCCTAATGAAAATTTTAAAGGACAGCCAACAACCGGGAGAAAAAAACTTAACCCAAATTTTCCCATACTTGTCGTCCTTTTCCGCTAGCGAAATCAATAAATTGTTAAACCCTTTTTTACTGTTGGCGGGAGGGCCTTTTTTAGCGCAGCAGCAGCGGCGACAAAAAAAACAACAAAAGCCTTGTGCCGAGAGAAAGGTGGAACGATTCATTTTTGGATTTTGCCGCCATTTTCTCGGGTTTTGGGAGGACTGGCCGGACGGGCGAATTGAAGGCGATCCACCGACCGGACGGGTTGTCTTACCAAACCAGCTAGTCGGCGAAATGGATCGGTCTTCATTTTTTTTGTTTATTTTCTTCCCCCCGTTTCAACCTTCTTTTTTCCTCCCCTTTTTCTTTTTTTCTTTTGGCAGGAACGACAGTCCACTGCCCCTGAGAACCGGGCCACCACCTGCGCGACCACGACCCAAGGTGACCGCCCGCTACGGTCGCCGTCCATCGGGGGTTGCGGGGCACCTGCGAGTGCAGCTGCTTTCCCGCGGAACCGCGTCAAGTAGGCCCTTCCCCCTGCACCAAAATTTGCCCAGCTCCGCTGGCGCTGGTGCTGGACTCGGCCGGCCGCCCCCTCCCGCACGGCCTCACCCGCAGCCCGAGGCCGTCCGCGACAGCGCCCGGGTCACCTCGCCGGCTACTTCCCCCCCCGCCTACGCCGACGGTCTCGACTTCAGCTACTACTGGAAAGGAAAAAGGGCGTCAAGTCCTAAGGGGCGCAGCGCAACGAGGGACCACCCCGTTACGCGGACGAGTTCGGGCCCCCACCTGCGGGTCAGCACACCGCCAGTGGCGGACGTCCAAATCAGCTCGACCTGCGCTACGGCCCGGCCCCAAATTTTGTCTTGATTCCGTTCGACGTGGAGTCGCGCGAGGGCCCAACTCCCACGCTGAGCCGGGCAATGCCCGCGCCGGCCACGGGGACCCCTATCGCACGGGGGTTGCCATTAACTTCAGCATCGGCACGGTGTCTGCTCCGAAAGACGCGAACGAGTGCACGCCGCCAAGGGCATCTATGGGTTGATTTTGCGCGCCGGTTGGGCGTGACGTGGTCCTCACCACCCCCACCACCACCACCCGGCCACTCTTTTGCTGGCTTTATTAACCGTTAGAATTGGATAGAAACACTGAATTCCGATGATATGGGGGATTTTTTAGCCCCAATTTTTTCTTAGTGCTTTTAGAAAGAGAAAATATAAAAAATTTCGCTTTTACTGCTGAGGCTGTAGTGGGGATTTAGTAGCCCGAAACTTTTGCACTTGATTTTGCCACTTTTTCTTTTCTTTTGTTCAGTAAAAACCCATTTTTTTTGGGGGTTTTGTTGTTAGCGGGATTGAAGCAAATAAAAACTCATTCCAGGCAGGGGCCTTGTTGATGTGGTTTTTTTTTTTTGTTTTACATTTGGGTTTCCCCCCCCACCATCACCACGCTAGCCGTTTTTTCTCTTTCAAAATTAAAAATTTCTCCATTCCTATGCTCAATTTTAACTGAACTGGGAAACTTTTTAAACCCCCTTTTCGACCACTTCAAAAAAAAGCAAAGGCTCAAAAAGTAAAATTTTTAGACAAAAAAATTCAATTGTTTTAAAAAACACAAAACCCGAATTTTAATTTTTTTTAAAATAAAAAAAGTTCTTCTTCCCTCTTTTTTCACTTTAAAATGCAATGCATTGCATCCCCCCTTATCAAAAAGAAAAAAAAAAAACAATTTCATAATGTTTATCTTTTTCATTTCCCCCTTTGAGCGCGTGATAAATTTTAACGACGATGAGTGCAATACATCGTTACTGTCATTTTTTCACGGTCGGAAAGATTTTAATCAAGCCCTTTTTTTTGCCTTTTTCAGCTTTTTTTAAAAAAATTAAAATTTTAAAAAAATGAGATGTACGTTTCACTTTCGCTATTAGGTCAAACAAAAAAAGTTTTAATGGAAAAAACTTTTTTTAAGGGATCTTTTAATTCACTTTCCTTTTTCGGAAACCCCTTTTTTTCCTCCCACCCTTGAAACAGCCCAAAAACACATTCTTTAAATTTTTAACCCTGCTCTCTCGCCTCATGCAATTTTTGGCTTAGCAAAACCGGGGGAAAAACATTCAAAAAAAGTACGTACAATCAAAGGTCTTTTTTCCGATTGGTTCAAAAACTTTTTCTTTTCCTGTCCGCCATTTTTTTTTATATTTTTAAATAAACTTATAAAACACGACTTTCCCAAACCAACTACGCTGCTACTTTAACTGTGAGGTTTTGATTTTTTTGCTCGCCCATAAATCGAGCCGCTTTTACTGTCTCAAACAAGCCCCGCCCCGTCCCCCTTCACAACTTTAAAAATCCCAAGAAACTCTTTCTTTTTTGCTTTTTTTCACTTGATATTTTTCGTTGTCCCCTTTTTCTGCCACCCTTTTTTTCTTTTTCAACCCCTTTTAAAGGGCTTTCGCTGCTTTCTTCTAGGGGTTGGGGGCTTTGGCACAGTCCGGGCCCTTAAAAAAGCGAGGTGTTTGGCCCCCTGGGCCTGGCAAACGAAACTTTTGAACCAGGGTATCTGACGTTCCCCAAACCGGCAACCGGCCCCCTTTTTCCGGGGAAAACCCCCCAATCCGATTTCCCCGAGCCTGCACCGCCTCACTTTTCCGGTGGCCCCCAGAAAACCTCACCACCACCAAAACCCACAACCGAAGTTTTGGAGCCGGTCAGACACAATTTTTAAAAACACACAAAAAAACACCCAACAACAAGTTTTTAAAATTTGGGATCAAATCAAGACAAAAATAGATTTTTCGATTACAAAAAAAAAATTATGTTTTTTGTATTTTTTTTTCAAACCTTTTGAAACAAAAAATTGGAATTACTTTTTTTATTTTTTAAAAAAAAATGGTTTAAGTAATTTTTTAGTCAACGGTAAATCACCAAATTTTGCCAGTAAAAAAAAGCATTTATTTTTTCTTTTCTACTCAAATCACATTCATAGCCAAATTTTTTTTGTTATTTTTTTTACAATCTTAAAAAAATTCCCTTTTCGTACACAACTTTTTTTTTTTTGGAATTTAGTATTTATTTTACGGGTTTCCCTTCGGCACTTTACCCACCATTTCTTTCAATTTTTCTCCCCGAACTCTCTGGCTCGGCAGTGGCCAACACTTTCCCTTCAATTGCTCTAGTATTGACTTTTTGGAATCAATTTTCCGACACTGGCGAAACCATCACACCAAGGATGATGAGAGTGGTCTTTTGTTTTTGCACTTTTTACTCTCCATCTTTTCTCTTATCAGCGACTTTCTCACGCGATTTTGCTTTTACCCTCGCCACTTCGATTGCTCTCGATTTCAAAGCTCGCCAACGCCTCAGTGCCAAAAACCCAATAAAAAACTTTAAAAAAAACATATATGGTAAAAAGAAGTGTGTTCACCATAAAGAATAAAAAAAGTAAATCATCGAAACCACAGACGGAAACGACAACAAAATTTCGCGACTTGGAAGTGTAAGCAAGAGAACGGGACCCTGAAAGGGAAAAAAGAAAAAAAACCAATCGAGTTGATTTATTTTCTGGTGGTTTTTTTTTTGCTTTATTTTTTTTTTCAAAATAATTTCAGGGGCCGACTTTTTTGTGGGAAATACTTGGTCAGGGTGATAAAGTTTTAGCTAAAAAAAACGTTCGACAACTCAAAAAAAAAAGTGAAGTGAAAAGTTACTGTCAAAAACTAATCGAAAGTTTTTACACTATTTTAATTTAAATTTAAAATTTGCCCTCTTTTTTCAAAGACAAAAAAATTGTTAGGAAACCCAAAAATCCGTTTTCCCCAAATGTTATCTCCTCTTTTCAGAAGATAGCCAGCTAACGCCCGCTGTGCAACAGCTGCAAAAGCAAAATTATCATTTGTTATAAAACCATTTTGCTTCCTTCTTTGTTCCTCGAGAACATCCTTCACCAAGACTCACAATTAAATTCGAACCACTCAAAGGCACTTCTTTCACTGTACACCCAGCATACAAGTGAGCGAGTACTCGGACTGTTTTCAAACCCGTGACACACACACAGTGCAGACTGCAGACAGTCTGTGTACAGACAGACGCGCCACACTGCGGCCAAAAGTGCTTGCCTCAGCAAAGGCAACTCTTCTCGCAAAGAAAAAATTCGATGTGCCTCTGAAGACCGTCGTTTGCTGTCTCTTTCTTTTTCTTAAATTCAATTAGACCAAGTTTGTTTTGGTCTTTTAAAAAGAGACCACTTTGTCTACTGATCATCTGTGCAGTGGTGCTCGGCAGGGGAAAACGCCGATGAACTGGAGTCGGCCATTTCGGGGGACGTTTTAGAGCCGGGAAACCTCGAGTTCACGAACCAGCAGATGGAGGTGCTTGAGCCGGGACAAACCACCCCGGCTAGGAGCAATCACTCGGCATCAAAAAAGCAACGCCGGTCTACCTGAGCCATCCACTCGACCTCAAATTCACCGGGAACACCAAACCACTCCGGACCAGAAAAGAAGCGACCACTCCCAGAAGGCCTACCCAGAGCCCTCAGCTAAACCCACTTTCAGTTAGATCTAGCCAAGGCCCCCTGGGGGCCCTCTACCCAACCCCATTTTTTCCGGGGGGCCCGTCAAAGCAACGTCACTACGCACCGTCCGCTTGAGCCCTAAGTAGACCGCATTTTCAAACCCGCGCACAAGGGCCCTTTGAAAACCTCCCCGCGATCACACTTTTCCCCGTCAGTGGGGGCTGTAGTCCTGTGTTCGCCGGGCCCCTTTCAGTTCGATACAGCGCAGGACCGCCTGAAATCAAAACCAAAAAGTAAAGCTGTTTCCCCTTTACAGCTAAAATTTCCAACTGACAACTTCAATCCATGTTTTCGGCGAGAACAGTATCTCACCTGTACGCCACCCTCCCTGGTCACCACGCCTCAACCTCCCCCACACTCGTCTGTCTGGAGGTGTGACTTCGAAAAAAAAACTCTTTCTTTGCAGCAAGCACAAATTTGGGGCCCTTTAAACACCGTTGACTTTGAAGGCGAAGAAGTTGCTCTGGGCTGAAATTTGGGGATGCCGCTCGCAACGCACTCTCTAAAGCGTCGACCGAACCCGGTCTATGGTAAGTGATCTCGTCTGGAGTCTACCAGTTATTTTTTGGGTCATACGCTGATGCCTGCATTTAGTTCAGCTTTTACTGGGGCGGAAAAGCCAAAAAAGCACATGACATTGCACGAAATCAAGAAAAACGTTTCATTACTCTCCCTACATCCCCCTGATCCAAAATTTTCCCATCGTCCAATGGTGTTTTGGGAGGAGTTCAACTTAGCTGACTTGCGCTATGGTGCTGCAAATTTTTTGGGGAGTTCAATTTTATATCGGCGAAAAAGGATTACTAGACAATTTTGGATCTTGGTTTTATTCCTACGAAACTTTTCGATTTGGGTGGGGTTTGTCAAATAGCAAAAACGAAGAGTGTGATGGCCTAGTTTTGTGATAAGAAAGGTTTTGTTGATAGAAATAACTGTAGATGTAGTAAATAATTAAAATCAAAACACTTTGTTAATTAAATAAATCAAGATATAACATTTTCTACATTAAACTTTATGGTATAATTTTTTAATATTAAACATGTAAACGTTTAAAATAAAGATAAAAATAGTACTCAAGAAGTTTAAAATTTTAAATTAATTTATTTTTTTAGTTTAGCTGCAAATTTAAAACACTATTTTATTTTAATTTAACCGTTTTAAAACCTATTTAAGGCAAGTTTAAAAATTTAGTAAATTTTAAATTAACCTCATTAGTTTAAAAACTTACTTTTACTTTTTTAATCTCATTACATCTTATTCTAACTACAGAAAAGCCGTACAGTGAAGCAAACTTAGTAGTTCCTCAAGAACTCATCAGAATTTTTCTCAAATTTTGGTTCGAAGCTTTCTGTTTCAAATCAGCATTTCATAATCAGGCCAGTATTACATTAGCAATTGTATACTTTACGTTTCCGAATTTTGTTCGTTAGAAAGTAGGAAAAATAACTAGCTTATGGTTCTTGAAAATTCTGTAAAAATCAGAATCTGAAATCAAAATGTATAATTTTTATGTCTTTTAGAAAAGTATAAAAATGTCTAAACATGAGCTTGGAGTGTT
Source organism: Tyrophagus putrescentiae (assembly GCA_024499935.1). Classification (NCBI taxonomy): domain Eukaryota; kingdom Metazoa; phylum Arthropoda; class Arachnida; order Sarcoptiformes; family Acaridae; genus Tyrophagus; species Tyrophagus putrescentiae. Next base: position 8,516,390 of record JAMZRA010000002.1, on the reverse strand, counting down.
GTACATCAAACACAAAGTCATCTAAAATGTGTTTGGAACATGAAACATTGAGAATGTTGTAGAAGCAGAAGAGCGAGTGTCCGAGACTCTACAGTTGCTCGACTTTAATGGTAGCAAATAAAACTAAAAGCTTTCGTTATTTGTCTTGCTCTCCCCTTTTCCTTCTTTTCTACTAAGTAACTGCCAGACAGCATCGTAATTGCTCAACAATACAACAATTAACTTAATGTAATACATCTTTGCGCGTCGGAGACTCTCAAACGCAGGAAGAAGAGTAGAGGGCAAAAAGAGATTTTCTTTCTTTAGTTTTTGGTTTTAGATTGGCTTTCTTAGATTTTGCTTTTCTTTGGCAAACAAAAAAATAAGACAATTCTTTGCCTTACTTTTCTTATCAACTTTTAATTTGGCCAATTGAGCTCGCCGCTCGCTTTGAGATTTATCCGCTTTATTTTTATTATTTTTTGTTGTTCAGTCAAATTTACTCAATATATCCTTCCTTAGCTAGTTGCAGTCAGCCTTTCTTCCTCACTATATTACACAATAGATTAATATTTTTTCTTTTCTAGTCTCATAGATTACCCGTTGGGAAATTAACGACAAGGGCGACGGTTTTTTGTTGATATTTTGTTACAGATGAAACAAATTAAGTAAAAGTGTTTTTTTTGACGATTGAAAATTTAGAAATTTTTTTATTCAAGTGCACCAATCATTTAGTTTTTTAATTAACTAAAATTGCAAAAAAAAATTCAAAATTTTAAAACTGTTGTTGATCAAAGTTTTGTTGAAACAAACTGCAAACATTTGTTTTAATTAGAACACAATAGCTTTGATTCACAAACTTTTTGCCAGAAGTTTTGCAAAACTTTGTTTTATTATTTATCATAAACAAGAAATCAAGCGTCCAAGTAGTAAAATGAAAGGTTCTACTAGCCAAAGTAAGCCTGGCTAGCACAAATAAACAAAATAGGTACAACAGCTCATTTACGCCGTACTAATCTCCTAACATCCTTTCAGAAGCCATTCTGGACAGCCGAATATGCTCATTTCAGTGGTCATTCCTCAGAGGCAATCTATGGGCATTGCGTGAAACCACAAAGTGAATCAGGCATCAGCACTGGCGGCGATAAAGCACAGCCACTGGCACTGCCGCTGCCACTGCCAGTGCACTTCGTGCTGATACTTTGACCGTCAGCCAATGTCCGCCTTCCATCGACCGCAACTCGGTAATTGCGTGTAATTTAGATTAATAGTGACTGGAGCAGACAGTTGGGCGACAGAGAGAGAGAGAGAGAGAGAGAGAAGAGGAGAGAGAGAGAGAGAGAAGAGGAGAGAGAGAGAGAGAGAGAAGAGAGAGTTTCACTCAGACGGAGTGAGACACAGCAGTCAGGAGTTATGACATCGAACCGATATCGGCTAGCTGCTGCCTAGCTCCTTCTGGCTATTTATTGCCTGTTTAGGGCAGTTGCATGCTTCCTTGACTTGACTGTTTGCAACTTGCAACTGTGTGCTCGCATCACAAAACTGAATGAGTGACAAAAAACTGGCGGAATGCTGCTAGATGACTGTGGAAATTAAATTTGAACCTTTATGACGGGGTCAATTAGTCAGTCAAAATACAGTAATTAAAATTTGGTTTAATTGAAGCTGACATTTTGTAAACGATGATCATTTGTGACATTTTTAACAAAACGGCCTAATTTAGAGTTTAAAATCAAAGCGCCCTTTTTCAAAGTTAGCATATGTTGTTGCTGCTCTACGGTAATTAAAAAGTGGTTTATTTTTATTTAGATAGGTCAGTCATTCTGCGATAATTGTTCATTTATTTCACCACAACTGTCCGTCTTTCACAATAACCATTTGTTATCTTGACTAATAAATAATTTGCAAATTTAGTAGTTGCATAGTTAAACGGCCAGACCGCTTATTAGCAACTGCAAAACACACTGTTTAGTTCCCACTTTTCCATGTACATGTACTACTCATCAGCAAGCATTTTCATTATCATTTGCCCCTAATCTCTCTCTCTCTCTCTCTCTCTCCTGCTCTCGCTCTCTCCTCTCTCTCTCTCTCTCTCTCTCTCTCTCTTTTCTGCTCCCTTTCAGCTCACCCTTTACTCTTCAGTCACTTCCACACACTGTCACACGATGACGGTGACTGATGAACTTGACTCTCTTTAGCAGACTTTCCGTTTTGAGTTGACAGGTCGAGAAGCGAGTTTGAAAGTGCGCCTGGAAAAACTAACTAAATATTGCTCTTTATCGATAACAAAGTTTTAACCGTTTCCACTGCCCCCTAAAGTGAAGTGTTCCAGATGGAAGGAGATGAATGAGTGACAATGACAAGGGCGTTGGCAAGTGAATTTTTGTTGTTTAGTTAAAGAATAATTCACATTTTGTGTCGACAGTTGTTTTTGAATAAATGTTTTCTATAAAACACAACTCTTTAAATATTTGCATTTATTTAACTGCAGAACAAAGAAGCTAAATTAGTGGTGCTTTGATTCTGTTTTGTTTGCAACACTTACAATTTTTTTTGTAACAACAAAGCTTTTTATTATCTGCCATATTTTTCTTCCGTTTTTACTCATCATAACTTTTCTTATTCTACTATTCTGCTATTACTTTTGATATTCCTAACCACGTTTTTTTCTTTTATATTCCTCTAACTGCTGCCACTTAATTAATATAAATCATAATATTTGTCTAAGTTTGTTGGTAGCTGTCGAACATAAATAAAGAAACGACAGCAGCTAATAGTTTGAACAACTGTACTATGGCACAAAAGGAAAATAAAGAAAGCAATAGATTATGGGGAAGTGGAGAAGATGAACTAATCGTGAAGAAAACAACAAAAAGTCAAACTCGTTTGCTGTGACAATTGCGCTCCGATTTCACTGAATCATTTCTCCGTGAATGTCAACTGTCAACTGCTTAGCTGCATTTGGTAAATAGAGCTGCTTCTGCTTGCTAAATTCTACCGTTTAGTTCAATTTATCGTTATCCAGGTCACGTTTCATGTCTACCAAAAGAAGGAGACTGTTGCAGTAATGACGCAGATGAGAAGATAATGCCAATGAATGACTAAATAAAGTTGGGGAAAAAGTAAAGTTGTGCAGAAAAATACAAGGTTTTTGTAACGTTTTTAAAGTAAGTTATGATACGTTTGTTGTGATTTAGATTAGTTCAAAAAAATATTTATTTTAAATATTAACATTGGCTCAAAAAAATTAATTTAGATGTTTGTCGCAAACATTTTAAAATGAAATGGTTAAGTTTCATTATAGCCCGAAATTGCCCTAAGCAACACTAATTAGTTGAATTTATGTCTTTATAGCTGGTAGTAAATTTTCATAATCAGCAGTAAATTTTCATTTTAATCGACCCTTTTGTAGTGTCAAATAAAAATTTTTATAAAACAGTTCAATTTATTTGAACAAATATTTTTTAGGTTATGTTATCATTAAGGCTAATTAGCAAACAACAAAATTTTACCAATGTAGTTTTTAAATTATTTATTATTTAATTTTTTTGTTATTTTAGAGCAAAATAAAAACCATTTTAATAAACAATAACATTTATCTATCGTCAACGATTGCATTAGAAATAATTCTAATTGTTGGCTGACAAATAATAAAAACCGCAAATTGTGATAGTCAGCAAAAAATATTAGTAATGACAAAACCAAATAAAAGTAGACGTTTGCGCAGAAAAAAACTATTTTTTATATTTTTTCTTAATTTAAATTATTTTTTTATTTAAATTTTATAACTATTGTTTAGTTTTTAAAATCATTTTAACAGTAAAATTTTAAAAATTGCTGAAAAAAACTGTTTTTAGGCTAGAGGCATATGGAACAAAAGATGCTAAAAGCGCCAAATTATAAAGAGACAATGCAATAAGAATAAAAAAATCTTTTTCAAATGTACCAAAATCTCTCAGCTAGCAGATTTTCAACCTCAAATTGCAATTTGGTTTTGAATTTTGGTTGTAGTTAATCCCTCAATGCTCAGTTATATTGGATTTTTTAGAACTAATTGCTATAGTTTTTGTCATTTATTTTTATTGTCGATTTTCAATATAAATTTTTTTATCTGTTTAAAATCTTTAAAATACTCTAAACCAAGCAATTTTTACACTAGTTTTTGCTAGTTGAACTCTAATTAAGTGTCAAAAAGCGGGAATGATCGAATTCTGATTAGAAAAAAAACAAGCACGCTCATTTTGAAGATTTAATTCCGCCGCTTAGTAGTTGAACAAACGTTCCTTGTATGACAAGTAAAGTTTAAGATGACAACAGTTTTCAATTGTGATCAATTCATATCACGTTTTCGGTGTTTACAAATTAAAAAATAAAAAGTAAAAAACTTTTGTAATAAAAACGCGTAAATTTTTTTATTTGCAGTTGTAAAAGATAATTAAGTAAAATAAATGTTCAGTTTCTAAAACTGAAAAACATTTAATACATACCATAAGGTTGCTCGTTATTTGCCGGTTGAATCGGCCCATCACGTCTAGATCTTTGCCGTTTATCACTCCACCGCCTCTTCCTCCTCCTCTTGTTGAACGCCAAGCAAATCATCAATTTGCCTTTTTGATGGTGAAAAACTGCGATTTCCAGTTGAACTCAAAGAAGTCACATTGTGTGCAGAAATGTCAGGAAAAAGGTGAAACAAATGAAACAAAAAACACAACAAAAAAACTCGAAATGAAACACAATAGCTCACACAAGGGAACAATTTTGCAAAATACGAATTATTATATTTTAAAATTAAAACTGAAGTCGCCCTAAAAGTTACAGGTGGATGCAAAAATAATAATTTTGTGTAACGCATTTTGATTTGGTAAAAAGGTTTTAGTGTGTGCCAAACAAGTTTATAAAACTGCAATAACTTGTGTTTGACAAGTGTTTAAAATTTGAATATTTCAAAACGTTTAGATAATGTTATTGCTTGAACTATTTTTTTATGTAATGCTATGTAAGATGCTTTATTTTTCATGTTTATAGTTTATAGTTTAAGACAAATATTTATTCATTTTTGCTGGTTTTGTAGTTTAAAAAAATTGGTTTGAACTTGTCGTAATTGAAAAACAAAAATGCGCATTCTTTTGTGTTAAATTCTTGTGTTTATTCAAATATTTGCTTAATTAAAGTCAATATTATTCTTTTTCATTTATTGTAAAGTTCAAAAACGTCGATTAAATTTTTAAAAAATTGGTTGTTTATTTTAAAACAAACATTTTTTTAGCACAAAAAAATTATTGAAAAATGACTTTTGTACAAAACTTTTAGTAAAAACTTAAGTTAAATTAAAATATATACACATATATAGTGATAATTAAATATTTAATTAAATTAAATAAAGTTAACGGATTGATATCAATTTCAATCATGATATGATTGATGCATGATTTTCTTTCAAAACTAACAGAAAACTTTCAAACGTGCAAAGTTTTTGATTTATTAATTGCGCATTTTTCTTTTATATTTAATGAAAATTTATAATTTAATAACATACAGAAGTTCTCACACATTAAACAATGGGTTGATGTTTTAATTTAATAAACACTGTTGTGATCCGTTAGCCGTAGCTGATTAGTTGCGTAAAAATAAAAGTGTCAAGATCAAACTCGACAAACCTTAAATTTTGTCGCGGTTCATGTTGTTAGAACGCACACTAGAACACAACTGAAAAGTAAAATTACAATGGAAATAGTAGATTCCTGTAGACGATGCCAGTGCTGGCTTTGCAACTGCTTTCAAATGCCGGCACTAAGGAGGAGTCAAGAAGCAGCAGTGAAGGAGGCAGTTGTTGACAGAGATATTCTTTCTACTCACCATACCTCGCATTCTCTATAGAGTTTGGCGGGTGAAAATTTAAATTCGCCGCTCAACACCATCTAGGGACTAGTTTGAAAAGTGTTCTCTCTTTTTGGGAAAGACATATAGAAAAGTAGTTTAGCATAGCAGAATTTAGACTTTTGGTAATGTATGCAAATTTTTCGTTTGTCAAATAGCAGGTGTTTCAGTTTGAGCTGCTGTTGTATTTGGCGCAACACCTTGCATTTGGAAGCACTTACTGTCTATTCAATTCCGTGCCCGGTGGTAATTTAGCCGGAATCGGTAATGGTCTCAAGCTGTGTGATGATAAAGAGAATTGAGAGACAGAGGAAGAGTAAAAGAGGGAAACTTTATTCAATGAATGTTTGGTAGAGTTAGCAATCTATAATTTTGCTAGATCTTTTTCCTTTGCAAACCTTTGAAGCTTCTCAAAAATGCAAAAATGATTGAGTGTCTTGCTTTCTCTACCTCTTCTCTTAGCAGATGTTCACTCAATTCTATAGTTTTTTACAAGACACACTATCTCATTTTAGTTTTTCTACATAACTTAGGTGTTTTATTCTTTTCTCACCTCTATAATTTGCATTTTGTTTTTTTGAATCATCAAATTTTCATACATTTGCAGTTCACTTTTCTAAATTTGCACTTTTTATTTTACAAAACATTTTTTTGTTTATTTTAGCAAAATTGAAAATAAAGATTTTTATGCTAAATGAATTTTAGTTTGTTTTTTAAGTACTTTGTAAAAAACTTGGTATATTTTTGTTTAAAAAAATTTTTAATTATAAAAAAGTTTTAAATTAGTATATTTTGTAGTATTTGCTGACAAAAATCAAAATCAATTTTTTTATATGTTACAATTGTTTTATAGATAATCAGACATAATAAATCTTAAAAGATACTTTTAACAAAAAAAACTGTGTTTTATCTGTGGTTAAAAATATTTGTGATTCTTGAGCTTAAAAATTGGTCAATAATTTATTATAAGACATACATTGATGTAAAAAAATGCTAAGTCAAAATGATTTTCAGTTTAAAAAATTTGCATTGTGATTTTACACATTAGCTTTTCAAAGCAAAAACTGTGTTATTTATTTTTTGTTTAGATATTAGACAAATTGATGTACTTCAAAGATTACAGTATTTGTTAAAAAACCCTCCTTTATTTTAAAAATGCCATCAACTGTAAAGAAAAAGATGCAAATATAAAATGGGCAAAAAATCATACTAGAAAGATACCTTTAAATAGATTATGTACATGAGAAGTCCATTAGTTGTTAAGAACTTGGTGCAAAATATGTAGATAACATTTTGTTGTTAAAGAAATCTTTAAAAAAACTTTTAAATTTTAAAATCACTTTTCTTTAATGATGTTTGTTTAAAATTTTATTGAATATTTATAAATATTAAAAAATAATTATTTTTTGATGACTTAATGATTAAAAAATATTTTAAATTTTTTGAAAATTATGTGTTATGTATTTAAATTTTTAATAGTCACATTAGCAACGTTTTCTTAAACCGGCAAACATTGTAAGAGGTTAACAATTTCCCAACAGTGGCAAAAAAATATAATTGCCATCTGGTGGAAATTTGGTGATAAAGCATTGCAGGCAAACGCCTGTAGCTTAAATCTCTAGTTAAAAGATTTAGTTGAAACTGCTCAAATTAACAAAAATAATGTCACTTTAAATTGATTTTTAATCTGGATTATCTAAGTTTAATTGATTGCTTAAAAACAACAACAAAAATTTTATTTTATAACTAAAATTTTAATTAACCTCCTCGTCGTGCGGGATAAACCGGAGCGGTTAGGCCGAACGGGTTGAGCTATTGAGTTGAAACTTTCTGTGGTAACTCAGGAAGAGTACAGGACCTTCGGACACCCATCATTTGCTCCAACGGATTCACTTGGGGAAAAGGTGTTCCGATCACTTCAATTTTGATGCCTAAATTCATAACTAAATTCGGACTCTCAAATGCAAACCATTTTGGTCATTTTTAAAAACCGGAAGTACCAAAACAAGAATTTAGTTTCTGGTACTTTAGTATTTCCGGTTTGGAAAAATCACTAGTATTAAGTACATTTAATATAATTAAGAATGAGTTTTTAAATTTTTCAAATTGGTTGAGTTTTGAGCAAGAAAAACGCGTTTAAAGTTTGCCAATTTGTGCTGATTTTGGCCAAAAAATGCATCATGAATACAGAGGATTATCTCAGTAACCGTTTGAGCTTTTGACTCAAAACTTTTTGCAATATGTTTTTGAGATGCTAAGTCATAATTTCCATTAAGTTTAAAGTACTTTTACTAACCGGAAGTAGTATGTTTCAGTTGGAACTTTTGACTTCCGGCAGATAAATCAAAAGTTTTTACAGATTTGAATTACTCTTAGAATTCTAAATTTTAAATGTGCTATTTATTTTGCAATAAAATGTAATAGTGCTGACTTATAAAGGTTTTCAGTTTACCGTTTTCAGTGACAACAAAGTTTACATTTAGAATGTTTAAAATACGTTTTATTGTAAAACAAACAGCACGTTTAAAATTTAGAATTCTAAAAGTAATTCAAATCTGTAAAAATTTTTGGTTTATCTGCCGGAAGTCAAAATTTCCAACTGGAACATACTACTTCCGGTTAGTAAAAGTATTTTAAATTTAATATAAATTATGACTTAGCATCTCAAAAACATATTGCAAAAAGTTTTGAGTCAAAAACTTAAACGGTTACTGAGATAATCCTCTGTATCCATGATGCATTTTTTGGTCAAAATCAGCACAAATTGGCAAACTTTAAACGCGTTTTTCTTGCTCAAAACTCAACTGATTTGAAAAATTTAAAAACTCATTCTTAATTATATTAAATGTACTTAATACTAGTGATTTTTCCAAACCGGAAATACTAAAGTACCAGAAACTAAATTCTTGTTTTGGTACTTCCGGTTTTCAAAAATGACCAAAATGGTTTGCATTTGAGAGTCCGAATTTAGTTATGAATTTAGGCATCAAAATTGAAGTGATCGGAACACCTTTTCCCCAAGTGAATCCTTTGGAACAAATGATGGGTGTCTGAAGGTCCTGTACTCTTCCTGAGTTACCACAGAAAGTTTCAACTCAATAGCTCAACCCGTTAGGCCTAACCGCTCCGGTTTATCCCGCACGACGAGGAGGTTAATGACTGTTTAGCACGCACACAAACACCTTAAAAATTGTACAAATAAAGTCGTTAAACTAACCACAAAAACTTATATTTAAAATATTAATTTTACAAACAAAGATCAATTTTTAACATTTTTAAATTTTAGTTCACATTTATTAATTTACTTACATAAACTCTAAAATAGTAAAAAGTTAAACTTTCGCTTGACCAATCTTCTTTTACCCTCTAATTCATTGCAATTATTTTTAAATTATTTTTTCTATTTACGCTTTTTAAAACTGTATCAAAATTATAATTATTTGTTTGAATCAAACAAACATTTTTTAACACACTTACATTTGTTCATTTTACTGTAAAATTTGTGTTTGTTGTGCTGAACTTAAAAAACAATTTGCATTCTTTTCATAGTTTTTTATTTTTATTATTTGATTTATATTGATGTGTGTGTAAAAGTAATTTTTTGTTTAAAACAACCTAAAAAGTCATAATACTAAAATATTTTTGCTTTGTTTTTTAACACACAGAGAAATAAGTTCCAAATGGATATGGAAATCCTTTGATTTTCCCTCTCTATATGGAAATATTTCCATACTGGTATGGAAAACTGCCAATGCATTGAACGCACAGGGTTTTCTATTCTGGTATGGAAAATATTTCCAATTGCATATGGAAGTTTTTTGCTATTCAGTTTTCCTTATTGATGCTCAAAAGTAAAAATCAGTTTTAATTTCAAACAACTTTATTATTGCAATAGTAACAAACGAAATACAAAAAAGTTTTAAAAACTAAAAATGACGGTTTCGGGTGATAGAAAAAGATGATGGGTCATAGCCTTGAAAAATGAATGAAAGATGTTTTGCAGGATGATTCGCCTAAAAAGATATTCTGTCTTGAAGCTAAAAATAAAGGAAAGTTGTTAGATAGTTGATTTTCACAAAAAACGTCAGAAACTTATTTGACAAAATATGATCGCGTCTTTAGATGACGTCTACTTCTTGCAAAGTTGTTTGGCCCGTTTAGGACTCTGCTGTAAAGTTCTTGCAAAAATCCTTGTTGGGCATGAAAAACTTCAGATCTGAAAGGCGGAGAAAGGGATGACGATCTGCTCAGCTGGGCGCGGTCCAACAACAGACAGTTCAAGTTGATGATTCGGGTGAGGGCTATCGGGAAATGAAGATAGGCAGAACACGCTCAACCGCTGACAGAAGCAGGGCCTAGATGCAAAGGAAAAGGGGATAATAGCAGATTCAGAAATCTTGCCATCAAAGTCTACCAAACTTGCAATGACCAGCGTCTTCCTTCGGCCATTGTCAGCTTGAACAAGAACGGCACCGCGAGGGCGTGTTTTGGCTGTCTTCAGTTGGTCCAAAATGGCAAAAGATACTTTTGAAATACGGTTGATAGAGTGAATCCGAGCAGCGCGCAAGCAGAATGAGGCAACAAAAGCAGCGTGGCCAGTGTTTACAACTGAACCATTTTGACCGATAAAGTGACCAGGTTAAAATAGACAGATCAGATTTCCATACCAGTATGGAAAATCGGACTTAGAAAATTTTTGCTCCAAAAATTTCCATTTTGAAATGGAAAATGCAACATTTCCATATCAGTATGGAAATTTTAAAAAATCATTTTTGATGTGTTTAATTTCCATTCTGAAATGGAAAGTTTTCCATACCAGTATGGAAGTGTTCCATATCAGAATGGAAAATTGATTTTCCATACCAGTATGGAAAACTTTCCATTTACAAATGGAAAATGAGACTTTTCCATACCCATATGGAACTTATTTCTCTGTGTGAAGTAACAATTTGAAAAAATAAATTTAATTGGTTTTTTGTAGTTTCGATTTAGCAAAAAACTTGGTAAAATTATGATGTCACATGTTAAAAATTTAAAAAAAGTTTTATTAAAAGCTAATTGCCTTAATTACCATGAGAATATATAGTCACAAAAATGTTACAATGATTACTTACACAAAAAAGCTGTTATTGTACAAATAAGTTTAATCAAATACAAATGATTTGTACACAATTTTTGGTTTACAACAGCATAAAAACAACATGGTGACATTAAATGTATTTGTTGAAAAAACATTTTTAAAAAGTTTTACAGTTATTTATTTCTTCAAAACTTATTTACATTTGTTTGTGGTTTTAAAAACAAAAAATAATTTTTATTTGTATATTTGTAGAGTTAACTTGTAGAAACGTCTAAAAGTGCAGTAACGTTTGGCATTTAAGAGCACCATTTTTTAAATCAAAACTAGTTTTTATCTCTACATATTTATAAACTTATTACTAACCATTTTTAAAACTTGTTTGTTCAAGGTGTACAAATTATTTGGTTAAATATATATTACATTAACAGTTTTTAAATACTCATTTATTTAAAACAAACAATATCTCATTTTTTTTATAAAATTAAAATGTTGCTTGTTATTATGTTTTTATTTCTTTGTGCCACAATTTAAAAAATTTAATTTTGTAAATTTTTTTACATAATTTAAACTATATATTTTAGGCAAATTATAAAACACAAACACCGTTTACTAATAACTTTACAATTTATTCATGTATTTAATTTGAAATTAATTACAATAAACAGTAGTATTTTAACGCCTCGTTAAACAAAAATTAATCAAAAATATATGAATTGGATAATCTTAACGTTTGTATTATCTTGTATTATTATTTTAAAACAGTTTTGTTAAAAATTTTAAAATCAATCAATAAAAATTTTGCTTGCAATTAATCATCATTTAATAAGTTATAATATTTTACAGTTGTACCAACTTGATACCATTTTTTTGATAAATTTTTCTTTTTTTAAAACAATTTTAAATTATTTAAAAACTAAAATTGTAACTTGTTGTTGCAGATTTTTTTTCAAAAAAAATAAAAGTTTAGATTTGTATATTTTTGAACTGATGCAAATTTAAAGTGACTTTAAAGTGACTTTTCTCATTTCTTTAAAATAACGAGTTTTTAATTGGCTAAACAATGAAAATTGGGGAGGAGTTAGAGACAAATGGCATTTACTTTACATTACTAATGGTACATTAGTGCTTTTCCTAGTTCAAAGTTAGTGCCACTTTGCAGTCTTTAATTTGCTTTTTACTTCTTTCAGTTAAATTAACCTAACGGTAATGAATTCTAAGACAAATTAAAATAAATAGAAAAAGTTGAAATACTTAAAATTGATTTTTTTTATTATTTTAGCTATTTGAAATTTGTTCAAAAAATGTATTATTTTCTTTAGAGTGTTAACTATTTTATTTAATATGCGCGCTAATTATCTAGTAGTTATCATCAAAAATGTGATATGTGTGAGTAAAACAAATAAAGTGGAATCTAAGCAAACACTGAATAGAACAATTAGTAAAGGTTTAAATTATTTATTTGAAACTATTGTGGTCAATGAAGACCAAAAATAGAAAGTTTTAAAAAAGAGAATGGGTTGCGATTTAGAGCTTGAGTTGGCCGCACCAGTGGACAATGTGTGTCCGGTTGCAGTTCGGGTGAAGAGAAACGATGCGTGTGACATCAGACAACGATTGCTACTTTGCCGTTCTTTTTCCAGTACTTTTCGTTTTCTTTGTGCGTTGTTCACTTTAATTGAGACTAATTACCGCATTGTGCCGTGACATTGACCGGAGAATTGACAGATAAAATATATAAACGAGTAATTATATCAAGTAATAAACGATGTAATGTTGCTATTTTTAAAAATTTAACAAGGGCTCAGTTACGCTCGCTTCGCTCGCCACTAACCATTTTACTGTTTATCAGTTTTTAAAATAAAAAAGGCTCAGTATCTCGCTTTGCTCACTACTTACTTTTCTCAACAAAATTGTGGTGGTAATTTAAGTAAAAAGTACAAAAAATCTATACAATTACTGGCAAAAAGCAAAAAAACAGGAGAAAAGTTTGGCAGGCCAAGATTCCAGCAAGCCTTTTTTTATTGCATTGCTTGGACTTTGTGAATTTCAGTCGTGCAACGCTAGGACTTTCAAATTACTTTGCCGCAGATTTCTAGCTTAACTTGACCACTGTTAACTTCTGTCTCTTTGGGCCTTGCTCGTTTTGCTCGAAGGCCCTTCGTCAACGAAAGTTAACAGAAATCAAGTCACAACGAACCTCGCAGATTTTATCTGTGCATCGATAAGAACTCGCAATTACTTTAGTGTCAACTGAAATTAACAGGGGCCGGTCAAAATCTCAAAACAATAATCTTGCAACAAAAATTTCGAGTCAAAAATCTCAAAAACAAAAATCTCAAAAGTTTTTTCGGGCCCTGCTCGCTTCGCTCGCAGGTCCCTCGTCGACCGAAATTAACAGTGGTCAAGTCACATCAAACCTCACAAAATGTAGGCGTGCACAGCTAACAAAAGTTGATCACTCGTAAGTGTAAGCGAACTCTTTCGTGAACTCAATGTTCTGTTCCTGCGGGCTGGTGACCGGCTGGATGAAGCGCGTCCAGTTTGAGTTGTTCTCGTTCTTATGATTCAGCAGCACCGCCTGCAAAATGAAAATGTGCAGGTAGTTCTTGGCGCTGTAAGCGATCTGCAACAAAAAACAGCTCATTCTTGAAAGAGGTAATTACGCCCTCGATCGGTCCAGTTTGCGTCTTTAAGGGAATGGACTTGCGGGTGAAAACGGCCAGGCGGCCAGCGCCGCCGCCGCCGTTGTTAGCAAGGCTCTCCTCCAAGTAGAGGTAATTGACGGGCAGCAAGGTCCGTGCGCGAGTAAGCACCGGCACGTCGTTGACGTTGTTGACGATAAAGTTTGCCTGATGAAAAGTTTGGTAGTAGTGATGCATTTGGAAGTGCTCCTAGAGCATTGGCGAAGCTCTCCAGCCAGTTGACGACTGTTCACTAGGACGACTGAGAACATAGTTACTGCTTGGCTGTTGTTGACTATGATGCTGTTGCAGTTGCAGCTGAACATTGTGGCTAAAAGCGGAGTACGCAAAAAGACAGTAATATTTGTTAATAACTACCGGAATTGGCTTGTATGTTTGGGTTAAGCAAAAAAAAGAGGAGAAGGTGGTAGTGGTGGTAGTCGAATCGAACGTACGGTCGGTTTCGGCTACGTCAGAGATGTTGTTGTCAGTGCCGGTGGAGGTAAATGTTACCACTGACAGCATTCGTCTATTGAATGGTCGTCACCAGGTGTGGGTTATGAGCACTGCCGACGTTTTTGATAAAACCGGCAAAGGCGTTGATGGTGTTCTCGTTGAAGAGAGCCGCCGCCGTTGTTGCTGCACTAGCAACACTTTCTAACTCTGACGATTCTAAACCACCAGCGCCAGAAACCGCCTTTCCATTTAAAATGCTGGGCAACTCCACAAAAAAGGCTTCGAAGAAATCCACCTAAAGTCATGAAGTGCCATTGCCGACCAGCAGACCGCGACTGTCAGAATTAGAAAACTGCTTCTCACCAGCGGCAAGAAAAAAACTTGAGATTTAACAGTGCTAAAATTGCTGCTGCTACTATTGTTGTTGCTGCTGAGCAGTCGGACTGGCTAGTGTCAGATGCTGTTGAGTATCTGCGAAGGTCGATGTTGTTGCTGGGGATGGCTGAAGGTGAAAAGCAACAGAAATATTGTTGTTGCTGCTTTTGTTGTCATTGTTGACGGCAGAATCGATGTCAAAGGTTGATTTGGAGGCGTACTTCTGAGTGAAAAAGTGTTGTAGGTCTAAAAATTAATGAGGGTGGATTACAGGCTTGTTTCGCTCGCAAAACCCGAGGCAGCGGAAGTTTAAAGTGGCCAAGAGGTGCCAGACTATGTCGCCGTGTGCCGTGCACTGTTGCAAAATGCATAGTTGTCACTGTGATGAGCAAACACATTAGCTGTAAACAAAAGGGCACATCACCTGGTAACTCAACCGGCAATTCACCCGACTCCGCTTGGTCATAACTCGCAGGTTTTAGCCATGCACAGCTAAAATCCTGTAAACACTTAACCGTCAATCTCTGACGTGGCTTGACCACTGTCAACGCCCGTCTCCTTGGGCCCTGCTCGCTGCGCTCGCAGGACCCGAGGCAGCGGAAGTTTACAGTGGCCAAGTGGTGCCAGACCTCGCCGCCTTGTGCCGTGCACTGCTGAGGAATACATGTGCAGTAACTGTGCTGGGCAAACACATTAGCTGTAAACAAAATGACACATCTGATAACTTAACCGGAAGTTCACCCGACGCCACTTGGCCCAAACCCGCAAGTTTTAGCCGTGCACTGCTAGTATACATCGAACACTTTACCGGCGGCTCACCCGACATCGCTTGGGCACATTAAACTTCCACCGCCTTGGGTCCTGCTCGCTCCGCTCGCAGAACCCAAAGGCAGCGGAAGTTTAATGTGCCCAAGTGGTGCCAGACCTCGCCGCCTTTTGCCGTGCACTGCTAAGATCCTGCAAATACTTAACCGTCAATCTCAAACGTGGTTTGGCCACTGTCAACGCCCGTCTCCTCGGGCCCTGCTCGCTGCGCTCGCAGGACCCTCGTCGACGGACGTTGACAGTGGCCAAACCACGTTAGACCTTGCGGTAATTAGCCGTGCACCGCTAGGGCCTAGCGATTAGCTTACTGGAGTCTTGCTGTGAATTTCACAGTGTGAAAGAACACAGCTCAGAATCTGAGCTTCAGATGGTAAAACAGAAACACACGCTATGCCCATGCGTGATACAACAATGCGAGCGTAAGAGCAGAACTCAGCGGCTGCTGATATGATATCAGTGATATCGAGCCAGCACACGTAAGCACAGTCAAGAGCAAAAGCAGCGGCAGCTGCTTTGCAGTTGTGACAGTCGCACAGTCAAGGGCAAAACTGTGGCTGCGCTTGGCGCGCGCCGCTGCCAATGCAAAGCACAATGTTTCAGAATTTTTGGATTTTCTAGTAAACCATAAGGTTTAGGGGCAAGCCCACATAGACTTAGACTAATTGAGGGGCCAGGAATCTAATGGTGTAATCAGAAATGAGATCGAAGCTTGTTTTGTATTTAAAAAAGCTTATCTAAAAATTGATAAAACTCCAATAAAGTACTTCCGGGTACTTTATTAAAATTCTGAGATAGCCACATTGTGGCGGCTATTTATCTGATCATTTCACTCAAAACCCCATTCTTCTAAGCCTAGTATTTCTATTTAAAAGTCATTTTCGAAAACTGCCGGAAACAGATAATCCGCCATTTTAAATACTTCCGGTTATCTGATCAACTCAAGTTTAGTATCATTTGAAAGATGCCATTTATCTCGTTGTACTGGTAAAAACCGCATCTCGATATCTTTAACGGTTTAATTTGTAGAGTTAAAAATGTCAGTGCAGAGAGAGAGAGAAAATCATTTTTTTAGGGATAGGAGGATATTGTTAAAAACAAAATAATGATTTTTGCTGAAAAAAATTTTGTTTTTACTTAAAACACAATATTTTTGTATTTTTTATATGTCAAAAATGTAGTTTCTGTAAAAATATATTGCTTAAAAGTGACTATCAATATTACAATTTTTAACTTTATATGTTCTCAATTTGTCGCTAATCTTCAATTATTGATTTAAAATTTTAGCTGTCATTTGTATTTTGTTAATAAAATCTCCATTTCCTCAATTTTTATTTGTCTTCAATGTTGTGATAAATTTTTGTTATTTATAAAATGAATGTTTCAACACAAAACTTTATTGTATGATAAAAGATTCAAAAAGTGTAAATGCACACAATTTTTTTGTGAATTCAAATTGGCAAAACGGAAGTAGAAAGAGACAATCAAAAGTGTTAATCGATACAACAACATCAATTATAAATAAAAATTCTAACATCGATTGACTATTGATCATAACGCTGAATGATGTTAAAATAAAAAGATGAGTTTTCAAAACTATTGAATAACAGTTAACAATTTTTAGCATGAAATCGCATAAAATTAGGTGTAAGTAAGTTGTTTGTAGTTTTCTAAAAACAATTATTATTAATTGAACTTTTTAATATTTTTAATGTGAGTTTTGATTTTGTAAAGTTTTATTGATTGAACTACAATATGAGCAGCAACAAGTTGCAAAGTTTAACTTTTGATAGTTTTATGCAAAAAAATAACAATTTTTAATTGTTACTACTAAGTATTTAGGGAAAAACATTGGTAAAGTAAAAACGATTCCGTTTCTTAATAGTTTAATTTGAGTTCGTACATTGGTGTTTTTTGTCACGCAATCAACTTGATCAATGAGTAAATCAAATTTGTTGTATTATAATTGCTTTGTTTTTTAAAAACTTTTGTGAAAAAGTCATTTTTTATACAAAAATGTAAATTAAAAACCAAACACAATTGCTAAACTTTATTTTTATAAAATATCAATAAAATTAAATTTATGGTAACAGCATTAAACCGAAAAACAATTTAAAAAAACTTACTGTCATTTCATAGTCATAATTTTTACAACATTTGTTTAAAAAAGTTATTAATGATAATAAAATTTATTAAACATTTAAGTTTAAAACATGCTTTCAATTACTTTAATTTGCAAAATGCACTTGAATTTGTAATTATTTATTCAAAACAATTTTTTGACAAAGATTTCAAAAACAAATAATCTTGTTTTTTAGTAATGAAAAAGATAAAATTGTTTGTCCATTCTTTAACCCAGATTCATTTAGATGCTACCTTTAAAAATTTAGACCCTTTTTGTAAACATAATTTACAAACAGTTGACCACAATCCTTATTTGTTGTATCTCTTGATCTTTTTATTTATAAATTTTTTTGGAATATATGGATTAGGAGTCAATTTTCGCGTTTATGAAAATGTATTTCAAATTTTTCAAACCAACAAGTATGTTTACATTCATCAAATTTTTCCTTTTAAAGCTTGGACATATTCAGACAATATCCTTGCAATTGCAAACTTTAATGTTTTATTTGTATACATGAGTTTTTTATTTAACAACTCGGCTAATAAAAAGTTTTTAACTAGTTCAGCAAAACTTACAAAAGGTATGTTGATGTCATTTAAAAAATTAAAACTTATGTAAATATTTTGTAAGGTGAGGCTTGTTTAATTCAAGCATTTCGTTTCAAATTTTACAAATTTTTAAAAAAATCTCAATCGTTGATTTACATCGTTTGCATGTTTTATTGTTACTTAAATGTTTACCTGAATGAAGTTTATCAATTCGTATTGCTTGAAGTCATATTTTGGACTGTACTTTTTCCAATTTTGATCTGGCAAATTTATCATTGTGAGTAAATAAAACATTTAATTATTTTTTAGCTAAACAATATATTTTTATTTTCAGCTATATTTTTCGTTTTGTTTTTTATTATTCTTTCAAGTAAATACATCAGAATTCAGCAAAAATCAGTTTTAAGAGGAATCATTTTGATAAACAATGACTTTTGCGAGTTCTCAGAAAAAATATTGCAATTTATCAAAATTAACAAACGTGTTACATTTATTTCTAAATTGCTTTTAATTTACAGCCAATTCTGGTCTGCTAGCTTTTCAATTGTCTTTCTGACTGCAATCATTGGCACTTGTTATTGCATGTATTGTCTCTTTTTTCTTGAAAACTTACATTTTCTAGAAAAATCAATTTTTGTCATTGCGCCTATTCAAGTGATGTCGCTCTTGTTTTTCGTAACACAACAATGTTCGCTGATTGTACAAAACAATGCTAAAATTATTCAACAAAACTCGGTGTTTTATAAAAATTTCTCAAAAACAAGTTGCGCACAAAACTTCTCAAATAGGTACCTTATAAAGGTAAAATTAGTACATATCTTAATTATTGTTGATGTAATAAAGCGATTTTCATAGGTTCAAACATTAAGAGATCATCAATTGCTGGACTACTATGCATTTAGGTTGATGGGAGACCATATAACACCGGGCGTCAGCCTGGTGCAAAGTTACTGTTACCCGCGAGATTTTTGGCACAAATACTCAGGAGAAATAATGTGATTTTTTGAACCAAGTATCAGATTTTTGTGGTGGGACCACTTAATTAAAATTAATTTTAAAAAAAATAGTTTTACATTTAATTTTTGTGTTGATTAAGACATTTCCACGAAAAGACAGTTTACCGAAAAATAAAATAAACTTAGTCATCTGAAAATGAGTTTTGGTAATAAGTCTATTTCGACAAAATGACTTTTTTAAATTATCAGATGCCAGTCCCACCACAAAAATCTGATACTTGGTCCAAAAAATCACATTATTTCTCCTGAGTATCTGTGCCAAAAATCTCGCGGGTAACAGTAACTTTGCACCGGGCTGACGCCCGGTGTAATTACTTCGGACACATTCTTCTCAATCACTTCTTACACTAGTCTATTTTTTATTTATTTAGTTAAAAATTCATTTCATTGAACAATTGGCACAATTGGCACAATTGGCAATTGTAAAAACAAACATTTAATAAACCATAAAACATGGGCGTGCAAGCATGGGCAAATGAAGTTGATCTTGACAATGCTTCTGTTCAGTTGGTGGCGGCTGTGGCCTCCTTTGATTCGACAACTGAATTGTTCTTCTCAGTGCGAGCTTTCTTAACGCTGCTGGACCCCTCAGAGTTTCCATTCTCCGCGGCCGCATCACCACTATCAGCCTCTTTCACTCAATGTTTTTAAAAACTTTTTTTGTTTCAAAAGTTAATCAAAGTTAGAACATGCATCACTTGATTAGGACAACAATTTTGAAGCTGTTGTGATACAAATTTTTTAACATTCATCCAAAATGCAAGAATAAAGTCTGTTTTTATTTATTTAGTGTGTTTGGGGCGAAAACAGAAAGACAAGGGAAGGGGGAGGGTGGTTTAAACACTATACACAGTTTCAATCAATGACCATCATCATCATCAATAATAATAATTTTTAGTAAATTAAAGTAGTTAGAGGCTGAATAAGTTAAAAGAGATAAAAATAAAACCAATGCTCCAGAATCACACCAGTTTTTAAAATGTTGGCGCTGTTGTCGTGCTAGTGTAGGTGTGGCGGCGGTGAGAATAAAAAGCTGTTGTTAAAAAGATCAAAAAGCACACACACACGTACACGCCTACACCGGAGATAATAAATAATACTGTACAGCCTGTCGGTGAGCGATCGTACCAAGAAGTGGGGGATGCGTGGACTGATTCGGCGGAGAGGAGTTAAAACGGGACAATAAAATCTCACTTTAAACAGGAGGAGACCATCATTTTACAGCGGCTGCTCCCCGAAAGCCTGCTGGGCCCTCTCCTGCTGCTGCTGCTGCTGCAAGAGGCGAGCCTTGAAGCTCTCAAAGCGGCCACGGGCTTGCGCCACCACTGCCTCCGCATCTGCCACCGTCTTCAGGGCGGGGGCGTTGGCCGAGGCGGCGGCCTCAATGGCCGCGTAGTTGAGCTGGGGCATGTTCAGCGTGCGCGAGGTGTACTCGCAGAGGACGCGCAGGTCTTCGCTGCTTCTGATCACCGGAATCATCGGCTGAGGAAGCTGACCATCAGTGGCCAGGCCATTGTTCAGTTGACGAGTGGTCGGCAGCGGAAAGTCAGGGCGATGGGTGCGCGGCAGAAGGCTGCTGGCGGTGGTGCCGTTTAGAGTTTGCTGGTGAGAATCAAAGAGCAAAGGTTAACAGTTGTGAAAAGGGTAAAGATCAAAACTGCAACACCTACCGGAACATCATTCTCATTGTGAGCACCGCCGTTGGTCATCGTCCGCCGGCTGCTGCTGCCATTGCTCAGCGTCGACTTGAGCGACGACGGCGAGCCACCAGTGTCGCCCATCACATTGCTGCTGCTGACAGTGCTCGCCGAGCTGCTGTTCAGCTTCTGCTGCTGCGGCTTCTTTGAAGCACCTTCTCCCTTGCCAGCACCGGCTTTATCACTGGCCTCACACTGGCGCAGACTCTTCTGCACGTAGTAGGAGAGTTCACTTTCGTCCATGCACTGAATCAGATTGAGCTGCTCGAGAATGGCGTCCCCTTGCTTGCGCACACACAGGTACACCAGCGTCTTGATGGTGCGCAGGGGAAGGTCGTCGCGATTGTGGCTGCGCCACCAGGAGCCTATGGCAGAAAGGAACAACAGAGAAAATGCTTAGCTCCCCTTCAAAGTAATCATCAAGAGAACAGAAGATACTTACGCGGATAGCTCTTAAAGAAGAGGTGGCTCTCCAGCATGATCACCTCCACCTTCATGTTTTCGTAGTGGCGGTCGAAGAACTTGACGATGCGCCAGATGAACTTCATCGTCAGGGAGAGAAAGGTCTCCAGGTCGGCGGTGTTGGCGGGAGACAGCCCACCTCCACCTCCTCCACCACCCTCCTCGGTGATGTTCCCCAGCGAGCCCACATAGTCGTGGAGCATGCGAATGAGGGCGCTGAGAAAGTTGGTGGAGTCGGCGCTCCTGATCACCTCCTGAATGACCAGGTTCACCGAGTCGAAGATGGCCTTATTCTCCGGGCGCTTCATCTCCTCGAGGAAGAAGGGCAGGAGGTGGGTGATCAGCTCGCGCAACGTGTCACGGTTCACCTGCCGCCCCAGCGGACAGCGAAAGACGTTGGCGATGGTGAGCGCCACGGCGCGAAAGGTCGTCTCCGCGGCCGCCCGCGACTCCGCGTCGCCCCGGGCCACCGCCTCGGGGTGGTGCTTGCTGAGAAAGAGGCGCAGCTGCTTGTTCAGCAGCGCCACCAGCTGCACCAGCTTCGGCTCCAGGTAGGGCCCGTAGCGGGCGGCGTCGTAGGTGGCGGGCGCCAGCAGGTGATTGAGGTGCTCCAGAGCGGCCACCGGCGGCCCCAGCTCGCCGCTGCTCAGCTCCGCAAAGAGGTCGCTGATCTTGGCGGAGAGCTCGGGGTTGAGGGCGGGGGCGGCAGGGGAGCCAGCAGCAGACTGGCTCGACAGGGGCGACTGGTGGTGAGGGTGGTGGTGGTGGTGATTGGCACTGGGAGTAGAGGAGGAGGAGGAGGAGGCAATGTTGCTGCGCACGGTGTAGCTGCCGTTCAGTGAGGAGCGAAAGGAGCTCTGGTGCAGGCCCGGGGGTGACACGCCATAGGTGGCGGTGCTGCTGCCGCCCGGAGAGCCGTACTTGTTGCGAATGCGCCCATCATCTCCGGGTCGACCTCGACGGGGACGGCCAGCTCCTCGCGAACTCGCCGGTCCAGGTCGTCCCACTCGTCGGTGCTGGCGGTGACGACAGACATCGAAGAGGAGGACTCCGCCACTTCAGTGGCCAAAGTCGCCCGAGCCGGTGAAGTGCGATAGTTTTCGGTAGTGGCAGTGGAGCCGAACTTGCTGCGAATGCGCGCCATCATTTGGGGGTCGACCTCGACGGGGTCGGCCAGCGCCTCTCGAACTCGTCGGTCCAGGTCGTCCCACTCTTCGGTGCTGGTGCTGACGACGGACATTGAAGAGGAGGACTTCGCCACTTCAGCGGCCAAAGTCTCCCGAGCCGGTGAAATGCGCTTGTGTTCGGTGGTGGCGGTTGAAACCGATCCAATTGATCGTCTCGCCGCAAAGCCGCTGCTCATCTGCTGCTGCTCTCCAAAGCCGTTGATACCGCTGCCGCCTGACTCGGTGTCGCTCGTTTCCCCGCCACTGGCCGCCGGCAAAGCTGCCGCAGGACTGCCTGAAAAGGCCAGCCTCGACTGAAGAGGCGTTCCGCCGCCACTTCCAGCTCGGTTCAGGCCAAAGCCGACCAGGGAGTTGGCCTTCGGGCCCAGGCCCAGGCCAATCATCGAGCGGGCCTTGCTTATGGTGCCCGTGTTTCCTCGGGCTTGGCATAGGTGTCGTAGGACTGCCCCCTCCTCCACCACCACCTCCGGCTCCAAAGTGGTTGGTGGGCGTATGTGCGGCGACAGAGAGTGCTGCGCTGACATTGGTGAGCGAGCCAATCTTGCTGATGGTGCCCTTGGTCAGCGTCCCGCCGCGCGGCAGGTCAGGGTGGGTGCCCTGCGATTCGGGCGTGCCGTACTGCAGATTACTGCCTGCTGACATCGGCTGACGGGTGAGCGTGCCACCAAAGCGATTCGTGGGAATACCACCACCACCACCGCCGCCGAGAGTGGGCAGACCCGAGCCGCCGTTGGTGTCGGCGTGAGGGTTACCACCACCTACAGAAGAAAGACAAAGTTAGTTGGCCACTGTGAATAATCCCTTTAAGCAACTACTACTACTTACCCATCTTGAGGGCACTCTTGGGCACCCGTTTGATGCGCTCCTCAATGAGGCTCATGTCCTTGTCGCTGAGCGCGCCCACCAGCTTGTACACGTCCTCGCCCCGGTACTGGTAGACCTTGACGATGCAGGCCAGCGCCGCATTGCGCACACTCGTGTCCCGCTCAGAGACGCACTTGGCAATGTCCTTCAGCTCGGCGCTGCCTGCTCCACCACCTCCAGAGGCGCCTCCTCCTCCTCCGCCGCCTCCGCCTCGAGCACTGCCCGGTCCCGAGCTGGGACTGGACTGAAGATGGCCATGCCCTCGCTCTCAATGAGGCCGGCAATCTCCTCCAGGCAGGTCGTCCGCTGGCGGGCATTCTTCGAGCTCAGTCCGTCCATTAGATGGGCGAAGATCTTCGCCGGCGCGTAGACGCTGCGAATGGTGTGCAGCAGGTCGCGCACCTTCGCTCGGACCACGTCCTTCGCGTCGCCGCTCTTCGTGACCAGATAGGGGAGAAAGGAGTTCGCCTCAATGTTGCTCATCGAGTAGCCGACTGCCTCGAGGTGGGCGAAGATGAGCCGCAGCAGGTCGAGCGCCTTCATGATCACCGAGGGGTTGGTGTCGAAGAAGCGCAGTGCGGCCCACTTCAACACCAGGTCGACGTTGGCGAGGAGGCACTCGGAGGTGACGGGCTCGGCGGAGGCCCGGCCGAAGAAGGCGCTCATCGAGTCGATCGCCTTGATGTGAAACTTAAAATCGGCGTGGAAGCACTGGGCGACGAGGGCCGGTGCCCAGCCAGCCGCCTCCATCTGCTCGCGCAGCTGCACGTAAAACTCCTCGCGTGGCGTGCTGAAGTTCCACTTGAGCACCTTGAGGGAGCGCTCGTCGGCGAGGCGCTGCTCCTTGGCTGCTCGGGAGGGCAGCATCAGCGCAGAGGAGGCGGGGTCTTCCCCACCACCACCACCGCCGGCGGCGGCCTTTTTCAGCGACGGCACCGAGGCAGAGGCGGGCTTTGCCCCCAGACGGCTAATGCCACTAGCCCCCGGTCTTCGCAGGGTCGACGAGGAGGAGGACTTGCCCGTTGAGGCAGCGGAAGCAGCATCGCCCGCCGATCCGCCGCGAGCGTTGCCCGTGTCGAGGCGAGACTTGACGGCGCCAAAGCGATTGGTGGTGGCAGTGCCGGGCTTGCTGCTGAACTTGGGCGCCGGCGGATCGGGCATGTCAAGCGACTCTGCGGAAGAGTAGTTGTTGTTGTTGTTGATAGCAGAAGGTGGCTTAACGACGCGGGCTCCTCCACCAGCTGGCTTTCGGGCAGGAGCTCGAGGCTTGGGCGCAGAAGAGGCTGAAGCTGGCGCTGAAGAGGCAGCAGCAGCAGCCGTCGGTGGCGGTAGAGCGGCAAACTTCTTCACCTCCACCTTCGCCTTGTACTCCTCAATCTTGGCCATCTTCAGCTGTTCGAGGCCCTGCAGCAGTGGGCCCATGTTTCGGTCTCCTTGCGCCTTGGCCGCAGTGCCCAGCGCCTCCGCCGAAGACTCGCGCACCGTCGGATCGGAATCGCCGAGGGTCTAAGAGGAAGGAAAGAAAAAACATTAAAACCAAACTCTAAAAATCAAAAAAGAATCGCCTTACTTTAAGTAGAGAGGTGACAAAGACCTTCAGCAGCTTCTTGTTAATCAGCCCAGGGTTGGTCTTGGCAAAGGCTCGCGCCATAAAGAGCGCCGTCTCGCTGCGAATTGAGGGATTCTTGTTGTCCAGCGCCGCGGTGAGATCCTCCTGAATCGCCTCCATGTTTGTCTGCTCAGGAGGAAAATGATGTGTTATAAAGCGAAACAACTCACCACCACAGCACAAAAGACTTACCGAAAGGTACACGGCGTCAATGGCCTCCCGCAGCGAGGCCACCACATTCGCCTTCTTCTCCTTGAACTTCTCCAGCAGGACAGTGACGCAGCCGTGGGCGTGCTTGTCGAAGCCCTTGCGCAGGCCGGTGCACAGCATGGAGAGGCACTTGATGGCGGCCGTCGCCACCACGATGTTCGTGTCCTTGCCGATGATGCGCTTCAGCTGCTTCACCAGCTCGCCGTAGTCCGCCGTCGCCAGCAGCTTCGGGTGCTTCTCCAGCAGCGCCTGCAGCTTCTCCAGGGCGTCCTTCCGCTCCTGCCACTTCTTCGCCTCCAGCAGGGGGTAAAAGTCCGATGGCAGCTGCGCCAGAATGTCCACCGGGTCGAGCAGCTCAAAGGGGTCGGCCTCTTCGTCCTCGGCGGCGGCGTCTCCGGCGCCATCTCCGGCGGCTCCGTCTCCGGCGCCGCCGTCCGCCTCATCGGCAGCCGCCGCCCGCTGCTGCTGCGAGCGGAGCAGTCGCTCGGGCACCGCCTTGGCGCCCTTCACCTTCTCAAACTCCTCCTTGAGAGCGTCGAGGAGGATGGGCTTGAGGTTGCTGAGCTGCGGCAGGAGGGCGTCCTTCACCCAGCGGTAAATTTCGATGCACAGCTGCTTGGTCTCCTCGCGAATGCCCGGGTCCTTGTGCTCCAGCAGGCCTCCTAGAGTCTGATGTAAAGCAAAGTAAATAAAACGGTGGTGATTAAAACAGGCGAGATTAAGATAACCAGCAGCAGACTTACCGGAACAATGGGCTTGATGGCTATCACCTTGGAGCCAAATTGATTGAGCGCCCTGGTGATCATCCGCACCACAGCGGCCACGTTCTTGGGCGTTTTCTGCTCGAGCGCCTTGATCAGCTCCTCGAGCACCGCCTCCTGGCGCTCGATCTCCACGGCGAGGAGGACAATGTCGACGGCCAGCTCCTTGGTCTTGGCGCGCGTCGAGTTGAGGCACTTGGTGGCGACGCCGGCCACCACCGGCTCGATGTACCGCCCTGCCACCGGACAGTAGTCGACGTAGGCGAGCACCGCCGCGAGGCCCTTCTCCTGGGCGGCGGCATTCGCGTCAAGGACGAACTTCTTGATCAGCGGCGAGAACTTGCCCACTCCTTGTCCTGCTCAAAGGTAGGAAAGAGCTTCGCCAGCTCCTCGTAGGCGGAGGCGCGCGCCTTCCAGTTCTTGTGGGCGATTCGCTCGTCGAGCGGCAACTTACTGAAGTCCTGGTCTTCCTGATCGGCCATCTTGGGTAGCGAATCAGGAGACGTCGACGACGACAAGGGCGGTTGGACTGATGATGATGATGATGTTGGTGATGACGATGACGATGCTGATGTCGACGATGGAGAAGAGAGAGAGAGAAAGAGAACGAGGTCTGAAGGTGATGCAGACACTCGGACACTCGGAAAGAAGAAGGGGGAAGAGAAGTCAGACGGGTAGACGAGAGGAAGAAGAAGAACGAGTTGTCTTGAAGAACGGGAACACCGAAAGAGCAGACGAGACGAGAGAGTTGGCCAGCGTTTTGGCTGCAGCCCGGATTGAATGAATGAAAAACAAACGGCTAACGCCACTGCAAAGGAGAGAAAGAGCCGTTGGCGGCTGTGTTGTTGTTTTGCAAACTCACCGAGCGGCGCGGCGCCGTCGCAAAAAAACCGACGGCAGCGCCAAGCAGAAACAGCGCAAAAGGCTTGCCTCACTGCTTTCCCGGTGACGTCATTGGTGGGCGGGCACTTGCTGCCTTATCTCAGTAACCAGAAAAGTACTGTCTAGGGTGGAAAGCGGCCGCCCACTTTGCATGGCGGATCAGTTTTGCCAAGCCACTTAAAAAAAGAGCGGGTGATTCGGTTATTTTTAGTTATTCTTTCTTTTGCTTTCGTTTGCTATCTTCTACCATCAATCAGATCAAAAGTTGTGTTCAACTAGTCTATTTTTTATTTATTTAGTTAAAAGTTCATTTCATTGAACAATTGACACCACATTTTGACTGAAATAAGCATGTAGATGTAAAAACAAACATTTAATATTCCACCTGGAACGGTCCAAAACCAACAAACTTTTGCGGCCCCTTCTTCTTTCGCCAGGCAGCAATGTTTTTGTTGCTCTCTAGTCGGTCAACAAAAGAACTAAAACATTGAACTGATTGAAGATGTCCGGTGAAAACACCTTCAGTTTGACTAACAGCTCATACAGCCAAAAGTCTACATAAGTCACGGAATTTCCGGTTGAGTATTGATTTGAGCCAATAAAATTAGAAACAGCTTTCAGTTGATCAGGAAGTGTCTTCAGATACTCAGCTTTGTTTTTCTCAAAATCCGGCGAGAAAATAGTACGGAAAAAGTTCATGTTCAAGTCGTACACTTGTTGTTCCAAAACCGCCGCTCTGTTCTTCTGCTCCTCTGTTTCACCCTCCAGTTTGTATTTGCGGGCCAAGTAGCGGAGAATCGCAAGACTTTGTGTAATTTTAACATTATTAGCTGGGTCAATAAGATAAGGAATCTATAGTGATTGTAAAAAAAATAAAAATGTAAATGTTTGAGAAACTTGTTTTATTATTCAATAACTTACATTGGGAAAGTCCAATCCGAGGGTGAACTTCTCGTCAAGCCACTCTTGACCTTTGCCATCAGCTCCCTTTGAGTATCTTTTGTCGACAAAGTCAACACCTGTAAAAAATAGTTTTAGAAACGAGTTACTGAAAAAAAGTTAAAAAATTCTTGCCTTGAAAAACTAGCAAATTGCGAATAGGCTCTGCCAGGCCTCTGAAATCCCAATATCCCACGGTTATTTGGCTAGACATGTTTGCTGGTAAGTTTCAAATGTTGCTTCGACTGACTCGAGCTGCAGGTTGACGTTGAGTGATAACTGACAACTGAAACTTAGGTGCTTATATACACAGGTTAAGTGATGGAAATGTGCCGAATTGGACAAAATGGTACTGGTTGTTGCCCACCACCAAGAACAGCTTTCCCTCTCTGCTTTCACTATCTCTTTGCCTGGCAATTTGATTGCACTTTTACGTCTACACATGCCAAGTGGCTTATGATTTTGATTAGATGTAAAAACAGTGTAGACTCTCAAAGGCAAAGTTATATCATCTCCACCTCAGTGCGAACGTATGTCATGTTTTTGCACTTTCAAAGGGTTTTCTCCCCATGCCCTTTCCACCCTTGAGCTAGACGTTGTCTGGTCGGGTGCTATATTACATTCTGATTGCAAAAAATAAAAATAAAGAAAAAATATGTGCGTTCGAATAACGTTTTTGAATAATCATCAACGTCATCTACTCAAAACTACTGAAACGTTTTTAAACAATCGATGAAAGCAGTTCTGGCAGAAATAGTTGGCGTCATAGTAAAAACTTTGTTCTAGACACTTCTCAATGTTTGTTAGCAACTAAATAGCCATTGATAAAATGGGTGGTCGTTTGCACTTGCGATTAGATAAAGCAGAAACAATGTATCAGTGTTTTTCAAATGATTTATTAGTAACAGGATTGACACGTTGACATTTAAAATAAAGTAATTTTATTTGGAAAACAACAAGTAATTGCGACGCCAGGGTTCATGTGCTGATTGCAGTTTTTGGCATTCATGGTAGATTAAAAACCTGGCTTTGCATTGGCTTCCTTCAGGTAATCCGAAACCTGGGGCAAACTTTCAATGTTTTTCAAAAAAGCACCCAAGTTGCTCCAGTTTTTGCTGACTTCTCCCTTGAAGAACTCTTGTGCGTTGATAAAGCGAATGTTCTCGTATAAGAAGATATCCTGTGTTGCAAAAAAAGTTTAAATTAGTTTTTCAATGTTCTACTCAGCTAATTTCAAAAACTTACTCCCACTGTGAGCGAATCACCGGTAACATAGGGCTTGTTGCCAAGGAACTTGCTGAATCCATCCAAGTTCTTCTTTAGGCTTGCCAAGAAGGTGGCTTTATCCTCCTCGGTGGCGCCCTGCTTGAAAAGGAACGTCCAAACTAAGACAGCATTGTCCGACAGCTGCTGCTCGAGAACATCAATGCGAGTCTTTGCCTCCTCAGTGTCGCCGTTGAGTTTGTACTTGCGAGCCAGGTAGCGCAAGATTGCCAGGGTCTATTTAAAAAGTTGATTTTAAAATTAGTTCAAAATTCAAAAAGACTATTTCAAAAAGACAACTTGCCTGGCTGATCTTAACATTGCCGTCAATGAGATAAGGAAGGTTGGGGAAGTCCATTTCGCTTGCCAGCTTTTCCTTGTCACTCGCCCAGTCAGCCTTGCCGCTCGCAGTTCCATACTCGTACAGACGGTCAACGTAATTGGCACCGACGTACTTCAGCAGAAGACGAATGGGTCCAGCTCGACCTGAGGATATATGGAGAAGTGTAAATTGTGGTAAAATTCGAATAAAGTTTTATCAGTCAAACCTCGAATGCTCCAGTAGCCCACGGTGATCGGAGATGACATTTTGGTGTTTGCTGTGGATGGTTTCGTAGCGAATGATAGACTGAAAAAACAAAAAGCAGGTTTATATTTGGTACTACTTTCTGTTTAGATACGCAAAGCCGCAGCACCAGAGGTAACGTTTGCTTTACGTTTTCGCTAGCGAGACGGTGAGGGAGGAGGATTTGGGAGCCGTCAAGGACGCCGAATGCGCGCGCTTATGTTTGCTTATGCACAGGAAAGAAAAAGCTTTTGCACTGAAAGTACATTTTCTGAAGTCGGTTGCTGTGCACGGCAGATGGAGAAAGGAAGAGCATGGGCAAGGAAAAAGCTACTTACGAGCAGACTTGGTACAACTGTCTGAGGGTGTCACTGAAGGACCGTCAATGCCGTGGGACAGCAGCAGCGCAAAAGACAAGAGGCGAACAAATGCAAACAAATGATGCAGCCGCCGATCGAGGGAAAGGAAAAATCTGACATGTGGTCAGAGGAGATGGCCAAACTCAATACCAGATGGCCACACTGATCATCAGAGAGAACAAACAACCCGCCAAACTCAAACTCAAAACTAACACTGTTTTATTGTCATCAACTTTTAATCAAGCCACTAAGCATTAACTTTCTTCAAATATTCGGCCAATTGTGGCAGAGCCTCGATACGTTTCAAGTAGCTGGTCAGGTTTGCGTACTTGCTGACCGACGCTTTGGTGATCTCTGTAGTCTCTAGGTGGTGAATGTACTCGTAGAACCACGCGTCCACGTAAGTGAATTGGCTTCCAACAGCAAAGTTATTTGCGCCCAGAAACTTTGACAGTGCCTCTAGTTGACCGGCCAGTTCAGTGAGGAAGCAGCCTTCTCTTCTTCGGTAGAGCCTTGCTTGTGGACAAAGGTGATAAAAGCAGTGAAGTAATCGAGCACCTGCTGTTCCAGAACGGCAACCTTGTTTTGCTCAGCATCCGTACTTCCCTCAAGCTTGTGCTTGCGTGCTATTAAACGCAAAATTGCCAAAGTCTACAAAAATCAAAACATAGGTTAGTAAAGACATTAACAGCCTTCAAGACAATGTACCTGGGTAATCTTCACATCAGAGTCCAAATAGTATGGAAGCTAAAAGATTGTGTTAAATTTTAAATTTTAAAATAAAGTAAAAGTTTAAAAAAGCATACATTAGGAAAGTCTAAACCAAGCGAAAATTTATCTTTGTTCCATTCAGCTTTTCCTTCTTCACTTCGAGCATAGCGTTTGTCTTCAAACTTTACTCCAGCGTATGTAAGCAAAATCCGGATCGGTTCTGCTCGCTAAAATCAATTGTAAAAAACTATTTTAAAATATCTAATTGAAAGCTGACAACTTACCCCTCTAGCGTCCCAATAGCCAAGAACTGGAGCCATTTTTGTTGAATTTGAGTTTAACAAAATGTAGTAACAAGCTTGAATACAAAATGAAGTTCAAGTTTTCAAACACTGGCTTTATATTTATTTTTCATTTAGTTACCTTTGCAGGATCGATTTTTCTAGAGTGTTTGTTGTTTGGTAGGTTTGTTTGACAATCCTCAAATACACACCGATAAGATACCATGAATCGTGCCTAAAGTGACTGGTTGCATAAAAAAATGCACCACCTTTGCTCGTACAAAGTGACAAATTTGTTACTTTTATAGCTAACTTAGCAACAGAAAGTCGTTTGGCACACACGATAGCTTTGAAAATGAATTACAACAAAAACTTGCACTGAAAGTGCTAATTTTATTTTTAATTTATTAATTCAGAACAATTTTACATCTAAAACAATTTAATTATTTAGTCAATAACTATTTTTAGTATTTAGGGTTCCAAAAGTATTTTGGCCCACTAAAAATAAGTGGTTCATTAGCAGCAATGTACTCCTTGATTCTAGGCAGGTTTTCAATTCGATCCACATAAGCTCCAAGCGTAGTTTCAAACTTTTCCCATACTTTTGGTGCAAAGACTTTTATTTTGATTAGCCACTCATATACGAGAAAATCCACGTATGATGGCTCGCCCCCAGATAAGAAAAGTCTTTCTCCTAAAAACTTTTCAATATTTTTGAGCTTGACTTTTTCTAAAATCTCAAAATAGTCATAAGACAATTCATCATAGTTGGGTCGTTGCGTTAGCTGATAAAACTCGAACATCAAGTCTGCGATTTCTCGCTCAACGAGATTAATTCTGTTCTTCTCCTCAGTTGTTTTACCATCAAAGTCGTACTTGAACCAATGTACCTCAAAATGGCAATGGACTTTAGTAGTAAAAATAATGAAATGAGTTAGCAAAAAAACTGCAAAAATGTTTGTAAGATTTTACCTGGGTGATTTTTTCCCCAGTTTCGCTTATGTAGTACGGGAGCTGGTCAATGGAAAACATACGGTGAATTAGTTCATTAACAAATCACTAAAGTAGACGCACATTTGGGAAATCAAGACCTAATGGATTCGAAAGTTTTTCGCCACTAAACCACTCTGATCCTTTGCCGTCATCGCCTCTTGAGTATCGCTTATCTTCAAAATCGACATTTAGATATGTCAACGCCAACCTTTGCAAATTTAAGCTTTTACATTAAAGTCAACTTAAAATTAAAATCTTACCTTATTGGTTGTGCTAGCCCTCTGGTAAAGAGAAACAAAACAAATTAACAATGTTTCAATGAACAATATATGGTTTCTTGCCTGACCTCTGGTTCCAATAGCCAAGAACTGGACGCTTGGAAGTGGACATTTTGATGAAAAGTTAAGTAAAAAAGTGGAAAATTTTAACAAAAAACACAATGAAAGGACGTTGGAGTCACTTGGTGGCACGGCTACTGCAACTATCACCAACCAGACTGGAGTGCAATTTTTGTGCCTGATAAGATATCGTTTTTATTGATATATTTGTTTGCATTGAAATAGCATGATACGAATACATTATTTTATTGTACAGTTGTCAACCCCAGAATTTAAATTTGGCAAATGAATCTGCAACTTTGCCAGCCTTTTCGGCTATAAAATCGGTAGACTTGGCTATTACTTTTTTGGATTCCTCAATAAAGTTGTCTTCTAAAAGTTTTACAAAATGTTATTTAATAAATCTAAAAATAATTACTTGCCTTTTGGCTTTTTAGTTGCAATTGTTTTCAAACTGGTTCCCAACTCGCCGAGTATTTCAGCCGAAAATTCTGTAGTCTCTTCATAGGGAATCACTTTTCTAATCCGATCAAGAGGAACTTGAAGTATATTCTGCAATCTAGACAAAGTGACTTCAACTTCTTGCTCAAACTCAGTTCCATTGAAGACAATGTAAACTGCGAGGCGTGATTTAGCTTCAGATAAAACACGGGCAAACATTCTAAGGTAATTGTCAAGAAACTCGGCACTCTTTGGTGGCTCCAAATCAAGTCGAGTGAAGAATATTCGCTTTAGAGGAATACTCATGGCTATTACGCTAGAGTTGAGTTCTTCTCCGTAATTTTGCAAAGCAGTCAGACGCTTCATCATGGTGAAATCCGAGTTATTGTCTAGATATAAAAAAATCATTTGATAAAAAGAATGGCTTTTCGATGTCACTTACAGTGCACTACATTTCCAATTGCCGCCACTATTGAATCTAACTGTCGTTGAATGTACCGTAAAAGGGCTTCAATTGCCTGGTTGATGCTCTCTTGCAGCGACTCGACATCTTTTATTCCTATAAGCAGGTTGACCAGCTTGAGCAGTGCGTCAATTGTCTGCGCCGAGACTTCAATGTTCAAAC
The DNA here is from genome assembly GCA_024499935.1 of Tyrophagus putrescentiae. Lineage (NCBI taxonomy): Eukaryota > Metazoa > Arthropoda > Arachnida > Sarcoptiformes > Acaridae > Tyrophagus > Tyrophagus putrescentiae. Next base: position 8,483,244 of record JAMZRA010000002.1, on the reverse strand, counting down.
TGGGCGCAGAACAGCCAAACTGCTTCTGTATGTCTGATGATATGGTCGGATTTGGTGATTAAAGTAGGGAATGACAACAGATGGGTTATCTAACCATTGAGGTAGTGGCCATCAGTGACAAAGACAACCACCGAATCAACCGTCATATCGCTTCCTTTAGGCAGAGCACTCTTAATGGTCTCCAGAAGTTCGGAAACCAGTGAGGCGGCCAACTCTTGCTGTTCAGTGGCTTCTAAAGTCTCAATAACCATGTCAACTGAAGTTTTCAGCCCTATTAGCATTGGAATCACCTCAACTTTGTAGGCAACTGTTATAAAAAAAGTAATTACAAAATTGGTTAAGCAAAGTGTTTAGTGTAACCTCTTGAAAGTTTGCATAGCGCATCGGACACTCTGCCAAAGAAGGCGCCATTGGTGTGCACTGAACAAAGCAATAAAATAGCAAAAGATAGAAATGATAATTTTTGCATTTTTAATAAAACAAAATGAAAAAAATGTTTTAAACAAAACTAGTACTTGTAAATGAAAATTTACGCTAGACAAACCGTTTCATTTTGTTTTCTAAAAAATACCAAGAATTCAAATTATAGCGAATCCTAACTTTTACGAGTAGTCCTCGTTTTTTCTGTAAACAGAGGCTCACTGTCAGGGAATATTTTTTCTGTATATTTTTCATTTCAGGTGTCACGTGTACCTGTTTAAACTCTAAACCAGAAAACTATCAACAAAGCACCCGTTTTGGTAACATTGACAAAAAGATTGTAGTATTTACATGTTGTGCAATGCCTTATGTTCTCAATTTAGCCTTTTTTATCGCAAAATATCAAGTACATTGCCGCCAACTTTTTACATAACTCCAGTATATAAGGAAATTGGCCATAAATGCTTTAAATTCTTACAGTTGTAAACTTGTTTTTATTCAAGTAACTCAAAATTACCTTTTTACAGTTAAAATCACAATGACCTCTTTCAAACTTGCAAAGTTTTTGGGTACGTTTTGGCTATAAATTTTCTCTACAGCATGTGTTTTAATATTTTGACTTTCAACAGGATCTTCGCCCCTTTTCTCCTCCTTAGCCCGTCGTTCGTACTCCTCAGCTGCCCGGTACTCTGACTATGAACTCCTGCGAGTCACAGCCCCATCTCCACATGTTTTGCACGTCGAGCTGAACCGTCCTGAAAAACGGAACGCCCTGACACGCGAATCTTTTCGGGAACTGAATGATGTCTTCAAAGAGATCACCGCTGACACTCACTGCCGAGCGGTTGTCCTCTCAGGCAATGGAAAGATGTTCTGTGCAGGCATTGATTACATGGATTTGATGTCCACTATGGGAAATGCTATCGGTGAGTGAGCGTCCAGCTAAAGTTTGACCCTTACCTGACGATCATCTTTTGCCCTGAACAGCACCTGGCAGCGATTCCGCCGACGGACAGCGAGACGATATTGCGGGAAAGGCCAAGTTCATCAGCTCAATGATTGCCCTTCTCCAGGAGCCATTTAATACGATGGCCCGCTGTCCCAACCTATTGTTGCGGCTGTCCACTCGGGCGTCATTGGCGCAGGCGTTGACATGATCTCAGCAGTGGACATTCGGTACGCTTCCTCAGATGCCTACTTCAGCATCAGAGAAGTCGCCATAGGAATGGCTGCAGATGTGGTAACATAACATTAGGGTTTTTGCGCCGACATTAAACAAAGCTAACATTGTATCTTAATCAACTCAAGGGCACACTGCAAAGGCTGCCCAAGATCGTGGGCAATGACAGCCTGGTTCGTGAATGGCCTTCACCGGGACAGACATGCCTGCCTCAGAGGCCAAGGAGTTTGGCCTGATCAGTCGAGTGTTTGAAACACCGGAAAAGACTGTCGAAGGTGCTCTGGAGCTGGCCAGAAAGATTGCCTCTCGATCGCCGGTCGCTGTGCAGGGCACTAAAATATCGCTCAACTACAGCCGAGAGCACACCATTGAAGATGGTCTGCAGTTTATGCAGATTTGGAATATGAGCATGCTGCAGAGTGAAGACCTGTTGACCGCCACGACAGCTGTGGCTACCAACAGGAGAGTCCCGAGTTTGCCGACCTGTAAATAAACAAACACACACCCAATCATGTAACTCAACCAATCTAATTTATTAAAATAATGAAGTTTTAATTAAATGGCAAATGAGTATACACCAAAAAAGTAGAATGCATCTTAGTTGATAAAATTCTCCTGCAGGGGACTCACTGTGGTGTCCAGCGACAACTGGGTGGCAACTTCGGTGGCAGCTTCAGTAGCGACAGACGACGACTCTTCGGCAGCAGTGGCCGTTCCAGGAACAACAGTCGAGGAGAGAGTCTCGACGATCACTGAAGTGACAGGGGCGGCGGGAAGAGGTTGAAGTCTGAGACACCGGAGAGACAGTGGTTACAGCAGCAGCAGTAGCATCTTCAGGTGCAACAGAGGCCGTGCTGGGGACAGCCGCCGAGGTTGAGGCTTCAACAATCACTGAAGGAGCAACAGTGGTCGACGCCAGAGAGACCTGAGAAACAGCAGAGGTCACCGGAGATGACGTTTCAGGGTTAACCGTTGAGGTGGAAGTTTCACGAATCACTGAAGTGACAGGGGCGGCAGTGGTTGAAGTCTGAGACACCGGAGAGACAGTTGTTGTGGCAGCAAGCAGCTTCGGGCGCAACAGAGGCAGTCGAGTTGAGGCTTCAACAATGCTGAAGGTGGGCAGGGCGGCAGGGTCGGAGTAGAAGCCCGAGCGTGAGGTGACAGGAGGGAGAGTGAAGATGTGGTGACACCTAGGAGCAGCGTGATGGCAGCTCAGTGGGCATAACTCGGGGATTGAAATGGGGAATGGTGGTGGGACTGGGCAGTCGGCAGTCGGCTAGAGACCAGCGGGCAAAAGCAAACTTGGGCCCACTGCTGGTCACCGAGAATCGCCGGAATGCCTCAGTCGGGCAACCGGGATTGATTATGGTGTCAGTTGTACGCAGTGGAGCCCGTGGCGTAGCGTCTGAAGGCGAAGACCCACCATGAGGGCCCTGCTGAGCGACTGAGAGAAGGTTGCTCGGCCAAAGCCAGCCGTCAGCGCGTTTCTGGGTGTTATCTTGAGGGCCGGTGATGAAGAGAGCGGTTCGTGGGACGGCTGGCGAGGCACTGCTGGTCAAACTGCTGCTGCTCAGGTACAGCCGGGAGACGGACGCAGACGACGATGACTGGCAGAGGATGGCCTCCTGGTCGAGGAACTGCGCCGTGGTCATCGACCACTTGCGAGCCATGTCCTCGAGGGTGTCGGCGAGGCCGCGCAGATTGCCGCCCGTCTTGTCGATGTTCTGGTTGGCATTGAAGAGCGTGTAGCCGAGCGAGGTGAACTGGCTGAAGAGCAGCGTGGCAGAGAGCGGGTCGGTGATGCGCAGCAGGCGGCTGTTGTTGCGGCCCAGCTGGTGCAGCTGTGTGCGAGTGATGTTGTTGATGGAGGCGATGAACTGCCGACGCTCGCTGGCATTCGGCTGAGGTCCGTACGTCGCCTGGTAGGTGGACTCACTGCTGGCCCAGTCCTGGGCGATGGTCTCCAGCGTGCCGGCCAGCTGCTTCATGGCCTGCCCATTGGCGGTGACGACGCTGCTGAGGGCCGTCATGTTCGGCCCGGTTCGGGTGAAGATGGGCCGCTGCGTGAGGCCGATGGTCAGCGGAGTGGTCAACGGCAGGAAGATGGTCGTGTTCCGGCCAAAGGACTCCAGAGCCACCTGGGTGATGGTGTTGATCTTGCGAATGTAGTTCCGGCCAATGGTTACGTTAACTAAACGTTGGAGACAAGAGAAGTTGTTAGAGAGAAAGGCAAGACAAGACCAGACGGGACAAACTTACCGGTGCAATCACCAGTGGTGGGTGTGGGGTTGTGCTTTTGACTGGAAAAGGGCGCACTTTGGGCATTGCAAAGGCCTGAAAGGCTGAGGGCCAGTGCAAGTAGGGGAAAGGCGAGGAGTAAAAACTTCATTGTCGAAATCGGTCAAAAGATGGGATGGGGAAGGGTAAAAAGGTGGCGAAGTGAAGGGGCTCGCACTCAAACTGCGACTGATGGCTGTGGGCATTGGTCGCACTGATTCTTATACCCCTCGCGAAAAGCAACGATGAACGTTGCTAGCTCGTTGCTAACGTTGCTGCTGCTGCTTCCCTGTCCCTGGTGACTAAACAGTTGACCCTGGCTGTGCACAGCTGCGTGTGCCAGTGTACGGTGTAAACCTGAACTGCCCTGCAGGTGAGTCAAAGTGCAACTGTGCTCTTCTGGGGCTTTCTGCCAGCTCATCTGTGTGCTTTCAACTAGCAGGCTAGCTGGGAAACTAAGGGCCAAAGATTAACTGCCAAACATTCTCATCGTTTCTCCCGAACCAGAGAATTCTCGAGTTCAAAAGTGAAAACTTGAATTCTCACTATTTTGTTTACTGGTAGTGCCATTAGTTAAACAAGCAATTGTGTTTAGGACAAGGTACATCAGAAAGTAGAAAAGTTATCTAATCGTCTACCAACTAATCACAGCCTCTCTTTCAGTCTGTTACATGTGCTTGCAGCAGAAAAAACGGACATTTTCCAATGTAGTGTACTCTGCAAAAAGCGGTGTGTGTATGATAAGCAACCTTCTAAAATCCAAATGAGAGGAGAGAGTCCCTAAATCAAAAGTTACGGCTATCAGCAACAACACAGAAAAGGACGAACATTTCGTTCTCTTCAGCATGGAAAACTACCCGAGTTCGTACTACTGTGGGTGCCTCGTGTTTGCCACGAGATGGAAAGCCGATCTCCCCGCCACAACATCCACCTCAAATGCTGGCCCTCCTCAAAAGCCTCGCTCATTGGCATTCTCACCAGGCCAGCAAACGGTTCCTTCGCTCTTGCATCATCAGTCCATCAGTTGCTGTTAATCACCACAACTTTCCATTATGCCGTGGAGTATTGAAACAACCCACTGAAGACAAAGTCGCCCGTGCCCTCGTAAGTGACCTTTCATGCTTGAAGAAAAACATTGAACATTATTGCCCATTTCACCACTTTGACAGAGACATTGCCATCGCCTCTGAGGTAACGCCGAAACCGATCTCTCAAGTCGCCCGTGAGATTGGCTTGAACGAGGATGAGTACGAGCCATATGGTCGATACAAGGCCAAGATCAGTCGACCGATTCCTAAATCGACTGACAACTTTGGCAAGTACGTCTACGTCTGCGGTATTACCCCAACTCCGTTAGGTACGTTTTCTCTTTCTCAAGCATAACAACACTTTCTCACTATTTCTTTTCATCATAAAAAGGTGAAGGAAAGTCAACTGTGGTCATCGGCCTGGCGCAGGCCTTCGGCGCCCACCTCAAGAAGCCCTCCATTGCCTGCATTCGCCAGCCCAGCCAGGGGCCAACTTTTGGCATCAAAGGCGGCGCCGCTGGTGGCGGTTACAGTCAGGTTTGTCAATTCAGTCACACACTTTTGAACTAATCAAAACATCGTTTACTAAGCCTTTTTCTTCCTCCTCACACAGGTCATCCCCATGGACGAGTTCAACCTGCACCTGACGGGGACATTCACGCCATCTCAGCGGCCAACAACCTCATTGCCGCCGCCATCGACGCTCGCGTCTTCCACGAGTCTACCCAGTCAGACGCTGCCCTCTACAACCGCCTCGTTCCAAAGGCGCCTGGTAAGCCACGCAAGTTCACCACCATTCAGAAGCGTCGCCTCGTCAAGCTGGGCCTCTCAGCGGAGGCCGACCCTGAGTCGCTGAGCGCCGAGCAGAAGAAGGACTTTGCCCGACTGGACATTGACCCGGCCACCATCAACTGGCACCGAGTGGTGGACATGAACGACCGGTACCTGCGCCAGATCACCATCGGCGAGGCGCCCTCTGAGAAGGGCCTCACGCGCTCCACCGGTTTTGACATCTCCGTCGCCTCGGAGCTGATGGCCATCCTCGCGCTGGCCAACAGCCTGGCCGATGCCAAGAGCCGAATTGGCAGCATTGTCGTCGCCTTCAGCAAGCACTCGCCGGCTCGGCCGGTCACCTGCGATGACCTCGGCCTGACCGGTGCAGTGACCGCCCTCTCAAGGACGCCATTAAACCGACGCTCATTCAGACGCTGGAGCACACGCCCATCTTCGTCCACTGTGGCCCTTTGCAAACATTGCCCACGGCAGCAGCTCGGCCATCGCCGACAAGATTGCCCTTGATCTGGTAGGCAGAGAGGGCATCGTCCTCACTGAGGGCGGCTTCGGCGCGATATCGGCCTGGAGAAGGCAATCAACATCAAGTGTCGCGCTACTGGCTTGAAGCCGGACGCTGCCGTCATTGTGGCCACAGTGCGGGCGCTCAAGTGCCACGGCGGCGGACCGCCGGTCACGCCGGGCGCCGTGCTTGCTAAAGAGTACAGAGAGGAGAACGTTGAGCTGCTCAGTAAAGGTAGTGGTAGTAGATGTCGAACAGGTGTACTACTCATTAGGTGCTTTAACTTCATGTGTTTTGCTTGAACACCTTTTTAGGACTGGTAAATCTAAAGACTCAAATAGAGAACATCAGCACTCACTTCAAACTGCCAGTGGTTGTCGCCATTAACCGCTTTTCCACTGACACCGACGCCGAGCTGGACCTAGTGAAGAGTGAATCGCTCAAATTTGGCGCTTTTGACGCCGTCATCACTCGTGGCTATGAGCTGGGCGGTGCCGGAGTGGTCGACTGGCAAAGGCTGTTGAGAGGGCCACCAAAGAGGCCAGTCCTGGTCAGCTGACTCTGCTCTACGACAACGCTGATTCAATCAAGAAGAAGATTGAAAAGGTGGCAAAGAATATTTACAGAGCTGGATCGGTGGAGTACTCGGAGCTGGCGGAGAAAAAGATTCAGGTAAGTTTTTATTAAAACTCTCAGCTAAACTTTTTAGACTAACACTTGTTGTACAAAGCTGTACGAAAAAATGAACTATGGCAACTTACCTGTCTGCATTGCAAAGACGCAACTCTCCATTTCGCATGATCCCAGCTTAAAAGGCAAGTTTAACTTTAATACCGCCTGTTTAACTAAAGTTTCATCTTTGCAGGAGCACCATCCGGTTATGTCTTGCCAATAAAAGACATTAAGGTTTTTGTCGGAGCAGGATTTTTGACACCACTGTGTGGAGAGGTAAGACTGAGCTGAATAACAATTGTGAATTTGAATCTAACACATTATTTCTAGATTCAAACGATGCCCGGACTGGCCACTCGACCAGCGTTCTACGACATTGACATTGACCCGGAAACTGGTGTTATTGAAGGACTGTTTTAGATTTATGTTTGTCAATTTTCAGCTTATTTCTAAAAACAAATACCAAAAAACGCTTAAAATAATTTTAGATGAAAAACTTAATTATAAAATGTAATGAACTTGTTGTTCTAATTTGTAATTTTGTTGTTCCACTAAACTTACTTGAAAAACACCAGCAATAGTATTGCCAATATAGGGAAGTTGTCGATGATCTCACCGTCTTGTTGGATTTCATCAGCCAAAATGGACAGGCTCTCAATGGCGCCATAAAATTCAAAATGATTTCCATAATAAAATGAACAGGCAGCCAAGACAATGTACAATAGTCTAACGGGCGTGGCTTGTGTAGGCAATTGAGAGAAAAGGCAACACTGTAATTTACAAAATGGGCAGAAAGGTTGGTTTGACTTTTTATAATTACAATTACAGTTTTAATTAATTTTATTTATTAAAAATTAAACTAAAACTACCCGATAAAAAATGTTCTGACTTGCACTGTTAATGTTTATCCAGAAATTAATAATAGTTGACGCGACAACTCTCTCAGACACACAACCACACAATCAGTCAACACAGACTGTACTCCAAATATGAGTGAATATTAGTGAACTCGTTCAAGTGCAAACCTGCTCGACTTTTAGCGCTAGCCTTGACTGATTATGCTGTGTGAGTGCTGATCAGTGTTGAGGATTACATGAACACACACAGACAGTAAAAGAAAGTGGCAGCTATTGATCAAACTGGACATTGAAATTAAAGAGAAGAGAAAGCGTCGGTGAACAACAAGTTAACTGCTCCTTTGTAGCGGGAAAAGTGTTTGAAACGCTCACATACATTTAGACCACTTTCTCTTTTTCTTTCTTTTTCACTACTTCACACCGAAGCACTTGAGCAGATGGCTTTAAAGACTTTTTCTGAACATATAAAAGCTCGTCGAGTGGCACTAGTAGATCATTCACAACCAGACACAATCAGTTAATAGTTACTAATCAGTAGTAAAAAAAGTCAAACAAAAACTCCAAAATGAAGTTTTTCATCCTCCTCGCTGTGGTCGCGTCTGCCGCCGCTGTTCCCGGTATTGTGAACACTGGCCGATCAGACGTTTCCCGATCAGACGACGGTCTGGGTAACTACGCTTTGGCTACAACGAGGACCACGCCACCGGTGGCTCCTTCCGCAAGGAGAAGGGCGGTCCAGGGTAAGTGCTTCTTCAACTGCAACTGCCGGTATTGTTGAACGTGTCTGACCTTATTTTGTGACCAAAAATAGTGTTCAGATTGGCTCCTACGGCCTTCGAGATGCTGATGGCCGAGTGCGCACTGTGAACTACGTCGCCGATGCCCTCGGTTTCCGTGCCTCGGTAAGTGTTCCAGTGTTTGTGTGCTACACAACTCCTCACCACATTGTGTTATTCCATTGTCAGGTCTCTACGAATGAGCCCGGTGTGGACCCCGCCCAGCCAGCTGCTGCCACCACCCTCAACGGCGCCGCCCCAGTGGTGCCTGCCGCCCTCGTCGCCCCTGTCGCTCCTGTCGCCCTGGCCGCCGCGCCCCTGCTCGCCGCTGGCCCCAGCTACGACGCCGGTCTGCCTACGGCAAGGGTGCGCCCCTTCTGGGCGGCATTCCATCCGCCTACTCGGTGGCCACTCAGCACGTCTCCGCGGCTCCCCTCGGTCTGGCCGCTGGTCCCCTCGTCGGTGCCCCCCTTCTCGGCAAGGGCCTCGGTCTGGCTGGCCCTCAGCTGGGTCTGGGTCTCAATGCTGGCCTCGGCTACGGCAAGGGTCTCTACTAAACGTGTAGAAAAGAAAATACAAAATTATACTCAACAAAAATTTTAAAATAGTCACATTAGCGTCCTCCTCGTTTCCAAAATGACTCGCTCTGAAAATTTTACCAAAATTTATCATTATGTTTTTTAAATTAATTTTTTTGTGATAAGTACAGTAAAAATTGCCATTTTAAGTTTTACTTCAATTATCATTATTTTGAAAGCCGAGTTTTTGGGAAAAAGTGACCTTTATGGCTAAACTTGAAAAAAATGATATCCATGAGTATCAGGTTTCAACCTGATAACATTGGAGAGTATTGTACGATAAAGGACTGCATATAATGCGCACAATTTGTCAGTTTTTGTTTTGTTGAGAATTTACCACCAACAAAATGTCTCGTCCTGGCAAGTACGATTTTTCGGGTAAAGTAAGTGAAACTGGTCATGATTTTACTATTCACAAAATACTAAAAATCAAATCAACAGGTTGCATTGATTTCTGGTAGCTCTAGTGGAATTGGAGCCGCCATTGCTCTTCAGCTGGCGCAGTACAACGCTCAGCTGACCATCACTGGAAGGGACGAGAAGGCCCTGGAAGAGGTTGCCAAGCAAATAGAGTCCATCTCAGGGAAGGCACCACTGCAGCTTGTTGGTGATCTTCTTGATTCACAGTTTGTCCCAAAACTGGTAGCTGAAACAATCACCCGTTTCGGCCGTCTGGACTACCTGGTCAACAATGCCGGAGCCCCGTCGCATGATGAAAGCTTTGACTCGCCAAAACTGATGGAGGTTTACGATAAAGTGATGGCCCTAAACGTTAGAGCCCCACTGCAGCTCACCCAGCTGGCGTGCCCATTTCTGGAGAAGAGCAAAGGAGCCATTGTCAACATCAGCAGTTGCGCCAGTGTTCTCCCGGTAAGTATGACAATCAGCTCAAACATCAGTTCACCAGTAACACTGACATGTACCATTTTCCCAAAACAGTGGATGCTCGTTTACAGCACCTCTAAAGCTGCTTTGGGCAAGTACTCACTCTCTAAAGTATTCATAAACGCTAACCAAATTGTTTACTAGATATGCTGACCAAGACGAGTGCTGGTCTACTGGCCGGAAAGGGCATTCGCGTCAATTCGGTCAATCCAGGGCCGACTGCGACGCGCAATGGACGCTTCTTTGCCACTGAAAACTACTTTGTAGAGAATGAGGCAGCACTGAAGGCCTTCACTGCTCTGGGCAGAGTTGGCAAGGCAGAGGAGATCGCCAATGTGGCAGTCTTTCTGCTGTCTGACGATGCAGTCAACATGACGGGCAGCATCGTCCTCGCAGAGGCCGGTGTAATGGTGAAGATGAATTAATATCAACAAGAAATGCCAATTTTATTGCTCCTTTAGTAGATGAAGTAAAGTATGTAAAATCAATAAATAGAATCTGAATCAGCACAACCAATCTGAAGCATTGGTGTCTTCAGATGAACTGGTCCTCATCTTTCTTCTCGACGACATCGCGAACAATCTGGGCAATGTTGGCAGCACCGGAGGCGGCAGTGCCAGCCGCCCCGGTAAACAGTGCATTGTGCCCGGCACCGTGCTCCAGCGAGCCGGTGGACGAGCCGGTGGAGGCAGAAGACGGAGTTCGGTGGTGGCCCAGCGCCGGTGGCCCACTGGGATGCGACACAAAGGGATTGATGGTGATTGGAGGCCGCGAGGTGCCGGCGCCGGTGGTGCCAGCAGTTTGAGCCAGTCGCTTGTTCAGATCCTTTGCCAGTTCCGCCGTGCCACTGGGCGCACTGACAGAGTCCTTTCTCGCACCCAGTCCCTGTCCCTCCTTCTTTGACTCGGACTCGAGAAATTCGACAAACATCGAGGTGAAGGAGTCATTGGCCGACTTTGCCGCCGACCTGCCAATCTTGATGCCGGCTCGCTCCATCTCCTGCTGGTTAAAGTCCAGAAAGCGGGCCAGCAGTCGTTCAGCCTCGGTGCGTGCCGGCGTGCCGTGCGTCGTGGCAAAGAAGCTGATGAGCAGCGACTTGACGATCTGCTTGTCGATCTTTCCCTCGTAGCTCGTCTTTAGATCGTCAATCTTCTTCTGGAGAGCGGTGATCTCGGTGCATTTGAGAGAAACTAGAGAAGGAGGAAATAGAAAAGAAAACGAGAATAAGTTACTGATGACGACAGTGGTGGTGGTATTCAATCATTAAATAAATAAACTGCAAATTAAACAGGATATAAGAAATATTCTAAAGCAGACCCCTCCTTTACCAAACCACTCGCGATGACATTTGCCGACAAGTAAGCGAGTTAAGTAATAAGTACTGAGTTTTTAACCTTTTGTCAGTACCTATTATTTAATACTCAATTACTCATTCCGGCGCGCGATTCTTCATTCTTCATCTCTTCTTCTTGGGTCTGACATTTATAACACAAACAAATAAGAACAATAAAAGCAAGCAATAACTTGTGAGGCCATGGCCAACACAACACAACACAACCCATTACCTTCTCGCTTCAGCTGACTGATGGCAAACTCCTTGGCGTCAATGGTCTCGCTGAGTCGGCTGGCAGCCTCCAGGGCCTCCAGCGTTTCGCGCAATCGCTCCTCCTGCGCCTGCAGCTTCCGTACCACGGCGGCCGTCTGCGCTCGCTCCCCCTCCAGTCGCTCCTGGTGCTCCGCCTCGAGGGAGCGCACCTTCCGCTGGTGGTCCCTCTCCAGCTGACCGATGACCGCCTGCAGATTGGCAATACTGGTCGAGTACGACTGCACCTTGTCCTCCAGGGCGGAGAGCTCATTCCTCGCCTTGTCCCGCGCCGTCCTCATCGTCTTCAGCTGTTCGGCCAGCTGGGCGCCCCCCTCCGCGTCCGCCTGCAGCCTGGCCACCTGCCGCCCGCCTCCTCCAGCCGCTGCTCGGCGGCCATCAGCTCGGCGGTGTAGTTGTCCTCCACCGCCACCAGGTGCGCTCGCAGTCGTTCCAGCTCTGTCTTCAGGCGCTCCGTCTCGCCCTCCCTTAGCTCCGCCATGGCGCCCGCTGCCTCGAGGTGGGCGGTCTTCTCGCGCAGCTCCCTCACCTCCTGGTCCTTGTCCTGCACCAGCACTGACATGCGCTTCACCGCCTCCCTCAGCTGGGCCAGCTCTTCAGTGTCCTTCTCTGAGGTGGAGGCTCGACTGGCCACCTCCATCTTCAGCACGGCCAACTCTTCCACTGTCTGCCGGTGCTCCGCCGATAAAACTTCAAACTGCTCAACAAGCTGCTGATGAAGAGGCTGCAGACGATCAAGGTCACTTTGGCACTGCTGAAGTTCCTCAAGGCGTTTCTGAAAAAAATAAAAGATTTGTTAAAATGAGTTAATTAAAAGCACTCAAATCAAATAGTTACCATCAAAGAACTTTGCTCCTCCAGGACTTTCTTCGCTTGCTCTTCTAGCTGTTCATTAGTGGTCTTCATCTGGGAGACCTCCTCTTCAAGCGCTGTCAACGATTGCCTCAAACTGTCCCGCTCTGCAATCAGGCATTCAAGTTCAGCCTGAACTTCCTTATTCACTACCTTCAGATTGGCCTCAATCGATTCTGGCTCGGCTCCTTCTGGTTCTTCGCGATGCTCAGGCAAACTGGCTGCCTCAGACTGAGCTGCTGATTGCACGTCTTCGAGTTTGTGCTCCAGCTCTTCAATCTTTAGATCTTTGCCCTCATTCGTCTGCAGGAGCTCAGTTTCTCTTGTTTTCAGCTGTTCAACAGCAAAATCAAACTCTTTCTTTTGCTGTTCGCGTTCAAGCTGAATCTTCCTGATCTGCGTCTCAAGTTCAGCTAAGTTCTCGCTAAGTTTGGCAATTGTGGCTTCCTTCCCTTCTACAGCTTTAGTGAACTCTGCTTCGGATGCCTGTGATTGCTCCAAAAGTCGATCGCGCTCTTTCTCAAGACTGCTCAACACTTTCTGGTGCTCAGTGATCAGCGCTTCCTTGCTGGCAAGTACCTGAGCTTGTTCAGTTACTTGCGCCTGAAGGTGCTTCAGCTGTTCCGTTAGCTGTTCTACTTGATGCTGGTACTCTTGGGCTGACGACTTCAGAGTGGCAATCTCCTGCTTCTGTCGGAACAGCTCTTCAGTCGACTCCACCGATGGTTCAGCTGATTTGGGCCGAGCAGCAGCAGCCAAAGACGCCTTCTGCTTGCCTGCACCCATTTTCAGCGAGTCCAGCTCTTCAGTCAGCTGTTCATTCATCAACTCGACCTCCTCGAGAAGCTCATCCTGCCGCTTCAGCTTTCTCTCGCCTCCTCCTGAACCGAGCTGATCTTGGCGAGCAGCTCCTGATTGGAGCCAGTCAGCAACTCCAAACGCATCTCCAAGTTCTTCTGATTGGCGAGCCGGGCGGCGATCTGATCAACGACCGCCGACAAGGGCTGCTCTCCGCTGAGGTCATCGGCGAGCGACCGCAAGCGACTGTGCAGACTGCCGACAGAGGCCACAGCATCGATTGCATCAGCTGCTGCCGCTGCAGACAGTTGCTCATCTTTGTGGCCACCAGCACCACCACTACCACAACCTTCCGCATTGTCATTCACCGCTGAGGTGTTGTTGTTGCTGGTACTGGTAGTGGAGGCATCGATAATCGTTGCACTGTCACGTTGCTGCACTGTCACGCCATCAGATGATCCTCGGTCATGCTGACTGGACGATTCCTGCTTGAAGAGAGAGGGAAAGAAAAAGAAGCACAGCACAGATTTAGAGGTGACCGAACCCTCCTCCCTCTCTCCCTCGCTGCTGGACAGAGGGAATACACACACACTTACCAAAACCATTTCTGCCGTCTGCAGCTTCTCCAGGGCCTCATCTCGCATCTTGATCACCGTCGCCAGAGCCGTCTCATGCTGGGCGTCAAGCTCCTGCAGCTCCACTTCCAGTTCGCTCTTCGCCGAGAGCGCCTCTTCCAGAGCTAGCTGGCATTTTTTCAGCTCAGTGGCGTAGTTCTAGAGAGAAGACAAAAACCAAAAGATATGTAGAGTCATCAAATGCTAAAACCAATAAACTCAACAAAAATTGAAAATTGCCTACAGCTTGTCTATCAAAGTTTCTGGCAAACACTGTGACTTGTCATAAACGGCTATGCTACAGCAGTAACCAAAACCTTTTCAGTGTGCCCGCATCCATCGAGTCGCCAAGCGCGTCACGATCTCATCTGCGTTTCCTCTTCCTTTTTCCTACACCGGGTCAAGGTTTGGAAAGCACTATTCTAGCAGACAAAGGTGCTCCGACAGAGAAACAGCACGACAGCCCAAACATCATCTGAACTCGCCCTAAAGCAAACACAGAACTCACTGTGCTGCATGGCGCTGCGATGCCACCAGGAGAGCTAAGATAAGCGACAGATGGAAGGCAGCAAAAGCTGCACAGAGGCAGAACAAAACCACACCGATTAGACTAAACGCAAGAGCAGTCTAGGAAATCGCCTTGCAAAGGGAACAAGTCGAGCAGAACCTCTAGGTGAGGCAAAGTTGTCGGCTAGCCTGAAAAGCAAAAAGGCAGGCTCTAAAAAGTGCCAAGTGGCATGGTCAGCAAAAAGGCACTTAGGTGCAATTGAACTAATCATTAGTCAACAAATGCTGGTAACATAATCAGAATGGCATTCAGAATAACGTTGCAATGAAACACCTGTTGCTCACAAAGCTACCCAATAATTAGGCAAATGTGCTAACATTAAAAAGCAAAATAGGCAACACACGTACCACAATTTGAAATCGAGCTATCTCAGCTCTCTCCTCCGCATTAGATTCTGTGGGGCAAACAAAAGAAAAAAGCGCTTGTGAGTACAAAAAACAAATGTAAAAGCAGTATTTAAAAACACTTGTAGTACAAAGTTGACAAAAAAACTGGCCTCAAACTACATAAAGTAAATAAAAAATAGACAAAAATGGAAACAGCAAACAGCAACAAGTGGGGGCAAACTTACATCAGCTAGTCGAGCTGACCTGCAGCAGCAGCAGCAGTCAGCCCTCATCCGTCAACCGTCACTAGCTGAGCGGATATGACAAACGCAAAAACGTGCTGGCTTCCGTTTCCTCAGTGGCACGAGAAAAACGTAGATAGCCATGACGCAGAGAAAAAGAAAGAAGACACAATGGAGGAACAGGATCAGACAAAGCAAGTGAGCACAATATAATGGAAAAGTACACGTCAGGTGGTCTGAACAGCACAGTGAGCACCAGGCGTAGGATCACTGGAGTGATGGTGCTGCTGGTGATCATCCTGCTGCAGTGTTGCACTGTCGACCATTGAGCTGCTGTGCCGGTGCTGGTGACGGCGGTGAGCGCAACGTGATCACCGTACAGGTGGTTACAGTCCATCAGACAGACAGACAATGATAGTCAGTGAGGGAGAGAGAAATAGAGAAAGAGATAGCATCAATGCGGGCCTCAACGTGGACTTCAGAGGCAGCAGCACAGGAGCAATATATGGAATGATAGAACTTCACTGGGGACAATCAGTTTCAGTGATCTGAAAGACTGAGGCGAAGAGGAGGACGAAGTAGAGTGGCAAGGGGAAACTGCTGCTGATGAAGGACTGAAGGAGCTGAAGAAGGAGCTGCTGACGACAGAATGCAGTGCAGTGCCTGCTGCAGTCGACCGCCGCCGAGTCACCCAATGCCTGTGTAAACATGGCCTTTTATAAGGATCCGGTTAGGGGACGGTCCTTCCTGGCAGTGGCATTCTCAAAGCTGGCTCCCGGGTACAATCTGCAGGTGCACAGACAGAGGAGAGAGAGAGAGAAGCACAGTACGACACAGACACACACCTGGGCAGAGAGAGAGAGAAGAGAGAAAGGAAAAGTGTGTGCAGAGAACCGGCGAATGGTGCAGCCCAGTTGATACCGCCAATGATACCGCATCAACGACGGCGGAGGGGTGGCCAGAGGCAGCACTGGCTGCAAGACAGAGGCTCCTGCGCAAATGTGCTCCTTCGCTGCACACTTTCCCTCGTTCGCCCATTCCTCTCACTCTCTCTCCTCCACCAGCCTGATCACCGCCTGGTGATACACACACACTGAAATGATGCCGGTCTGTCTGCTGCTGCTGCTGCTGACGGAATACTTTGAAACACTCTCTGGTGGTGGTGAGGGGCTGACGCAAAGATGAAAAATGAGAGGGAGAAACAGAGAGAGAATGGCAGAGTCAGAGGAAGGAAGAGAACTGACGAAATAATGTCATGTGCACTCACACAGCACTGCCACTACTGCTGCCTGTTGGTGATATACTCGAAGCAACAGACAAACAGTGACAGTCTGCAGGCTGGAAAACAGTTCACACAGCCAGCACCACCAGCAGCCGCCTGTTCCAAGTGACGGTGACACGCTGCTGAATCATTCACAAATCGGCCTGGTGTGATGATAAATTGGTAGTAGCGATAGGCTGCAATGGAGCTTATTCAAAAGATTCAAACACAGAGTGTTTGAAGAAAACAAAATAACATCAATTTCCTTCATCAAAGGCAAACATTCTCCTTGCAGCCTTTCCTCGAGTGCCAGGGAACTTAAGCGCGTAGTATCCATCTAGCGATGCTTTCTGCAGGGCACTTCTACTTTTGAGCTCCATTGCCAATCTTTTTTTTCTCTCTCTCCCTGACTCTTGTCGTCCTGGTCGTGGTCGTCGTGGTCGTCGTCGTTGTCGTCTGGCGTTGTTGTTCAAACAACGCGTGAGGTTACCGAGGAAACCTAGTGGCAACCGCCGAGATGAGCTCACTCGATAGCTAGGCAGCCGTGCCACCAATTGCCCATACAGAGTTGAGTTGATCTCTGACTCAGAGAGGCAAAGAGAGTGGGGGAGAAGATGGGGCAACGGCTGCAGGATACCAGTCAAGTCTAGAACACACACACACACACACACACCACTAAAGGCACACATTTTCAGTAGTGCTAATCGTACCTAAAGCAGCAGCAGCAGCAGCACAGCAGGCACTCATCAAGCACTCTGTAAGCCTCAGAGCAGCAACTACTCGGAAATGCAATAAAGGAAACAAAACGGCAACTTCTGTAGCGCCAACTCCTAGGCCCTCAGAGCTCATCCATCGTTGCTTATCTGTAATCCAGGACGCTCTCAAACCGCTCTGGAGTACGTCTCAACAGTCACACACAGGCAGACAGAGAGACAGACGAGCGAACGAACGAACGAGCTAGGCACCTCAGTTGTGTCATCGCCGACTGATGAATTTATAGCACGCCGAACCGCCTGAGCATCGTGCCACTACTCTGCCACACACTCCGAGATGGCTTATCACCCGTTTCCCTGAGTGACACCCCAAGTGCAACTTTCCGCCACTTTTTTTGCCTTCACCTCCGCAGAGTGTGTGCACTGTGCACTACACCCCGCCACAGTGAAGAGGCCAGTAATGGACTAATGGAAGGCAAACTGGCAAACCAGTACAAACTCTCGACCACACATTTCCATTCCATCTGTACAGAGAGTGAATCATTGCAGGACAGGCATGCACAGTAGCACTCGCCATAAGGCAACCAGCCATTAGTGCAGTCAGGGCAAATTAAGAGAGCTGCTGCAGCTGATAAGCAGTGAGCTTATTGTGAGCTTACTCAAATTAAAACCGGAGTTAAACGGCTAAAGGACGCGGATAAATTGAATGCCTTAGAATAAAAAAGGAGTTTCATGAGAGCCTTGGTAGCCAAAGTCTAATGTAAAATAGCATAAAATAGTGAGCCAGACAAGCAAGTAGAAGCAGCAGCAGCAGTATTAGTTTCTTCATTCACCCCGGTAACCGACGCCATAATTCACGTGATAGCTTCGCTCACACTGTTCGTTCAATTTGCTCAATTCATTCGCAACGTGAAAGGCACATCAAAGTTGACAGCCGCTCACACAGACAGCGAAACAGACACACAGCAACTGGAGGTTGTGACCTCACTGTGAGGAGAGCCGATCAACGTGCCAACGACAAACCAATGCCTAATTAGCAGAGTGGGGAGAAACACACATCACACAGACCGGCGACAAATGATAGCAAGGAAAAATGCCCAATTTGAACAAAAAACCTCTTCACCTAGGCGATTCACAAAACAACAGGTAGTACAAGAGAGATGCATGTATAAATAAACAAGCAAAAATACACCAGAAAAAGGTCATTGCTGAAACTCAAGTAGAGGAGGTATTTTTAAGTTTCAACATACAAGAATTTTAACGCTACAGCAGTTCTTTGACCCTTTACCTCAAATAACTCTTTAAACTCCTGAAAGCTAAAAGTCTAAAATATGTAATGAACCATCACTTTTAGTGCCGAATGCCTTCTCCACCTGTCGCCCATGTCCGTCCCTACCTGCTTTCAATGACGCAGATCGCCTCCTGCAAATGCTATCCAGTCACCAAGCCAACCAGAAGAAGGCAATTGCATCTACCATCGGTAATCTCACCGAACGGCTGTGTACAACCTAATAAATTACACTGCTTCAACATAAAACCTAAATGTCATCATTCGCCAGCGTGTGAGTGTGTTTGCTTAGGCAACCAGGCGCCAGTTCGCTCTTGCTCTCTCGCACTTCTCTCTGCCAACCGGCGGGTAAATTAACCAGAAAAACTTAACGTATTACGGGCTCAGCTAAAGTTAAGCAACAACAGCAGCAACACCGCCACCACCGCAGCAACAGTTGGTCGTAAATTAAACGTAAAAAAGACTACCAATGTTTGCAAACAACATTTTTCCAATATCAAAGGGAACATAGAAAATGAGGTGTTGAACAATATGCGCAACAAAATTACTCTAAACAAAGTCAACTTTATTCTTGAGAAACTAAAACTTTCTCATATTCTTAAATTTCCGTTTTCATGAAATTCCGCCCCTCAGCTAACCTGACCCTATAAAATCTTCCTCCCCCTCTTGATAATTCTAAGCGCACACACACTCGCATATGTTTTGACTGCCATCCACGACTCACTACTTTGTTGTTGTGTCAATAAAAAAAGCTCTATTGCTTCTGCTGCTCGCTATCCAGCCAGTGAACACCGATGGCAAACACTGCTAGACGAATGTAAATACAAAAAAATGCTTCTCGGCCCCTACACTAGTTGACAAGCCGAACGAAAAGAAGAGAGAACAGTTGGCCTTATAAAGGAAAGAGAACAAGAAAGAATCGCATAAAAGCATTATGGGGCAAAAAGTAAAACAAACAAATGCACACTAAAAACTGTAGAGATTTTCAATGAATATTGTGAGCTAATCAATGATCGTTTCTCTTAGTAAATGTCTTAGTAAAATTGTCTCACTTAAAAAAGTTAAAAACTAAAAAATCACCTACCTGCTTTGCAAGCGTCTTCCAGTGATCCCGATCAGCATTGACCTTTGCAAGTTCACCCGCAAGTCGTTGAATTTCTTTAGCAGCCGAGTCCAATGCCAAGTCACTTATTGAAGATGGAGCGGCCACTGCTGGTCGACCACTGTGATCACCGGCTGGGGCAGTAAGGCTTTCTTCATCATCCACCAGTGATATCTCCGACAATGCCGTCAAATCGGTGGACGCAGTTGAGGTCGTCGCTTTTGTTGGTGATGATTCAGGTGCCGGTGATGATTTTGGTCGCTCAGTGCCGAGCAGGTCGATCTCATCGTGGTAGTCCTGTGTTTAGAAATGGAGGTAGAAGAAGAAAAAGCAATCCCAGTCAGCAAAACTTTTTTGTACGACAGTGACACAGACGCACATGCACACACACTGACACGACTGATCAGCAGTCTTGTTGCTGTACAGAACCGTACAATGGGTACAACACTCTATCACACTCTGCAGATGCACTAGGCACTGTCGTTAGGCAGACAGACAACGAGGGAGAGCACCAAACAGGTGTTGCTGCTTCTAGCTGCTCATCACCCAAAATAAAGGAGAGAAAGAGGAAAAAGTATTTTCAAAAAGACTCCTTTTCAAGCCTTTCTCTCTCTCTCTCTCTCTCTCTCTCCTCTCTCTCTCTCTCTCTCTCTCTCTCTCTCTCTCTCTCCACTGAACTGTGGTGTCCATGACAGAGAAGTGAGGGAAGGGAAACAAGGAGACGAGAAAAAATTTTGCCGTGGCAGTGACAGATAGATAAGTAGCAAGGAAATAGGAAGCATCTCTCTCTTTCTCTTCTTTAACAATTCTCTGTGCAGTTCATACACAAGTACTGACAACTGCTAAATAAAAACAAAAGCTCACGCAACTGTTTTTAAAAAAAATGGTCAGCAGCAGTATTTCAAATAATCAATAAAAAGTGTCTCACCGATAGCCAAAACAATTCCTGGAAGCGGAAACAATCACTCAAAACTTGCAGATGACATCAGAACTTCAGAATTGCAGCATTTCTCAAAGTCACACTCGCGTAAAAACTTGAGAAAAAACTTAAGTCCAAAGTCAGGCAGTCTTCAGTTTTCTTCTCATCGGTCTACCACCAGCGGTCACAGTTCAAATGCAAAGAAATATAAACTACTGGCGACCACCACTCGACCAGTGCACGACCACCATGGCCATCGCCTCTACAGCGCTCTGCCAAATAAAGCAGCCACCATCGATCAGCGAGCAAATGAACCGAAACAAAGCAACTGGCCGCTGTGAAACAACTGACCGTTTTCACGACTGAGAGAAAATGAACAAGTGAGAGAGAGAAAAAGAGGAGAAAAGCAAACGAAGAAGGAGACAAATAGAAAAGAGGGGAACACCGAGACGAAGAAGGAAGCTACACTGTGAAGCCTGAAGAGGAAAAAGTCCGTCTTGAGGAGAAGACCCTGAAGACGGTGCACAGTACTGCTGCTGTTCAACAAGTGCCTTTTTTCCAAACACTGTCTCCCACTCGGTGGAGGAAGAAGAGGACACGTCTCCTCTCTCCCGGCCACTTCAAAAGGAGTCCAGCTCTTTGAAGCAGGGGAAGCAAAACAGCAAAAGTAAACAGCGAACCCACTAAAGGTCAGCAAAGGTGCACATAGCATCCACACACAGAGAGACAGAGACAGACTCTCCTTCCTCCTCTGCCCAAGTGAAAATCTCACAACACCTCAAACACCTTTATCTGCGTCCCCCGTTTACGTAAGACTGAAGTGTGTAATTGGCCACCAGTGAAGGCCACTGAACTCAAAAGAGAAAGAAAGAGAGAGAAGGAAGGAACGTACCGCTCGATCCTCAGATATAAACCACCATTGGCCAAACCATTAATCCTCATCTACTAAATTCCCCATCCACAAGCCACTAGTACAAATCTAATCGATGCACTTGTCAGTTGAATTCGTCAGTCGAGAGTGCAGCTTACCGCTTGTATAGAGGTAGTTTATAAAATCAAAAATTAACACGACCAAAAAACAACGAAAATAAAGGTGAAAATATCAGCGCTGAAAAGTTTGCCTAAAAATAGAAACTTCTCCTTCCGGCGGGTCTACTTGGCATCGGCAGTGGACAATGACATCGGCGCCTGCCTGGGAGTAGACCTTTGTTCAGGTCATGATGATGATGTCGCCAGTTCAAGCACCTCTCTCGTTCTCTTTCCACTAAACACAAAGTTCATCTAGCCAAAGTTCATCATCATCATCATCATCTGCCTCGTCTCTGTCCCGCTCATCACTGATGAGAGAGCGAGAGAAAATATTTGACGCCACATTGAGCTGAACAAGGAGAAAAGCCGAACCGACTGAATCACTGCATGAGCTTGCAGTGCTGCTGCAGCTTCTACTATACCAGAAAGTACCAGCAAAAAGTGTAATTAAGCAGAACACCTCAACAACTGACTACAAAGAGAAGAGAGAGAGAGAGAGAGAGAGAGAGAGAGAGAAGCGATAGCAGGGAGAGATACACCAGACTGAGGAGTAGAGAGAGGAAGAGATGCACAAACAACGAGAGTAGAAGGCTAGAAGGCGAGACAAGCAGAAAATAAAAGTCAAAGAGTGACGTACGACTTTAGAGGCTGTCAGGCAAAGGAGATGATGATCAGCGGAACGGAGACAAAAAAAGAGTGAAAAAGTCAGTCACAGGATTCTACGACTTTTAGCTTCAAAGACCAAAGGGAATTGTTTCTAAGCGGAAACGGTGCAGTCAATTAAAACGAGTGAAAGAAATTCCATGATAGCAGATCAATGTTTACGCTTCTCATCTAGACAATGAGTCCACCAACCTTAAACGGGACATTGTTTCTGCAAGACTCGCCATGAAACAGGTGCAAAAGCTGGTCAACGTTCTAAAAAATATAAGAAAAAAATCGAGCGTGATTACAAGATGGGCATTCAACTATGTTGCAGTACTCATCTGGGACAATGAAACGAGGGCCAACACAAGTTCCGCAACTGTCTGACCATTTTTTCTTTTCAAGCACTGACCGGCAAACGGTGAGTAAAAGAACCTGATAATGATCTCGTTGAACTGTGCGCGCTAATCTAGAAAGTGACGCACAATGATCAAATAGGTGCACAGCTGATCATCATGAGCAGGACATAACCTATCAGTCTGCGCTAGAGCACATTACAAACAGTTTGGGCTACATACACTACTACGCTCTCACGCGCAAACGTTTATAAACACGACCATATACAAGTTGTCTTTGAAAAAAGAGGCTAGAGCGAAGACGAAAAGCACAAGACAAGAAACGCTTGATGCTTGACTTGCGCGTCTAGACAAGTGAGGCCAAACTGATTTGAAAGAATCCCATACTAAGCTACCAGTTAAAAAGATCCTCAGGACAAAACAATATGGCTGTTATTCAGAGGATGCGGCTAAAGTTTGAGCTAGCTCACCGCAAATTGTTCTGTCGCTTCACTGCGGTAAAAGGTATGAGGTAAAAGACGAAAGTCACACAAAATGTTTGCTTTTGAGACCTCTACATGACAGGTCTTTGTGAAAGTGCAACAGACGAAACTTTGAGAAAAATAGGAAAAATGAGTGATGAGAGGCACTCAGTGAGGGACACAGAAACAAGAGTAGAAAACATTTAAACCGACAAAACCCCCTTTTCCTTACACTACACACTTAAAAAACTGATCCTCTCACGCCAAAACAAATATGGGCCTTGTTTATTCAGAGGATGCGGCTAATTTTCGCACAGTAGCTCACCGCAAATTAGCTCTGCTCCCTTCACTACTGTAGAAAGATAAATAGAGGCTAAGAAGAAGAAGAAGGTGCAGCACACATACCTTGCTTTGAATGCCATTGCTCTTGAGCGCTTCTTGAGCAGTGAGCCAGCGGTCTTTGTAGAGAAGTGCAATATCCCGATGACGGAAGACCTGTTGGAGAAAAAAAGAAGGAAAAAATGAGGTGAGAGAGAGGATGACAGGATGGACAAGGGAGGGAGAGAGGAAGAGGGTAGTAGTGATGAGGAAAGTCGATGAGTAAACAAGCGTAAAAAAGAAGAAAAGGCAGACAATCGAGGAAAAGATAAAGGCAAGGAGACTGACCAGTGAAACATAATAAAGAAACACTCAATTCGGTCTGTTTAAAGATGCTCCATCTAAAGACAGACGAATGAATGCGAATAAAAACGTTCTGCCACCTCTAAGGTCAACTTCCGAGTTTGTTTTGGGGGTCGCAGAGTAACAAAGTATGGTTAGGGTATTAGAAGATGAAAATATCACAAAAACCGGTAGCTTTTCTAACGATATTTTACACAAAATAAGAAAAAGTATGATGCACAAGATTTCACTTACCTCTTCTTGAATCAACTTGATTTTAATTTCTAGCTGTTGAACTTTGTCTTCTTCATTCTCTTGATCACCTAAAGTTAATCATCAATATTATAAAAAACCTTTTACACTAGTTGTTGCAAAAAACTAACCAAAAGAAACAGGAATTGATTGTCGCAAATTGCTGATGTTTGCATTGATGGAGCCTGTCAACGCTGAAAATGAGTCATTCAAGTTAGACCACATTTTGATGATTTAGTGATGGTGGTTTTGTAGATGAGGATATGAAGATTAAATAAAAGAATCGCTCAAATAAGCAAAAATTAAACGCCGGTTAGCACTGCAACTACAAGTACACGTCAGAACAATTCACAAAGCAAAGAACCCGCTGGATGCAAAGCGGAATCACCGTCTGGTAAACTTTTGAAAAGCAATGCAGGATTTTAAGCACTGTCAAGTTGAAAAAACAAAGAATAATGGTAGAACTTCCACTTTGAGCAGATTTTTGAATCCACCCGGCAATCAGAATCAAATCAACAGCTCACATTTCTGACATCAGCAAAAATGTAAACATTGGTGGCGTATTTTTATTTATTTAAAAATCTTTCAGAAACGATGCTGTCATCTACGGAGAAGAAAGGAAAATGCTCATTGGACATAACGTGAAATGATGATTTTTGCTGATAATCACCATGCAAGCCAGTACATTTGTTTTAGCAAGTTTACTTTTTTACTCAAAAAATACTAGTATTGATTTAGCATTTTTATTCACAATTTTAGGGTTAGCTTTTTAGTAATACAACAGCTCAAATCACCACCTTTTGCCAGCAAAGAGAAGACTAGCTGCGACAAGAAGGGAAACCGCCCAATGAAGTTTCGCCCTCCACTGACCTCCACCAGTGCTCCAAGGCTTGGAGTCAGCATTGTATTGCTTGTAGTCAAAGATAGTTCCTTCATTGTAGCCAATCGAACACTTGTACTCGCCAGTGGTGTTGGCTCGTGCTAAGATTTTGGCGGTAAATGTAGGGTAGATGCTGCTACTTTCAGTGATGTAGGTAGACTTTGGAATCCAGCGGTTGATTTCACCATCTAAAAAGTGAAACAGGAAGTTTAGTTTACAGTGACACACTGCATGTTCTAGGCCATCTTACCAACTACAACATAGCTTCCAATGGTCGTTCCATTGTGAATAAAGTCCAAGTTAAAGTGACCTTCTTCCGGAGTAATACTAATGGTACAGATCAGGGTAAATTCACTGTTCGGTCGATGTACTTTTGGTTCTACAACAAATGTAATATCATTGACGATCATCGAAGAGGAAGTGGAAGTGTGCACTTGAAAAAGTAGCAAAAGAGGTAGAAAGACGCTGATTAAGATGGCCATTTTGCTATGGTTATTTTTTTGTGTAGTTTGTGGTTATGATTGGTAAAATTTACATTGAGATGAAGTAATAAGCAAAATAGTGTAAAGCAAATTGCTTCTTTCCATTGACAATGTGGCAATACTCTCACTTTTTTGAGCTCGCTAAACCAGATATCGTTTTTCTAATCGGTTTCCATAGACATCTAACAGTAGCATAGACACCTAAATTCCCTCTTTAGAACGGTCCACAATTTGGCATTCAATTTGCTATTAATTTAGGAACATTTAAACGGTATCAATATTATGCAAATTGTCAATGGAAAACAGACAAAAATTATTTTTATATTACTCAAAGTACACTGAAGTACAAATACTTTAATAGATTAACGTTAGTAAAAAAGCCTCTATCTGATAAATAAAGTCACCCTAAAATGAAATGACACACATTTTAATTTTTTTCAAAAGAGAAGTTGGTTTCATTTACAAACAAAAAGAGCTGTTGCCATTGCTAGAATTGCCCAAACGGTAATATTTGTTCCTAAACCAGTAGCTTTATTGGTATTCCAAACTGTTGAGTTAGATGAGCCAGAAATGAAGCCGTTAGGAATCCGCTCAAAGTACGACGACTGACACATGTACTGTCCTGGTGTCTTCTCTGGGTTGACGTTTATCGTTGCAGTAAAAACGGGATAATTGTATGTCTTTATACTGATGTAATTAGTTTTGTTTGTCCAATCCGTTAACGATTTTCCTAAAAAATATTCGTTTTAAGCATTTGAGTATGTAAAACAAGTTTTCTTTTACCTTGCATGGTGTATTCGCCAATATACTTGCCATTTTGGAGAAAACTGACACCATACTCAATATTATTAGGCCTAATGTCAACAGTACATTTTAACTCAAAAGAAACATTTGGGTTGTAATTTGAGGGTGTTACAGAAAGTTGGATATTGTAAAGTACCGGATATACTTGAGCAGCCGCCAGACCTGGAAGAATAAAAGCAACAATTAGGGGAAACATTATTGAGCAAATTGGTAGAGTTATATTATAATAATTAAAAGTTTAGGAGTTTTTTTTATTTTTAAATAAATTAGTTTTATATTTATACACACTTCTCATGTATGCTGAACGCCCAAAACAATGATATATTTCACTTGTATACTGCAACATTTTATGTTGAGTGCACTCAATTTGAGTAACTGTTTTAAATACTACTATTTTTAATGCAATATTTGTTTCAATTCAAGCGTTCACCAGTTTTGAAAACAGTCTAAGAAGCATCATTAACATGATTCTTCTAGCATATCTCGTATTTGTTTAGGTAATCCTAACCATTTGATTGAAGCAAGAAGTCCATATTTTCTAAACAAGCACCCAGTCAATGCAGTTCTCTCTGTCTGTTGTTGAAATGCGGCTTCCAAACATCCTCCTAATCATCGCAACTGTCAGCATTTCGTCTAGCTTGCATTTTGTTTCGGTTTCCAATGTCTCTACAATCTCACTGAATGTCAGTAGCCACTGATGAATGCAGCCGCACGATCTCTGCTATCAGTACTGTGCCCTGTGCAGTACATCTCATCTGTCTGTCTGCGGATGAGTTGATGATAGGCACACAGCATAATCAGCAATCTTTCCCTTTCCCTTTCATTCATCTCCTACAATGTACCGTTAGTTAGGAGATACGCCTGCGCATCTGTTGATTGAAAGGATTTCCATCTGAACCGAAACAAGTGAAGTGTTCATCAAAGACAGTAGAATTTCAGACTGCATTTTACAAGCGCCTTTCTCTTCTGAAGCGATATCAAGCAGCATTGCAACTTTCCGCGCAGAATTCTCTGTACCGTTCATTCTCATCAAGCTTTGGCTGCTTTCAACTCAACATTTTCAAGTGTTAATTGTGTACATTGCTAGGTAGGTTGCACAAAACCTGGCCTTTAATGTAACTTTCATGTTACTTTGTTTTCAAATTCTAGTTCAACTAACAAAATGATTCGAGGATTTTGTTGTTGCATTGCTGGCTTTTTTGCCATTTTTTTCCCACCAATCGGTAAGAGTTTTTGTTTCATGTCAAACACATTTAACAACATTATTTTTGTAATAGCGGTTCTTTTGGCAGAGGTAAGAAGGCAAACTTTTCAATTGATTACCACTAGTGATTATGTGTGTTGTCTATTTGTTTAGGGCTGTGGGGCTGACTTCTGTCTCAATCTGATGCTAACTTGTTTGGTCTGGCTTCCTGGTGTGATCCACGCCTTGCTCGTTATCAGCCGTCCTGAACCACGCTACATCATTTCTCAGCAACCTGTTGTGGTGAACGTTGCCTGAAAAAATGGGACGATTCTCTTACAAGCCTTTCATTGAAAATACTTCAGCCAGCTCTTTCCCCGACGCACAAGCTTCCCTTGATCTTCTCACATTTTGACTCTTATCTCATCCTTGGCTCGCATATGATCACTATGCCACCCACTCATCTAAGGCACCGTTCAATTGACTCTCAAGTTACCCTTTGATGTAATGTTCAATAAAGTTGTCCTTAACTAATCTTATGTTTACATTCTGGTAACTGGAATTTGTTTTTCCCTTTAACAAGCCCACATTCTTGTGTTTAAACTGTGTAGCAACTCATGCCTATTCACGATACCACTAAATCACTAGACAGATGTCACTTTTCATGATAAGCTACTTCTTGCCACAACAAAAAGTGCCTTTTCTCAAACGTTTCTCTGGTTGCCATAGATAAAAAATATTTTCAAAGAAATCGTAATGCTAATCATATCGATGTGATGATAAAATCCTATACTAAAACATTTTAGTTGGAGCGGATTGTTTCTTCTTTCTGTCAAAAAGTAAAAGACGCCAAAAACTTGGAAGTTCTCAACATTAACTTTTTAAAACTTAGAAAATCAATCCACAATGGCTCGCGAATGTTGCTTTTGCGCTGCACTTGTTGCCATCATTTGTCCACCTTTAGGTAAATATTAAAAAAGTGTTTTTAAAAATATTTTTGACTTAAAACTTGCTCATTTTTGCGTTTCAAACAGGCGTTTTAATGATGGAGGTATGAAAAAAAAGAAAAATTTTTACAATTTTATTTCTAATAACTATTTTTTACTTTTTTAGGGCTGTGGAGCTGACTTTGTAATAAACTTTCTCCTGACTTTACTTGGATATTTTCCCGGTCTAATCCATGCCTGCTGCGTACTTGGCCGCCCTGAGCCAGTTCACATTGCGTACATTCACCAGCAAGCACCTCCAGTTGTGGTAACTGTACAAACGTAAATAAGTTTTGGCCAAAGTGAAACAAAAAATGCAAGTTTTTAAACATAATTTTGTGATTGTGTTCATTTGGAAAACTCGTTTGTATGTCTATTAAAGTGGATTTTTAAAACTTGTACAGTTGAATCATCGTACAAACTTTGGTAACCAGAGCAAGTGTAGTTACTTTTATATCTTTATGAACGATAAGGTTGTCGCTTGTTGCGTAGTGTTAGAAGCTGGATAAAGCATATAAAAACGTATCTGAAGTAACGCTGACTCACTTTGCGTACGTTTCATACGAGCCACATGCTTTGAGCAAAGTTCACCAGAATGGAGTCATTAATCGATTTATTGCTCAAAACATTGATCAAGCAAAAAACAACCGTTTGTTTCAATTGAAATTAAAAGATAAGAGTTTTGTTTTTAAAATTAAAAGTTTTAACATTTAAAATGTAAAACTTTAAAACATTGTTAAAACAGTTTATAAGGTTTTTAAATAATTACGAGTACATTTATTATTAAAAAATAATAATCAATCTTTAAAAACTAAAATAAGAGTTACTATAGTTGATTTAATCACTTGTTGTATGCTAATTATTTTTCAAATCCAATTTGTGAGTACACAAAATGTATCACAAACTTTATCAATAATAAACAATCTAAAGAGACTCTTTATAAAGACTGGTGTATCTACATTAGAGTACACATGATGCTCTAATTATTTTGAATCAGTTTACTTTCAAATATTTTAATTACTTTCCAACTTCAAAATGAGTTTTGTCAGTGTATTCTTCACTAAAATTACAATTCTGTTCAAAGAATTAGTAATGCATCACTCTTCGCCTCAAATGAAAGAGCTGTATCGTGAAACGTACGCTGAAATGACCCAAAATGGCGAAGAAGCACCCGAGCTAGAAAACATCTTTTCTGTGCAACATGTGAAAGAACTCAAACTGGGTTTCATGTCAATCATCTCTGCTTACTCTTGGCCACCGTTTGCCATACTTTTTCTTGATGGCATTGCCGTGAACCAGTTCCTTATAAACATAGCACTTTGGATTTTTTTTGGGTTTTGGTTTGCTCTGCTCCATGCCGTGGTCATCATTGTAAAACACAAGAAAAAAAGTCTTGGGGCTATACGTTTTGCTGCTGCGTTTTCTGTGAACTATTTGATTAAACTTATAACTTCTAATGATTTTCTTAAGATTAAGTAATTACCGAATCACTGATTGTATTTTCAATTTAGCAACTTTTTAAAAAATTTAATTTTAATATAAATTTACACAAACCGTTATTTCCTTTGTTTTGTTATCAAGTTTTGTCACTATTATTTTAGGTTTGACTCTTTTTGTGTTGTATATCAAAACTGCCTAATCATACACATTTACGTCTCCACAATTGCATAGGTTGCCGAGCAATAAACAATATTAATTAGCACTAGCAAGATAGAACCATTGCAATTTGATTTAGCAACCTGTTGGCTGATTGGGTTAGTTCAAAAAGTATCCCATTCCCAGCACTATTGCAAAACAAAGAACATTTTCAATAAAATTAATTATAAGCACAACTTTCAAAACTGACTTTAAGGCTTAATAAATGCAGAAACACCTCAAACAAAAAGCACTTGACATTTATCGGTATCAGACGAAAAGCTATCTGAGTGGGCAAATATAACCGGTTTATAATGTGTGCGCATTTGGGCGCTGAAATGCATTAGGGTGGCGCTAGTTACTTTGTGACCAGCATGAGTGTATTTTCATCTTCTCTCCTCATCAACAGCATTTGTATAAAATGCCTTTCACTCATAACGGCTGACAGCAATCCGGTTTCTCTATTCTATTGAGTAAGCTCAGTTGTTTGTTTTGACTTGCCGACTTTTCTTCAAGCCAAGCTTTGCTTTAGAGCGTTTTGTTTGTCCCACTCAGTTGAACCAAAAAGATAACAATGCCTCGACAAAGTGACGATTCAGCACACTGTTGTGCTGTGATTTTGTCCATCATTTTCCCACCCTTGGGTAATTATAAATTATTTGTCCTATGTTTTGAATAATTTTTAATGTATTTATTTGCTGTTTTCAATAGGTGTCCTGATGATGGAAGGTAAATAAACTAATTGTTTGTTGAACTGAGTCATCACATTTCTAATGTTTTATTTGTAGGTTGTGGCTGTGACTTGTTGATCAACGTTTTGCTCACTTGCCTTGGCTTTATTCCCGGAATCATTCATGCGATGTACATCATTTTTGGTCGCGAATAAAAAGATAAAAAATTCACTTTTGATTACTGCAAATTTCAAACTCAATTCATGTCTATTTTTAAAATCAGTTTTGTAATTACTAAACTTTAATCATGCACACTTATTGAATAAAATAACTTCAATGTTATTTATTTAAATACAAAATTAGTTGTTTGAAATAACTGGAAACAAAAGTAAATCAGCAAGTTTTCCATTTTGTCCAAATTTAACTACAAAAATAAAGTTACAATAAATTTTTAATTGTGCTGTAAATTAAAATACCGTAGTGGCAATCTTATAAAGCATTAGCCTGCAATTGCTGTTGAATAGTGTTTTCTGCTATTTGGATGTCTCTAATGTAAAAGGCGTGAATATTTTCATATAAACTAGATAATTTTTTCTTCGATAATAAGTCAATGAAAGTTTTTTCTAAATTGACAAAAGAGCAATGCCCAAAATAAGTCATTTTTGGGTCTAAATTGAGCAGTTGAATCCTTTAACATGTTATATACCGTTGGAAAGCTATTTTTTTGCTGATCACAATTCTTAAATAGATATCTTGAGGTGAGAAATACTTCTTGCACGACACTCAATAAAGTTCCCTATAGAAACAGCTTGAGTTTGACAGTTTTGCTATTTTTAATAATTTCGAACTTTGCAACTTTGTTTTTTTATGACTGTGTATCAGTCAAAAACAATAGTATTTGAGACTTACTCTTGTAAGAATCTTCCAAACAACTTTTTACCTCAAGATATCTATTTAAAAATTGTGATCAACCAAAAATTAGCTTTCCAACGGTATATAACATGCTGAAGAATTCAACTGCTCAATTTAGACCCCTTTTGAGCATTGCTCTTTGTGTTTTTAATTTGAACTTTGGCATTAGCGTCTGTAACTAAAAAAAATTAAAATATAAATTTTGCATTATTATTTACATTTTGTCAAAAAATAAAGATGCCGAGTTGCTACAAATTGCAAAGTTTTTATTTAAAAAATTAAAAAAACAGTAAATAAAATTGTTTATTAAAGCAAAATCTTTTGGTTGTTAGGATAGCATGATTGATAAAATGAATATTTTTATTGTGTACAAAAAAATGATAATATTTGTAGTGACAGCAGTTATGGCAGTTCTAAAGAAGCCAAATCTACCACACGTTTAGGTGGAGCTAAGTAAACATCGCATATACTGTTGCATGCAGTTTGAAACTTTGCTAATTTAAAAAAATTAAAGCATTAGCTTGTTAACAAGTTTAAAATTGATTCTTACTAAAATGAACATTATAAATTGTTGATGATTGGAGAAGTTTATAAATGTTTGTATCAGTCAGTTCAGTGTTCTGTAGGTAAATATGGCGCAAGTTAGCCACAACTGTCATTCCACGAATTTTTTTGTGAATTGCAAGCAAAACTGCTTCTAAAGCAGTAAAATTTGGATCTTCAACACGGTAACGATGGTTATTAAAAGAATCTATATATTGCAAAAAATACTGTAAATATATTTAAATTTAATAACAAATTTTCACCTTTTTTAATTGTCATAGTTTCATAAATCCCATCGTAGACATTTCCAATAGTTATGTAAAGCGAATATGAAGCCATCATTTATTTTTTTGTGTTCTTAAGATGTAGTAAGCCAGTTTCAGTAAACCAATAGGTTACAACTAAAAAGCTTACTGTTGAAAATTAAATAATTTTAAAATATTTAATGATGACTCATTCATATTAATTTACTGTGACAATTATGTTAAAACACAATGCAATAAAAATAAAGTTACTAACCATAAAAGATAAACTAAAATGCAAAATTGTTGTTTGCAATCAATGTAATAAAAATTAATAGTAAGTGGTAGCACTCAGATTGTTTAAAAATTATCTTTGATTGTAAATAAAATTAAAATGATTTAAATTATACAACGATTTTTTATTTTAATGCAACAAATACTTTTAACAAGCCAGGAAAAACATTATGATCAATAGGTTACATCCTTTTTCTCTAATAAATAAATGTGTGTTTCCTGTGATTATTGTGTAAAGGATTTCTAACGACAAATTTTATTTTTGCGTAATAAGTAAAAATACAATAAAAAGTTATAAACAAATGCAAAGTTGTATTGTAATATGTTTGAAAATATTTGTTTATTAAAGTTTCATCTGAGTGACTACTGGTTGAGTTGGGAAAAGATACAAGTCCACTATTGTGTGAACTTCAGGTTTGATCATAACTGCAAATAAACAATAATAAAATTAAATAAAAAAATAAAGTTATGACGTTTTCTTACTGAAATGGGCATCATAAGTAGCATTTGATATTAGCATTTGACTAATATCCGTTTCATGTTTTATTGGCAAATTTCTTATAAAAATGTTGCGAATATTTTGTACCGGTTCAGCAACATTAGCTACTTTGTAAAGGCTAGAGGCAAAAGAGCGAAAAGCTTGTTGATGCAAATAAATAAACATGTTTTCCAAATCTACCAAATTGGCACGTTGAATATCAAAGTTAAGACGACCATTGAGATTTTGATCTGAAAAACACTTGAATTAGTTAGTTGAAAACAACAAAAATTTATAAAACTCACGTTTTCTTTTTGTGATGTCAAACAAATGACGCACAATTAGTGTTTGTTGTTGTGAAGCAGCTGCAAATTCAGCTTTTTCAGTCATTTTTGCAAAACAATTGATTTAGTTATTTAAACAAAACAGTATGATTTTTTGCTGTACACACAAAGTTTTTATATTGACAACCGCAATGGAGATAAAGTACATATTGTATGTGTTTCCTATCGCGTTTTGTAGTAGCTATAGAAACATTTGCATCATTGCAAAAAAGCATCTGAGTCATATATTTTAGTGACTCAGAGACTATCTACGTTACATATTTTTCCAAATCGCTTTTCAAAAGGTTAGATGAGTTAAAAAGTTAAAATTTAATTTTAATCAATATAACTTTGTACTTGATTTAAACAATATTTAAAAACAAGTTTTATTATGTTGTGTTAATAGCTTGCTTTTATGTAATTAGAAAGTTTAATTAAAATTTTTTTAATTGAAAATCAATTTTTACGGTTGTAAATTGATAAGTACAACATAAACTAACACGAGAAACTTTCTAAGTGTTTCTTTTTTTAAATTGTTTACACATTAACAAATACTTACCTGCACTGCAAATAGATTGATTTATAAGTAAAAACAAATTTTTATTTTTACAGTTTATAATTCTGTGTAAAATTTGACTTTTTAAGCAAATTTGGGGTAAAATATGTAGTCCATTAAACTATCTTAAAATTTTTTAAATTAAATATCTTTTTTATTTTTTTGTCATTAAATTTTATACTTACTAAAAAATAATTAAAAAATTAGTAATATTTGAAAAGTTTTTCTCGCGTATTCTTTGAAAAAAATTGCTTAAAAGTTACCTGAAAAACTAACATGGTTGAAAACACTTCGGACATTTTGAGTCTACAAATTTACTTTTTACTTTGATAACAAATCAAAATGCTTATAAATGAAACTAATTCTTTTGTAAAATTAAAATTGGTTGATCAAAATGACCCACATTTTTACTCATTTAAAGCCATTTCTTCAATATCACTTTATTCCACTTCATTTTTTTCAAAAACACATTGATAACTATTTAGTATACTACTCACCATCAAAGTTTTCAAGAGTTTTTGATTATATTGAAAAATATCAACTAAATGAGTTTAGAAAACTTCACCACAAACCTATTTCAGCAAATTTTCCTTTGATTATTTCTAAAAATTCTTTTCACATTCAGTTTCCAACATGGAATTTTTTCTTTTTTCTTTTGCGAGCACTAGCCATTGTTAGCTTCAGCTGGTTCACTGATTCTGAGCCTAAACGTGTTTTTTTAGGTACTGAAATGTTCAAAGATGACTTCATTTACTACGAGACAACTTTCATTCTCTGGTCAATCATTGGATTTGGTTTCTACCAGTTTGCTCTTAGTTCTCGCACTCTTGACTACAAATTTCTCGCCGTACTTCGAATGACAGATCTGACTGAAAACCAAAGTAAATATATTCATTTTGCGTCGTTTGGGTTTACCGAAAAGAATTACCAACAATTTCGCAAGTTTCGCGTCGCCTGTTGGCTCGTTTGGTGGTACGTTATGGCCTGTCTTCTCAGTGGCATACCGTTGGCAGTGCTGGCACTTTTGATCAGGCATGACATACTGAAAAATCATCCAGTGCATTCGATTTGCTGGTTTATATACTTTAACATTTGGGGATATGAAGTTTGTGCAAGTATGTATTGTTTTGTTTATAGCATTTTTTAAAAAACATTTAATTTTTGGTGCAAGTTATTTACAGCAATTACATATCACTGATTGCCATTGTTCAGTACTTGATCATCAAGCAGAAATCCCTCATATCAACATTATCCAGTTTATTGGCTCATCTTTCAGCCTGCGACAAACCTCAAGAACACCAATTTCACCGGTCACCAAATATAAATAAACTAAAGCTTTTAGCCTATTACCGCTCCACACTGGAAACATACAGTCGGTACAATCAGCTGTACGCAGAAACGGCTGACTACAACTCCTTTTGGGGAACAGCACTCAGCTTTTTAGTTTTCAGTTATATTTTGCTGATTGCGTTCATCATCTACCTACTTATAATATCAGACGCGGCTTTCCTTGTGAAATACGTGTACAGTTTAATTTTATTATTTCACGTAATTCTGCTGTCAACAATTATAAAACTTTGCGGTGATTTACTAGTCAATAATGAAAAAATAACCCAAATATTCTACAGGACTTTGGCTGAAAAAACAGCAGTAGTAACGCCTATGGCTTTAAAGGTACTGGGCAAACATCAAATTTAACAATTTTCAATCTTTATTTTTGACAGCTTCATCATATGGGGCAAAACTTGAGTATTTTTGGATCAGGATTTGTTCTATTGAACGGATACCAAATAACACACAAAATGTTTAAAGATGTAAAAAACTTTGAACTTTATTTTAAATTTTTTTAACAGTTTTTATTTGTTTTTAGATCATTGGAAACATTGCAATTTATTTTCTTTTAATTGTAAAACGATAAAAATAAAAACAATCAAATTATTGCAGAATAAAAATATTCTTTGTTTTAAGAAATTTGCTTTTTGTTTTCTCCAAACTTATTGAAAAATAATGTTCAATTTTTACTCTAGTGACAAATTAAATTAAAACACTTTTGGTACATTTCCCTGCTATTTTACAATTTTTTATTAATATTAGCTCTGAGATTCCACTTGAACAGGTCATTACTGTGAAGGCAAAAGCTTTCTTTTTAGCATAACATTTTGTAAATCATACAGGGTGATGCCAGAACAATACAGGTCAGCATTTTTTGGAACACCATTGAGTCCTTTTGTGCCAAAAAGACAGGGAAAATGAGTGAATGTAAAAGTGAGATGGAAAATGAAGGAAACAATGGACGGGCACTGAAAAACCTGGCTGACAGAGATCGAATACAGTACGGAAAAGTGGACACCAGTGCGCAGTTGCAATGACACAGAAAGACATCGACAATGACTCGAGAATAACTCGTGACTGCTCCTGCAGCTATATAGCAAATATCTGAAGAGAAGCACATCCTCACTTTGATTATTAGATGCTCCTCTAGTGGACCATTCGTGGACTGTCCGATCGGCGGGGTGAGAGAGTGAGCAAGAGAGTGAGCAACCCTAACACCACTGCCACTGCCCTGCTATATAGCCGCCGTAGCCCCTCTTCCAGTGGCCTCAAATGGGCCATTCTCTCTCTTTTTCTCTCCTCTATTCTCTGCAGCTCCACTAGAAGATGGCCATTGAAGTTGAGCCAGCTACGTTCCTTCCACTACCACTGCTCCTCCACTGCCACTGTTTACTGTTGTCATATGCGCTCGTTCCCGTTTGGCACGTTCCACCAGTCAGCTGGTGAATCCTCCCGCCTGGTGCCCGTTCCTCCTGCCTGCCTGCTCTCAGCTCTCTCTGCCTCTCTCGGTGACCGACCTCCGCCAAGCGACCTCTGAACTGCGTCATTTCTCGCTGCTCGCTCATACGCTGTGTGCTCCTCTCCATGAGCCAACGTCTTCCCAAATCCCTAAACTCCCTCGCTCGTACTATCAACTCAACTCAACCATCCTCGACCATGGGCCGAACTAAGGCGACAGCTGGGGCTACTGGCTCCCCGGGAAGTGCTTCCAAGTGGCAGAAGCCACTGAAGACCAAGAAGCCCAAGAAGGTGACCAAGAAGAAGCCTCCGAAGGCTAAGAAGGCCGTTGCTGGAAAGGCCAAGAAGCCAAAGGCTCCCAAGGCCAAGAAGTAAAACACTTCATTTACCATGTCCGAAGACAAGAAGCAATAATGAGATTTTTACAATCTCTGCTTCCTTTGAATCATGTTCTGCATTTTCATCTTTAATCATCATTATCATACATGCATTCATTTTAGTGTAGCAAATATGTTTTCAGATTTAATATCATTTTATGTATTGCTCTAGTTTTAACCTCCAACATCTTTAAAAAGAACTCACATGATAGAATAATAATCTAAATGTATACTTACCATTACTTTACTTTATTATATCTGTCTCATGTTTTGTTTTATCTAAAATAAATTTTGTTTTAAAAATTTTCGATTCAATTCATTCGTTGCTTGTTTGATTTAAATTGCGTATCAATAAAACGGATCAATTTTGACTAAAAACTGTTTTAAAACTTCATTTGTTGCAAAAAACGTTTTTAAATTTTGTTAAATTTATTTAATTTTAGCATTGTTTATTGAATCAGATTGAACTAACGTAAACGATTTCAAATAATACTTGAATAACATGAGGCCATCAACCCTGAGATTTTGCTACATTTTTCAAATACTTCAAAGTGTTAGTCATTAAACTAAAGTTGAACAAAGGTTGGATAAATAAACTTCAACCACTACTCGTGTTTTATCAAACGCAGTGTCAAGCGTCAAATCAAACTTTTTTGGAAAACAAAAACAAACTTGTTTTAGGCGCGAAGCAATGTTAACACCCTGTTTTACTGTAAAAGTTATAAAGTTATCTGCAATATCTGTTATTCCTATTCATAGATGGATGCACTCTAGCTAAAACAAATTTTTTCAGTTAAATTATTTTAAGCTTTTTTTACAATTGATTTGAAAAATAGTTATTATGCACTTTATTGTTTTTATTATAATGATTGTAAATTGCAAAACATTTTTATTTTAAAATTTTAAAATTAACCGTTTTTTTATTGAACTTTCCAATGATGATCTGTCCATAAAGACCGAATGTAGTATTGCTTTGTTGACTAAAAGTATTTCCTCAGCTCATTGAAGATAAATAATGATCATCCGTGTAGTGGTGAAAAGCAATCTTTTAAATAGCCGTTACATGATTTATTGTCATCTGATTTACTATTAATTTTTACTGTTGTTGTTAAATTACCTGATGATGTAAACAACAAACGTCAATTGATTAGTAAATAATTTATTAGTCTGGAAAAAGTTTATTTATAGTCAAGCAAATTTATGACTTTAGTTGATCACTTTTGGTCATTAGTAATGAGATTTGAAATTTAAATTTAAACATTTTTGTTTAGCATAAAAAGTAAATTTTAAGTAATACTAGTTACATTTTTTAGTTTTATAAAAATTATTTTTGTATAAAAGTTTATTATTGGCAAAGTTTAATGTAATTAAAAAGTACAATGAAATGAAGCATATTAATTAGACGTTGCTTGAACAAAAAAATGATCCTATTTTTAGCTATAGACAAGTGAACTTTGAGATCAGTTCCCATCATCTAAGCAATAATTACGTATTTTTTTAAAATTGCCACCTGTTAACACCTGAAACCGCTAAAGCGTATAAATGTGTTTATTACCAAGAATTATGACTAAATGTGGGAAAAATGTATATAAAATATAAGAAGTTGAGATGTTTTATCAAAGTAACAAAACATACAATACTAAATGTGTTTGATTTTTTAACAAATCAGTAATAAAATAAGTAATCACGTCAAAAACAAATTAAAATATTTAAAAATATTTTTACAAAATAGCATTTATGTTTTTAAACGTACAAGCATTTATATTTGTTGTATGCATTAATTAAAACACCTAACTTGCAGTTTCAAATAACTCATTTGCAAACTTTAAAGCTTTTCCCAAAAAGGGGAAGTTTTTTCCTTACAGTCGATTAGTGGGAAAATCAACAGGAAAGGGGAAAACAACCTGCTTGCAGTTTTTTCCTTTGACCTTTTAATAATATTTTTTCACTGAAAAACCGTTAATTTATTGACAATTCCTTGTTCCTTTTGCATGTTTTTGCATTTTAGTCACACAGTATATTTGCTGTAACAGCAGCAACAGCAACAACAGCATTTTACCAATCCAAACCCCCTCTTTATTATTATTTCTTGAAGGTTTTCTTCATGTCGTGTTCAGAATGTGTACCCTGCAGCTTTCCTCATAAACCTCGACTAGCCAGTGGGCTTGGCAGTGTCACTTGTTTACTGCTTCAAAGAACAACAAACTTGGATGCATTGAGCTTTCATAGCCTCTCCCACTCTCTCTTTCTGACAGCTAATTCTCTCCTTTTCCTTTTCTGCCTCTTCCTACCGCTACCCTGCACTTTCAAATCAAGTCACCTGTAGGTGCAACATTCTTCTGCCTCATTTGCAGACAGCAGCACCTCAACACCACTTGTCCAGTTTTTAAACGACATTTTGATATTTTAATATCTTTTCCTCTTTCCTGAACAATTGTTTTCTCATCCTCACTGCTTAATTTGCATAGCATCTAAACAATTATTTTTTGCTGTTTTTGCAACTGTGCAATTTTCCTGATGTGAAAGGATGATTATTTTTTTACGATTTTAACTTAAAATTTTAAAAATTATACTTTTACAATAGAAAAACAAAACAAAACGCACCATCAAGTATTTGCAACAGTAAATAACTGTTGCCTAACTGAATAACACGACAAAGGAAACGACTGCTTCTCATCGATGGTACCAATGTTTTCATGTTTAATGACCCACTTGATTATCTGCAAGATCCTTTTTTGCCTGCATTTTCTTTCCTGCTTGCACTTATGCAAAAAATGAATTGTTTAAATATTTAAACATTTTTTCATAGATAATACCATATTAAGACCCTTCCGTTTTTCATCTAAAAAAGTTTAAAAGTTTAAAGTATGTATGCCCTGATGATGACCGCTGAAAAAAGTTAGAGGAAAGTAACACACCGTAAAGTGAATAGCGATGCTGTGTGGTTTGCAGTGGTGTTCACTGTTTGCTAAGCATTAGAGCAATCGATTGTCTAGAAAGGAAGAGGACTTCTCGTGAAGGAGAAAAAAGTGAGAGAAAGTAAAATAAAGGCAAAAGGGGGACGATTGCTTTCCGACTATGAAATATACGTTATGTTTTTTTCTAGTTACAAGAATCGGATAAGGGGTTAGTAGTCTTAGAAGATAAGCAAATTTACGGTGAAATACATCAACGACTATCGAGGTGTAGCAACTCTCATTTGCTCTGTTGACATTTCTATGATACCAGATACTGTACTAATTCTCGGAAATTAGTCAATGTCAGCAAACTCTGATGGGTCAGAAGTGTGTTTGTGAGTGCTGTGTGTGTGCACATGACACAAAAGTGGCTTCAACAGGTTGTTGTCACATGGTGAACCACTTGCCACCGGGTCCTTGTCCCTAATCACCTGTTCACAGCACTGATCAGCGCTGATGTCGTTCTCTGAGCAGCATTTCATCGCAATGTGTGTCCTCTGTTTGCACACCCGGCCAATTGTCCACATTCGACAGGCTTTGATCTCTCTATTTTAAAGCCCCAGCCTCTCTGACAGTTTTTTTCTTTTTCACTCACGCTCCATCGACCAAATCGTCTGTTTGGTTAGTCTCTCTCTCTCTTTCTCTTTCTCTACCTGGTTGGGACATGCATACACTAGCAGACACACAGAACGACAAACACATTTTCCCATTAGGCATTCATTGGAGAAGTCTGTGGGCGCAGAGGCACGCAAATCAAATACTGCTAATTACTGACTTGCGTGTCTCTCGCTCCTTCTCTCCCAGAGCGTTTCCCACCTTTAGCTGACGTTTTCACTATTACTAAACAAGCACTAAACAAACTCAATACCCAGATATGTCAAACTTTTTAGAGAATATTTAGCGAAAAAACTCATTCAGTGAAATGGGACCAAGTTTCGTTACCTTTGCTTTTTATAGTATGCATACTATTTTCATAACTACTATATGAACTATTTGAACTCATTTTCTTCAACGTTTCCTTGTGGCATTTAGGAACGTAAACTGAAACTCAAATAAGTTTTTTAGTTGAAAGTATAAGCACAACTAAAGCAAAAAAGTGCTGCCGTACAACAACTTGCAAATCAACCTAATCGGGGCTGTTCGACTGTACGGCACCTGTCCGGAAAAATGCACTGCTGCCACATTTATGTAGATGTTGAAATCGTCGTACTGAGCAGGCAACAGAAAGAGAGTACCTCGTTAGTTATCACCTTATCAGTTCGGCTTCTCTTCTGCTCTTTTTTCCTCGCTGTACAAAGGGAACAAAACGAACACACTGTTTGAAGGCATCGAAAAAGGCGCCTTCCTTTTATTTATCGTTGAGATATCTCGTCTCCGCATAAAAACTGCCAACTGCTCCTCACGTTTCCCTGCCGTTCAGCAGTAGAGCAGTGGAGCTCTCTGTGCATCCCTTTTCCTCCTGGTTCATTGCCTTTATCAGCACTCACCCACTGACTTGTGTCAGTTTGCCACTTGCGTCCACCACCTCAATGTAGACCATCGATAGGCTGCTGTTGTGCTCATTTTGACAGCTGCTTACAATTGAAAACTTGTGCGTTATTTTTAATTACACAACAATAATTTCTAACTTGTTGCCAACTTTTTTTCGGTAAGTTTGTACATTTTTACTTGATTCAATGGCTAGTTTATTAATATTAGATAAAGATGACAAACTTTTTAAAATGCATTCACTTTAATTATTTTTTGCATTTTTTAAGTTTTGAGGTTATCAATGCAGTATTTTGCAATTTTGAGTAATTAAGAATCTAGTTTCGTAGTAAATTGCAATATCCTCAATTGAGTGATAGACTGAATTTCCCAAAATCGAAGGACATTATATTCCATTTAAAATTGAGCTCTTTCTCTAAAGTCCCCTCAACTGACTGTTGGCTGGCCGTTTCTATGCCAGTTTCCTTTTGCCGAGCAAAGGTCAAATAATTATTTGCAGGGAGAGAGAGAGGTTGAATTTGATGATGTGAAGTGACTGCGTTCCCCACATGAGTTGGCACTGTAAATCGGTTGCAAATTAGCAAGGAGCAGAGAAGGAAGAGAGCTGTCTCTAAATAAGTTTGTGTTGGCAAAACAAACAAAACACATTTCTCAATCTGCCCAATCAAAACTTATTTCTCTTTTCCTATTCAATCGTCTTCTCTCTCTCCAATCATCGCCAAGTTCTTTTCATCTCTTTCTTTGCCTTTTCCCTCGTTTACCTAACTTCAAAGCAGTAATTAAATTTTATTTTGTTTATTTGTTTTCAGTCACAGGTTGCCTTTGCTGTCAAGTCAGTAAAAACCGTCAGTTCGTCTGTACAACTCAACATTGTCGTGTACAGCTTTGCATATTTCTCCTATCATCGACCACTATCTTTACATTTTTTAACGTTTTTCTCAGCTGATTCAATCCGCATCTGATCATCATCATCATCATCATCGGCATAGGCATCATCATCTGGCTAAATCAAGGTCAGCCAATCTGCATCTTGCTTTCTTCTGATTTTGCCCTCCACTTGCACTCTAAAACGTTCCTTGTATCTTTCTGCATTTAGCTTTTCAGTGCAAATTTCTAATTAGCTTTGAAATCCCCTGATTGATGACACTTTCAACACAGTTCAGCACAAACCCAACCCAAAATCACCCAAAAGTTTGTCTGTCTGTTTGATTGCATCAAAGTCTGAAAAACTGAGTCATTTTCCTCTCAAATGACTCATACACAGTCGCAGATAGCGAGAGAAAGAGAGTGAAAGAGACCAAACGGGAAATTGCAGCAGAGAAAAATGTGTGTTTTGCCGCATCAATTCGATGCTGCTATTTCCATCTAATCAATGGCAATATCAAATTCCCAGAAGAGAAAAAGTGAGTATCGAAAGCAGCTCTTTCATTGAAAACTAAGTTGATAAAATTTGGCGCGCAACAGACTAAAGAAAAGGAAAAGAGAAACGTGGGCACACTGGCACTACTCAATGCAGGTCTACTGGACCTAAAAATTGATTTTTCACTAATGGCTAGTCTGAGGTCTGTCTAAGCCTGAACCACTTGATAAGTTGATTTGCTGATAAACTTTCTATAAACGCTTCGAAAAAAGCATTTTTAATATCGGCAAAACTTTGTGTGCTAATTCTAGCATCCTCATTTAGTTTATGTTGTACAACACATAGAAGCTGTCGTACAGAGAAAGAGAAAGAGGGACGCAGACAAACACCCAGTAAACTGAGAGTTGCAGAAAGCAGACAGGCAGGCAGGCAAGCTCGTCACTAAGGCTTCGAAGTTTCACCGTATCGATCGATTGATTGTGGTGAATGAAGAAGGAGGGAAGAGAGAGAAGGAAGCGAAGAGTAGAGCTGTGGTCGGCGAGTCTGTGGTGGTAGAGCCGTCGTTGGCTGGACGATGCTTCGGCGAGACATCGACAAGCGGCGCACCAGTGTCTCCAGCCAACCAGTCTCTTGCTCTCTCCTCTCCCACTGCCTGCTTGTGTCATTGATAATTACAGTCAGTGCCAGTCGACTGATGTCGCCGTCAGCGGCCAGTCGACCAGTTTCAGCAGCAGTCGAAGTTGACTTCGTTGGTGCACGACCACCACCACCACCACCGCCATCACTGAGCCGCTGAAGATCTTTCGTCTTGAGGAAAGGGGAAAAACTTTGAATCGATGGCGCTCAGGTGGTGCACTCCGTAAGGCAGGAGGACACACACTTACACACTTACAAGTACCGTTGCTGCTGCTGCTGCTGAAGTACTAACTGACGTGCGAAGCGTTCAGTGACGTGCTGAGGAAGTAGCGGCAGCGGCAGTAGCTGCTGCTGCTGTTTCAAAGTACGTGCAGCGACTCGACAACGGCTCAACACACACACACACAAACCAACTCTCACAGACGAAGAGGAGAGCTTCTTCTCAAAGAAAAAGATGATCAAGTAGAAGAAGAAGAGGAAGAAGCTGTCTTCAAAGCAAAGTCCTTCGAGCCAGCAGTGTACCTGAACCTCGACATCGACATCGGCAGATGACTGTTGCTGCTGCTGCTGCAGCTTCTGTTCCAGCAACTTCACCTCCACTGGGCACTGATCATCAGTCAGGCTTTCAGTCGACTGCATCTAAATCTCCACCACCATCATCATCTCCTGCTTACCGACCTGCTAGCAGACTTCACCACTTTGCCACCATCATCTTCTTCAGACTCAGACTCAGCTCAGACTCTCTGAAACTCGGCGAGTGAGTCTCACTTTCGCCAACCAACTGATTTACTGCCACTCCGATGGAC
The DNA here is from genome assembly GCA_024499935.1 of Tyrophagus putrescentiae. Taxonomy (NCBI): domain Eukaryota; kingdom Metazoa; phylum Arthropoda; class Arachnida; order Sarcoptiformes; family Acaridae; genus Tyrophagus; species Tyrophagus putrescentiae. The sequence goes on along the minus strand of JAMZRA010000002.1, from coordinate 8,439,185 downwards.
AGGACTCGAGACACTGCTGTGAAGTGAGCAATGGTAATCGAGAGAGAGAGAGAGAGAGAGAGTGAGAGAGTGAACGTCAGTTCGCAAATATTTGACAGCAGTCGGCGACGTCTTCAAATTACCACCGCCGCCGCCGCCGTCAGAAACGATAACAGGCCGGAATGGCTACAACTTGGCTGAGGCAGTTGTCGCAAACTTCGGAGCATCCATCGGTAAGTCGAACCTTTCCTCTTGCCCTATCGAATGCGCCTTCTTCCTGACAGAGCAGAGCCTGGCAGGAGCCACTCTGCAAGGAAACCTCGAGCTGCTGCACTTTGCCCTGGACGAACGGTTCAAGCCCCTTCCAGCAGCTTTCTTTCTTCCTTTTCCCTTCTTTTCCCCGCTTCGACTTCTCTTTGTCCTCTTCCTCTTCTGTCTGTCTTTATTTAGGTTTGGGGATTTTTCCGCTTTGCAGCTCGCAGTTGCAGCACTGACACTCAACACTGGCCGCCAAGCGGTCTTCTCAGGCTGTGGCAGCAAAGAACAGCACCAACAGCAGCAACCACGTGAAGTCAGCAGCAACAGCAGCAGTTTCCTCCTTCATCAGCTCTCACCTGACGACAGCAATGACGACAACTCTCAACTCTCGCCGAGGAAAATACTACCAGAGGGAAATGGTCATTTGTTCACTAGTGGAAGTGTTCAGTCTTCCACCTCAACTTCACCGATCACGTCGAGTACTCCCCACGGTTTAAACATCAGTAGAATGAATACTTGAATCTCCGCCACTGTTCCCGACATCCAAAGTGAACCAACTGTTCACCTGTCCTCCTAATCTCTAACACCTTCTTCTTTCTCCCACCAGCTCTGCAAGAGTGGTCGCTGAAGTGAGCCCATCCCACCCTCTACTTTTCTTCCTGAATGGTCATGTGCCTACGGGCAAAACTCCTACCGGTCACTGTCGCCGTCACCAGTAGTCCTGGGTAGGGGTGTGTGTGTGCTGTGAATGGTCACCATCACACAGCTCACACCACCACCCACCTGCGTCCACTGGCTGGCGGCACTCAGTCAGTGAAACCACACCCTACAAATTGACCAGTCTTTGGTCGGTGGGATTTTCGTCCGTCTGCAAATGGCCAATATGTACATCGGCTGCTGAGTGGGCGGAATTTTGAGGCTTTCACCAACTCTCGACGACTTTCGTTTTTGTAAACAATAAATGAGCTGTGTCATCTGCTTTCTTTAATTTGCTGTTTTCACCCCCTTTTTGCTTCCACAAACATGTCAATCTCCTCCACTGTGGTTCGCACTCTCAGCTGCTTGTCCGTCATGATGTCCACCATCTCCTGGTACAGTTCAGGAAAGAAGTTGATAGCGTCCAGGTAGAGTGTCTTGGCATTGGGACAGTGTTGCAGCGCCCGGTAGATGATGGCTTTCGCGGCGCCAGAGTTTTTGCTTGATGAGCTTTGAGACGTTTTCAGCTCAAACCGCAGGAATAACCGCCAAATGGTGGGACAGTCGGCAAGCGACTTCCCATAGAGCCAGTCATCGTCGAGATGGGGAGTGACCGAAGTTCCATCAGCATTTACAGTCGAAGAGTCTTCATTAGCCGCATCTCTGTAGTGCAGTGCCCGTTCAAACAGATGGCGAATACGATTGATGATACCAGAGTTTACGTCAAAAGCAGATAGTTCCAGATCTGCAAAAAAAGATAAAAACATTTAACGTTTTGACCCATAAAAATAGGTTTCTGCCGACTAACACTGCTTTCCCTAAAATAGTCTTTTTGTTAGTTAAAAATGAGAGGACCTGTGCGTCGGTCAAGAGCACATCCAGCAACCTCGCCTAGACGACTAACCCGAAAAGTAGTCGAGCCAGCCGTCCCAGTTCAGCTACTGGCACCGTGCCCCTGTCCAGAAGTCCTCCTCCAAAAATTGCGATCCCTAAGACCTCCTGAGAAGTCCTAAAGATTGGGAAGCTCGAGTCTTAATCGAGTCCCGATTATTTCCTTACTATGCGGTCTCAGCTTGGGACACACAGTAAAAGATAACGGGCACATGTGCTTTTCCTTACCGATGCCTGAGTGTTCGCCTGGAACAGGTGCTTGCGTCAACGACGATTTTTGCCAAACAACGCAAAAAATAATTTTGTAAAACTCGTCTTTTAAAAAACTAAAGTCACTAAAAGTAATATTTTTCTCTATAAACAGTAGCCAAAATCGCGCCATTTGCAGCATAAAACTAAGCAAAATCATTGCCTCATAAATCAAAATTAAATGTACAGCTACTATTCATAGTAGACGTAAAACACCCAAAACATACCTTTAGATTGCGTAAAGCGATCCAGAATTAGAAGTTCACTGTGAAGAGCTGCCATAAAGCGGTTCCAATTTGACTCCTGACTTCCTTCAAAGCGGTTGGACGGGTGAGAGGCGTCTTCTAAATACTGCTTCACAAGATAGGCTTCAAACTGCGCGGTCGGACTTCCGCCTAAGTCTCTTCTTAGGCGAAACCACAGATGATTAAACTGAATTTCCAAAGAGATCAACAGCGAAAGAAAGAGCGGATCAGATGGTGCAGAGTGTAGGGCAGATTTGATCACAAGGCAGGCTGATGTTATGTAAGATCGCGTTACTGTTGGCTGCGTAGGGGGCGATGACATGGAAAAGCTGTATGCGTGCAATAACATTGTACTTGCAGAGTTGTGAGATCGAGATGAAGCTTTGGGGCTGTTGTGACAGTAAGGTGATAAAAGAGTGACCGTTTCAGAAACGCCTAAAATAGAATAAAAAAATAAAAATAAAGCTTTTTGGGGTTAAGTAAAAAGCTTACCTTTACTGAGATATACCAAAAGGACTTTGGTGTGCAGAAACTCGACCGTTTCTTGGTCATTTTCAAGCCTCTTCATTGCTCTTACTATTTCCGTTGGTGTGGTCACCTTTGCTGAATCCATCAGCCCTGATGCATCGCCATTTATAACTGACACCAAAAACCTCAAAGCTGTAGTTTTGGACTTTTGTACGCTTCCATCATCGCTTTTAGTGCTTCTTCTTCGACAAGCCTGGCAAGTATCCACCGCACTGATTGTGTGGTACAGAAAATGATTCAACACTTTGTCTAGATCCAGCTCTAGTCTGACGAATCCCAGCGTAAATTGAAGTAAATCAGTTGAAAATTGACTTCCTGAGTTGAGCATTAGCTGAATGGTGTTGGCAAAAAACTTCAAACCAGCTTCTCTGCTTTCAGCATACTCAAAGGAGCAATAAGCGAACCAGATGTCAAGATTGTTTCGAAATGCTTCTTCGCGAAGAAAATCTGAAATCAATGTTTTAGAACAATTTATGAACAACTCAAGTCTGTGGCTTCAACTTACCTTTAATAAATTTTCTCACCAATTTCACCTTCTCTAAGCCAGCTTGATACCGAACTAGTTTGTACCGTATCCAAATGAGTACCAAATCTCTTAGCCATTTGGTCGGCCACCTCTTTGCGTACTCGACAACCTTTGTCATTACATTGCAAACAACTGCATCCTTTAACGCAGTAGCAGTTGTATCCACCCTAGAGATATCATCTTCAACTCTGAGGACCAGCCCAAGATCGCCAATTTGTGGATTAAGTAGAGAGTGCAGTCCAAACTTTTGTATGACAACCACTTCAGAGGGAGATTCAAATCGTCTGCCTCGTGTGTAAGAAAGGCTGCATTCAAACAATTTTGAATTGGAAGTGGTGCTTTGAAAAAGAAACTCCGTTTCAGGCTCAGATGTTACCTGAAAAAATGGCAAAGTTCAATTTAGTTTAACTATCAACAAATGAAAGTCTCCTTTTCTCTTACCTCCACTTCGAAACGACTAGTACTGCCTGCAGAGTCCAAAGCAAAAGTCACCAGTGGAACTCCGAGGTACTCCAAGAAGCCAGTGACCATGTACCACTTTGATTCATCCAGTCTCAGGCGAAAGAGCCAGGGTTTTACGTCTTCATCACTGAGCACCACCCGTTCTAGATCCTCAATGTCCTCCAGTGAGACGCCTGTGGGAGCGCCAGCGGTGGCCGGCAGCCAGTACAGTGACTGTCGAAGCCGTTCATAGTGCAGCCAGATTTGAGATTTGGGATCTTCTTCTTTCTCAGAGTCATCACTTTTTGTTCCCAGTAGAAGCTGCTCAAGCACTTGCGTCTCCGTCTCATCAATCAACTGGTCTTGGTTAAAAAGCTCGATATTTCTCGCATCCTTGGGCGCCTGTAGTGTGCTCACATTGCCAGAAACAGTGAGGGCACGAAACTGTGACCAGGTAATAGGAGAAAATTCACCGATTCGGGAAAGGCTTGAATCCCAAAATTGTTCAAACAGAATGAACCAATCCTTAAAGTAAAAAGTATTTCAAGTTAGTCATTTTAGTTTTACTAAATTCACGTTCAGGAAAACCCACCTCAAAAGTACTGCCTTCTATGCGCAAATCTGTAGGCGTGTATAGATTAAACTCCACAAGGGCTTGCCAAATGGCAGTAGCCTTTTCACTTTGGTCGATACTTTTCAGGAATCTGGAAACCATTGCCGCCAAATCAACTAGTCTCTTCTCCAAATTACTTGCATCAACTTGATGGCTGACAAAATCTCCTTCCAGCACTTTCCCGGATAGATTTTTAAATGCTGTTGTCATCACTTTTCGGGTTCGACTTGATGCTTTAAAGGCGAGTACCGATGCACAACGAAATGTGAACCGACTGTAGTCGAACCATAGTTCCGGTACATTCGGAAAAAGAAAGCAAACTCTTTTCCATTCAGCATCAACGTCAGAGACTTTGGCGACCAGTTCTGGATAAAAAGCGCTGAGAAGTTTGAGTTTCACGAGATGAAGGGGCACAGAACGTCGGTTAAGTTCTAGTGCTCGTTCAGCAATTGAGTGCTTCTTTTCGGAGGCAAATTTACGTGACGACCCCGCTAAAAGGAGGTCTTGAAAGCGGATAAAGTCAATCCAAAACTGAATTTGATTAGGTTGATCAGTTACTAGGCGGTTAAAGACAGTTGTAAGCTCGTGATAACGCTGGTTTGCTGAACCACCTGCGCCACATGGGTTCGGCTTGAAAAGATTGAAAACGAAGAGAATCAGTAGAAGATTGCTCAGGAAGCTGGTTCCAGTCATCAGGCACGGAAATGTACTCTTCTCAAAATTATACTTTTCACCAGGCCGACAAGGTAACTCAACTGCAAATCCAAAGATCGCTTTTTGCTCGATTTAAAATAACGTTTGACTTTCTTTTTCTTTTTTAACGGTTGATGGTATCTCTTCTCAATCGGACTGTGTTGAGGATATCCCTAAATTGTACTTTGGAACAAATTTTTCGTACATGGTACTGAAAGCTCGGTTTTCAGTATCGGCTCGGCGATCGATTCTGTATGCATCTTCAGAGCGCAAATTAGGAATATCCTCAATAAAGTTGGCCTTTTTAGGTAGATATGCAAGGTAACTGTTATCAGGCTTTGTTGACTTTGAAGTTGGAGACTTGGATCTTGATTTGTGTCTGTTTCTTTCTTTATCTAGAGAAAAAGATGTTATTAGAAAATGAAGAAAAACAACTAGACGTACCTTTGTCTCGTCGTCTTGTTTCCGATGATCATCTTTCTTTTTTCTTTTTTTCTTGCTCTCTTTTTTATCTTTCTTTCGGCGTTTCTTCTCTTTGTCTTTATCCTTAGTTGACCTACTAGAGTCAATTATCTGAACCGAATCATCCGAGTCTGATTCACTTTCTTCACTACTGATCAAAATCTCCAATGGTTTTTTACGTTTTTCATTCCAAACTTCAAGGATATCTGGCTGGTAGCTTTGATAAGATGTACTAGGGACTGAAGGCGGTACATTTTCAGGCACGTTTGTAGGTTTGGTATCGGTACTTGGAAAAAGGGATCCTGTGCTTGCATTTTCAGGCTCTTTTTCTGCGCTTTCGGAGGTTGAAGAATACGCCGGAAAAAGTGACATTGTTGACACTGTATTTTACAAATCCTCTAACATTTATTGCACATTTTACTAACAAAAATGGCAGTTTTGATAAAGATGAAATATTTCTTTGGAATTTTGATTTTTCAAATCTAAAAACTAAAAAATGTAAACACAAGTAAAATAGTCAGTGAACTCGCTTGCGTGGAAATAACCTCCCATGTGTTGTTTTCAGGCCAGAATCTTTAGATTGAAGCGATTTTCATATTCCTCGTTTGATCTTCAGTATTTCTCAATAATTCTTATCAGATTATACAGGCGGAACCTGTTAACAATGTCCATTTGGACCCGAACATCGACAGTGGCCACATCGCTGGCGACCCACTTGCCGACCATCACCAGCAGACAGTTGCACGCAAATCGGGCAGCTATCTGCCGCATCAAGCGTCCCAAGGACGAGTACTGTCGTCAGTTCCCAGTGACCATCGTTTTCCAGGATGGCTCAACTATTACCAGTCGTCACCAGGTGCCCAGAGAGATAATCAAACTTCCGCTGACACTTGAAAGCTGCAAAAGTGAAGCTGAACGCAAAGCCTGGCAAGGTCGCCGAAAGCCGAAAGAGGTGATTGAGATCAAGAAGGACGACACTGATGTGGCCTACAATCAGTTGGCCTACCTGAAGGCGATGCAGTCAAAGCGAGGATCATCAGCTAGTGTAAAAGCCAAAAAGTAGGTTTTTGAGTTAAGGTTTACTGCAAAAACCACTACTACTTCTCTGTGCATTCATCCCGAATCATCTTGTAGATTTTTAAATTGTAAGCTGTTATCACTGTGATCTTTATTACTGTAGTTTAGGTAAAAGTAAAAGCACTCTTAAGACAAACTTATTTTTTGGTTTTACGGCTGAAGCGAGATTTTAAGTTTATCTCCACAGCGTACTCATCCAAACCTAAAGTGTTGCTTAATCGCCAAGTATGAGCGAGTCAGGGCGACACAACCACTGAGCATTGTGATTGCCACTTTTGCCAGTTTACCACTGCTATTGAACATTAAAGAGCTGTTTGATTTTTTACACTCTCTGATCCAACAGATTATCAACAATTCAGGTAATAGCTCGTTTACAAAATGTGGTTATAACTGCGCTAACATTTTTTTGTTGCAAAAAAATAGAGCCGTTTGAAAATCCAATCAAGTACTTCCGTGCACTAATGAGTCATTAGGAATGATCAAGTCCAGTTTAGTGGGCACGAGCATTTCTCTTCTCAAATGACCCTGATGTCCGTTAATGACCCTTGACCTGCCCTTGGAAGCCGCTCGAAGCCCGTTGGGCTTTGTGCGGCAGATTGGCACCGAAGCACAGGCACAGCACTGGCCGAGCCAAAGCAAAGACACCTGTAGAAGAAGAGGCTGTGCGCGTATGTGTGTGTGTGTGGGTAGTCCATTCTCGGCCAGGTGTTTTATTGCCTTAGCCGGTGGTAAATAAAAGGATTAACACGTCTTCGTTTTTGTACCTCTCTAATAGCTCTCCTATCTCCTTGCCTTCACACCCTCAACAACAATAAGAGCCTCTGTAGACTGAAGAGATTAGATGGGAAAACCTTCAGAGGCGGTCTCTTTCTCCTAGGGTCCGGGATCATCACCGATCATCTTCAGTAGTATCAGCGCACCACCCCTTCAACCTTGAACTTGTGTCCACACACACACACACTAGTCCTGCACCCTTGAGCGGATGTTTACTTGAGAGTAGCCATCATTAATCACCTCCGCAGGAGCACCTCTATCTACTCTGCCTTCGGTGTGAAGCCCCGGCCCACCCCGACAGCATTTCTTTCTCTTTCTCTCTCTCCTCCTACTCCTCGATCCTATCGTCATCCTCATCGTCACTTTCACTCCTTTTCTGGTGTCCAAACAAAGCAGTGCCTTGTACTGCTGCTGCTGCTGCTGCAGTGCGCCTGTTCTGCAGAGGCATATTTTGCCGCATTGCCACTCTCTTCTCCTTCTTTTCTTTTTATGATCCAGTGTGCGACAATATTCTCACTCTTTTCGGCTTCAATGGGTTGCCTCGGTCTGCTTCACTCTGCTACCCACCAAAGACGGCAGCTGTTTACCTGGCGGATTATTCAACCATGTCACCGACTGCTGACACTCGCCGATTACTGCCCGCATAAAAGTACCAAGTGCACCACCATCACAGTGAAAGCAATACACCCTGAAGAGGAGAAGGAGAAGAAGAAGTAGAAGAAGAAGCTGCTTCTGCTGGCCGTGCGGCGACTTTTGTTGTTTGTGGTGCGCCTGTTCTCGCCGTTTCGGCTGTTTTCCACCTCCTGAAGAAGAAGAGTGTGAACTACTGCTCTCTGAGGCAACATTGTTGCGGCAGGTATTTCTGCTGCTGCTGCTGCCGTCTTGGACCGCCAGCTGTGTGCAGTCGTCAAGCAGTCTGCGGCAGTCCACCACTGCAGTGCAGCTTTTCATATTTCACTGCCAGTGGCAGGCACTCTGCTCTGGTCAACCCTACGCACTGATAGATTCAAGGGGAGATAGCAAAGAAGAGAGAAAGAGAGTCTTGAAAACGAAGACGAGGTGAGAGTGAGAGAGAGTAGAGTGAGGCCAAAGCGGCAGGCGGCTTGTGTGTGCGCGCGCGAAACACGACACCCTCCGCGTCAGAATATCGAATTGAGTGATCTCATCATCATCACATCATTCTCTCTCAGCTGCCCGGCGGCATACCTTTCTCTTCTTTTTTCATCTTCTTCTTCTTCATCACCATCCCCCCTGGTCCTCGTCTTTCACTTTCACAACAGCCAACTGACAATCATCTGGAGCAGCCAGACAGCCAGCCAGCAGGCTGACAGCCGCCAATGCAACTTTCGCCTTCCCAAAGTTTCAACTTCTTTCATCCATCCCATCTCATCTCATGTGCTTCGATGTAATTGGATGCCTTTTAAAATTCCTCTAATTGAATGAAATTCGATTGTTTACACCATCATCATAATGGAGGAAATTCTTCCAGCTAAACAGTCTTCCATTAGCGATTGACTCCATTCGACTAAACAATTTGCCCCCTTCTTTTCTTCTTTGCTCTTTCTCCGTTTATCCTTCTTCTTGTACTTTGCTCAAACACTGTACTTGCATTTCATCGTCAGTTTTCAGTTGCCACAATGCTCAGCTGTCATAAGGTCGTCTTCATATCGGCTAGTTTTGTGATTCTGTTCATCAGCTGTGCCGACGCAGAGGCACTGGCGAACTGCTGGGCACAGCAGTCCAATATCAATGAGAATGACTTCGTGTTAGAGTGTACAGAGGACGGCAACTTTAAGGTTAGTGCTTCTTGGCAATCCTTTTGTCTACTTTGAAGTAGCTGTTTATAATGAAATATTTTTCCCCATACACTTTACTCACTGTAGCCTCTTCAGTGCGACAAGAAGACAGGCTACTGCTTCTGCGTTAATGAGCACACGGGAAAGCCAAACTTCGGCTCGATGGTAAGGCCGATGATGACGAGCAATGATGTACAAACTACTCACATTAATCCTCTGCACACACTAGGCCCGTCCAATAAACCACATGCTAGACTGCAACAAGCAGGCGTCCAGTTCAAGTGGTCGAGAGCGCAACTACCGCCGCAGACGGCCAAAGGAGTCGCCCAAATCAAGAGGCTCAAGGGGCGACCGGTGCAATCCCTCACAGCGAATCTCGCAGATAAACTTTCTCATCAGTAGCTTCAAAATGGAGCAAGACATTGTCACCAACCAACAGACTAAGGTCTCCAAGGTGACCACTTCGGCGCCGAGCAGAGCCACCGACTGGAGCCATCCTATCATTGGCATCCGCCGAACGCGACAGTCTTCCCCTTATCTCTTCTTCTTTGGCGGCCTCAAGCCCAGTTGAGTGGAAGTTTGGCAGGCTGGACAAAGACGGCAGCTACCGCCTCAGCTCGGAGAGTTTCTCCCGTTGGTGGACCTTTCCCGGGAGAAGATGAAGTCCCTGATCGGCTGCGCCAACTCACTTCTTCTCTACTGTGACACGAACAAGGACTCATCGGTAGATTCAGGCGAGTTTTCCTACTGTTTCAATACGGCCAATGCAGTTCAGCTGCAGAACCTGCTGAAAAATGCACGTATGAAAAATCCCCGAAAAGACACAAAGTTTCAACAGGTGAGAACTGCTACTGCTTTAACATTGTTGACATTTATTATAACAGTCATTTCTACCACAACGCCACCAGCCTCAGCCACTGCCGATGATGACACAGGCCAAACAGCACAGCTATCCATCGGCAATGGCACCACCACCACCACCACCACCACCACCAACATCGGCGACAATAGTGCAGATGCCCTCCACAGCGTCCCCCTCATCATCTTCGCCAATATCGTACTCCTCCATTCTCTTGCAAAATCCCGTCAACTCGCAGCAGCAAAAGGGCAACTCGACTCAGTCTCGCCTGGATTGCAACGCCACCCGAGACAACCTAATGGAGACGGCGGCACTGAGCGGCACTGGCCAACAGCGACAGCGCCAGCGAACGGGCACCTTCATTCCGAAGTGCACCGCCGACGGCTACTACGAACAGGTGCAGTGCATGCCTGATCTGCAGTTCTGCTGGTGCGTCAACCGAGTCACCGGACAGACGATCAAGTCCATTAAGGTCAGTTCAGATCACTTCCTTTTGAATTTCTGCTGTAACAAATGAAAGTTCTTCTCTCCTCTTTCTGTAGACCAACTCTTCGCAGACGCCCTCACTCACCTCCTGCGAGGGCATTCGCCAGGGAAAGGGTTGTGACCAGCGTCGACGCGTCAAGTTTCACAATGAGCTGCGCCTGATACTCCTCCGTGAAAATCTCTCCTGCGACCTCGTCTTTCCGCACATCGACACCAGCCGTGATCTGGCGATCAGTGCTGCCGAGTGGAAGACCTTTAAGAAGGCTCGCCGCCAAACGATCAATTCTCGCCTTCGCAAGTGCTTTCGCACCGAGGTGGCGTACTGTGATCAGAACGGCGACCAGATGATCAGTCACAGTGAGTGGCTGAAGTGCTGCAACAACAAACTCAACCACAGCTTCACGGAGAGTCCACCAGCCGGCACAGGCTCAGGCTCAAGCTCCGGACCTAGTCTAATGCGAGGCTCAATGGGCGCTGCCAGGGAGCAGCAGTCGGTTCCTATCAATCGGAACACTCCCCTACTCCCTTCCGGTGATAGGATGAAAACGAAGCCAAAGGGAAAAATCCGTTTACAGGCATTCTCAGGCCGTAAACTTTTTTAGCTGTTTTGTAAAGAAAAAATGAAAGCAAACATGTAAACTCCGGTGTTATTTTTCAAGTGTAATTAAAAATATTTTTCTATTCTCATGTGCCATTTTTGTACTTTTTATGTATATTTTTTTCTGTAATAAAGTTTAAAGATTTATATGCTTGGTTCTTTCAAAGTTAATGGATGCATGCTAAGCTCACTAAAAGAGAACGATTAGTAACAAAATCGGGTGATGTGCACACTGATGGTGTTTGTTCAGCATTGCTGTGCATTGATTAGATAAGGACTCCAATTGCAATTGCGCACCAACGCGCACTTCAGTGTTATTTTTTCCAACTGTCATTTGTTTGTCCTCTCTGTGTGCTCAATCAATCAAACATAGCAGGAAGAAGAAAGCAGCACCAAAATGGCCACCTACAAGCGTCTGCAAGTGGTGAAAAAGGTGAGCAACTTTGCCGAAGCCACCGAACTTCTAGAGTACCCGCTGGTAGAGCCGAAGGCAAATGAAATCCGTGTTAAGGTTATCTACACGGGCGTCAATTTGACTGATATTAACATCTGCGCGGGTCGCTTTTTTGTCTCCGGTGATCTGCCTTACGATTTGGGATTCGAAGTAAGAATTTGAATGCACTGAGTAGAACTGTTCAACATGCTAAACATGAACCCTTTTTTCGCCTCCTCAGCCCATTGGCATTGTTGACCGCATTGGCTCATCGGTCAAAACCGAACTTGCGCTTGGCTCGCCCGTTTTGGTGACTGATCCGACTCGTTTTGATGGCTTTGCAGAGTACGTCTACAAGACAACGGACTACCTGGTGCCGCTGCCTGATTTGCGGCCTGAGTACCTCGTTTCCTATGGCTCCGGGCTGACTGCCTCCATTGGCATTGACATCGCCGGCCGTGTGAAGCCAGGCGACAAGGTGCTCATAGTGGCGGCAGCAGGCGGCACCGGGCAGATTGCCGTACAGTGGGCCAAGTACCGCGGCGCCTATGTCATCGGGACTACCTCCAGTGAGGAGAAGGCCGCCTACCTGAAGAGCATCGGCGTCAACTGCGTCATCAACTACAAACAGGTCGACCTCGATCAGACCCTGACGGAAAAGTTTCCCGTAAGTAGAGGGTGTTTGATTGTTTTATTCTAAAAGTGACCTGTATGTTTTTCACTGTAGAATGGCATAGACGTCATCTGGGACACCATTGGCGGAAACACTCTGAAAACTCTCTTTGGGCACTTGGCCAAACGAGGACGGCTGTGTGTGGTAGGCAGCTCCAGCAGTTACCAGGAGTCGGGTTTTGCAAAAGTTTCAATTGACGATTGGAATGTCAAGGTTAGTTGGTTAAAAAACAGCTGACAGAGTTAGTCTGACAAAAAAATATTGTTTTTGCAGATTTTTGAAGGATCTAAAACTTTGGTTGGTTTTGCGCTTTTTGACTACCCTGAACATTTTGCCGAGTACCTCGCCAAGCTCATCTCAATGATTGCCGATGGCTCCATCAAGGCACAGGTGGATTTAGGTGATAAATCAGAGGGCGGCAAGTTCCGTGGACTAAAAGATATTGCTCGAGCAGAAGAGTACCTGGAAAGGGGTCGCAACCTGGGAAAGGTGATTGTCCAAGTGCAAGACCCCTAACTTTTATAATGCAATCTTTAACGTTTTGTTCAATAAAAAAATTCAATAATTGACAGTACTGGTTTTAGTGAATGAGCACATTTAGTCATATCTTGATAGAGCACCAGAAAGTGCCTAATCACCATCCGACGACAGGCATGGAAACCTCTCTCGTTGCCCTGAACGCACTGTTTGGCACATCAGGAGCACATACCGTACCACACATCTGTCACCAGCACCACCACCACAGTCAAAGACTGTCTTATCTGGTAACTAAGCACAGACGCACAAACATCTACACATTTGCTAAAAACAAGCTAATCATCAGTAGAGAGACAGCAGAAAACAGTTCTAGACTAAAAAATGCACTTAGTACATCGGTCAACTTTTTTTGCCAGTGCACAAAACACCGTGTGATTCCACTGTGTATGTGTGAAATGGAGCCTTTGCGCTTTGTCAAACCCTTCAACAGGTACATTAGGTAGACTCACTTTCAAACGTGCACTTGAGTCAATGAGAGAGAAAGAGAGAGCTGCAGATTAGAATCAGCAGTGAGGCGGAGTTACGATCAATATTCCTCTTTGAGTGATTTTTGTCTCTCCAGACACTTCTCTACCGTCTATTTAAAGCAGCATCCTTCTGTCAAGTTTGTCCACTCGCATTTTTGCCGCAAACAGAACTGTGCCAACTACTTTTCTCAGCTTGAAAACTTCCCTCTCACTTTAAACCACTAAACGATGGCCACCTACCGCAAGCTGCAAGTGTTCACCAAGACGACTGACTTCAAGCAGGCAGTGAAACTGGTGGAGGCGCCTCTCGTGGAGCCCGCCGCTGACCGAATTCGCGTCAAGCAGCTCTACGCTGGAGTTAATGGTAAGTTTAAAGTTTCCCTTCGTTGATCGCAATGATGTACTGACTTTCCACTTCTTCCAACCAGCTACCGACATCAACATCACCGCCGCTCGCTACTTTACCGATGGAAAGCTTCCCTTTGACATCGGCCTCGAAGGCCTGGGCCTGGTGGACGCCATCGGAGCTGACATTCCCGCTGGCAAGTTCAAAGTAGGCCAGGCAGTGCTAGTCTCAGACCGCGCCAACGCACAGGGCTTCAGCGAGTACGTGTACAAGGCGCCGGAGGCGCTGATCCCCGTGCCCTCCGCCGATCCAAAGTACCTGGTCAGTCTGGTGAACGGACTGACTGCAGCCATTGCCCTGGACAAGGCTGGCCGAGTGCAGAAGGGCGACAAGGTGCTGGTGACCGCTGCCGCCGGCGGCACCGGTCAGATTGTGGTTCAGTGGGCCAAGCAGAGGGGCGCCTACGTGATCGGGCTGACGTCGACCTCGGCGAAGGCGGAGTACCTGAAGACCATCGGCGCCGACTACGTCATCAACTACCGAGAGCAGGACCTCGACAAGGTGCTCACGGAGCAGTTCCCGAGGGCGTGGACGTCATTTGGGAGACGATCGGTGGAGCTACCTTCAAGACGCTCTTTAACCACCTGGGAAAGAAGGGCCGAGTCGTCATCATTGGCAGCATTCAGTCCTACAAGGGCGACGGCCTTCGAGGCGTCGAAATTCCCGATCTGAACACACGCCTACTGATGAAGAGTCAGTCACTGAATGGCTTTGTTCTCTTCGACTGGGACACTGACATTCCCGAGTATTTGCCCAAGCTGATTGGAGGAATCGCCAATGGAACAATTAAGGCGCAGATTGATTTGGGTGAAAATCGCCCGAAGGCAAGTTTTTCGGCCTTGACCAGGCCTGGCGTGCAGAGGAATGGCTGCACAGCTCAAAGAATCTGGCAAGGTCGTCGTTCAAATTCAGAATGCTTGAAAAAGTACAAGTGTAAATGTTTTTAAACTTTTTTTAAACTAATAAAATTGGAACTGAGTTCTTAATCATAAAAACAAATCATTGTGTTGCAACCTCAGCTTACAAATCATGCAGTTGAACCACAACTTTTCCTTGGTTTTTACCCTCATGTAGCCACTCTTGAGCCCTGGCCATCTGCTCGATGCCGATAAACTTTCCCCCCGGGCTAGTGTCCCCACAATCCACCCTGGCAATCAGTTTATCCTTGCTAATCATGTCAATCAGCTGCGGAAGGTATTCATCAAAGTCGGACCACCAGTGAAAGACGCCAAAACCACAGAGCTGCTGCGATTTCATCAGCAACTTGGCATTCAGCTTGGGAATGGGCACATCGGCAAAGCCTTCCCCTTGGTAGGTGGTGGTGCTGCCAATGATCACCACTCGACCTTTCACAGAAAGGTTCTTTAGAAGAACTTTGAAGGTATCTCCTCCCATAGTCTCCCAAACCACGTCGATTCCCGACTAAAAACAAGAGGGATAAATAAATAAACTGTGCTTGAAACATAATTAAAAAATACTCACAGGAAACTTCTCTTTCAGAACCTGATCCAAGTTCTCCTTCTTATAGTTGATCACCTCATCGGCACCTAGCTCTCTAATAAATCTGGCCTTCTCCTCTGTGGACGTCAGTCCAATCACATGGCATCCTCTATGTTTTGCCCACTGTACGGCGATCTGACCAGTGCCGCCGGCTGCGGCGGTGATTAGAACGGTTTCACCCTTCTGCACTCGGCCAGCTTTGTCAAGGCCTATCGAGCCTGTTAGGCCATTTACATTGGCCACCAGGAAGTTTGGCTTGAGCGCAGGCAGTGGAACTAGTGAGGCAGGGTCTTTGTACAGGTACTCCGAAAACATATTGTGAATCGGGTCAACTACCAGGACTGGTTGACCAACTTTGAGAGAGCCGGAAACTGCAGAGCCAATGGAATCAACTATTCCCAATCCCTATAAAAAGCACAAAATATACTTTTTTGTTCAGAATCAATAAAGAATTTTTACCTCCATGCCGATGTCGTACGGCACTTTGCCATCAACCTGGTACCGAGCACTAGTTATGTTGATGTCAGTAGCTGTAGAAATAAATAAAAAAATGTATTCAAAGTATTTATATTCTGAACTGATACATTACCATTTACACCAGCGTAAATATTCTTGATGCGAATTTCATCGGTTTTTGGTGGAACCAAGGGAACTTCAACAATCTTGGTTGCTTGCCGAAAAACACTTGATATTTTGTGAACTTGGAGCTTTCGAAAAACCTGGCTGGCCATCTTTCTCAGAGTTAATTGTCAACTGTTGTTTACTGTGGCAATGACAAGCAAACCAAAGAGTCCATCAACTGAAAGTTGGATGTAAACAGTTTGCACTCAAAGTTCAAGCAAGACTGAGCGCTCAAGTCATTATCTTCTCTAGTCTTGTCATAAACTTGGCACGTCTTTAGATGTAAAGTTACTTGAAGTCAGATTGTAAGGTACTTGCAAACGCCGCATTTTTGCAAAACAGGTAAACTTGAAAAAACAATATTTTGGATAAAAGTAATTCGGCAGTGAGAATACACAAAACAATCAAACAGGTGCGGAGTGACTTTAATTCTAGGTAGAAACAGACGCTCTTTTGAAATGAGATTTATGTTTTGGGTTTATTTTTCTCTGTAATCTAGTCAAGTGATTATTATAATTTTGCTCCAGAGACCAAAATGACTTGATTAGAGAATGAACAAAAATCAGAACTGTGCCAAAACTTTAGAGATCATGAAGATCTAAATTTGTACCTATGCAAAACAACTTATCGCTCTTTTTAGGTACATTGCGTTCCTTTTTATTGATATAAAAGACTACCACTTACTAATTTGCTTCTGTTCTCAGACTGAATTGCGATGGCCAGTAAAGTTTTTCGCAAGCTTCAAGTTGTTAAAATTACACCTTCCTTTCGGGAAGCTGTCAAGCTGGTGGAAGTTCCGCTGAACCCGCCAAATGCCGACGAAGTTCGCGTCAAAAATGTTTACGCCGGTGTAAACGGTAAGTATCTGAACTGTTAGTTTTTACATGCTTACTAAAACAAAGTTATGTTTCTCCAAAATTTTTAAACCAGCCAGGTACGTTACAAATAAATTTCCAATAGTTTTTATTGATAACTTTTTTGTTTATTTAACAGCGATGTGAATGTTACCAGTGCTCGGTACTTTACTGATGGAAAATGTCCGTATGATTTGGGCATGGAAGTAAGCACGTTATTGAATTTCGAGATTCACAAAATACAAAACAATTTCTTTTTAGGCTTTGGGTGTGATTGACGCCATTGGAAGTAATGTGACCACCAACTTGAAGGTCGGTCAACCAGTTTTGATTGCAGACTCCAAACCTCAGGGTTTTGCCGAGTACCTTTACAAACCTCTGAAAACGCTAGTACCTCTTCCAGAAGTGAAACCAAACTACATAGTTTCCTATGTGAACGGTAATGAAAGTGTTTTACACTGCTTTCTCTAACCTGTATACCTTTCAGGGTTAACTGCAAGCATCGCCCTGGACAAGGCTGGTCGAATTCAGCCAGGCGATAAAGTGTTGATCACCGCCGCCGCCGGTGGCACTGGTCAGATTGCCGTACAGTGGGCAAAGAAGAGGGGATGCTATGTTATTGGAACTACCTCAAGTGAGGAGAAGGCACAGTTTGTCAAGGACTTAGGTGCCGATGAGGTGATCAACTATAAGAAGGAAAACTTGGATCAGGTGCTGAAAGAGAAGTTTCCTGTGAGTTTTGAAACCTTTGTTTCAAGACACGGATCTGTTAATCCCACCTATTGTTTCAGTCTGGAGTTGACGTGATTTGGGAAACGATTGGCGGCGAAGTGTTTGCCACTCTTTTCCGTCACCTTGCCGTCAAAGGTCGAATGGTGATCATTGGCAGCACCACCACTTACACTGGTGATGGCAACTTCGATGTGCCCATTTCCAAGCTGAATGCCAAGCTGTTGATGAGCTCTAAATCGCTGAATGGTTTCATGATGACCAACTACACTTCCGATTACAAGGAGTACCTGGGCAAGCTGATTGGCATGATTGCTAAGGGCGAGTTGAGTGCCAAGGTCGATTTGGGAGAGAACAGCCCTGGGGGAAAGTTTACCGGTCTCGAGCAGACGGTGCGAGCTGAAGAGTGGCTGCATTCGGGTAAAAATTCAGGCAAAGTTGTGGTGCAGGTTAATGATTTCTAACTGTTTCACATGGGAATTGTGAAGTACAAAAAATTTTGATTAAAATGAAAAAAGTAGTGGCACTGTGGTGTACATTTACTTCCCTGTATTTCTCTGGTGCTACCACAAAACTTGAGTGATAATCACAGCTAGCTTGTTTATCATTTATCGTCTGCACTGGCAAATGTTGTTTATGCCATATAAATATGGCCATTTTTATTTTGTGATTTGTTATTTTGAAAAGCTTGTCATTTGTTATTTTGTGTGATTTGATTTTCACAAACATGTGCAAAATATTTTTACATTTCGAGCTGCTAGTTTAGTCACTTCTCGGTACATCCGATGGTCCAACTTAACCGGTTCTACTTTTCAAACAGCAACAAGGTTTGTTTCAACTGACAGTAAGTTTATAATTCTCAAATGAATTTTATTGTAAAGTGTTAAAAGAAAAAGTTATTAGTTTTTGTTGTGAAAAAGTATGTTAGAAAATGTCCTTGTGTACATATTTTTTAGTAATGCTAGATTTTGTTTCAACGACAAACAAAGTATTTGAGTACATTTGTACATATAACAAAATGTAAACAAAACTGTTTTTGCCAAAATCAAAACTTTTCAAAGTGTTTATTAATTTGCAGAACGCAAGTTTGTGGACTATGAAATCAAGGAAGACATTGCCGTGGTTCGCTTCAATGATCCTACCTCCAAGGTGAACGCATTCACCCCCAATGTTGAGGCAGACGCAAGGGCAGTCTTTGCTGAGCTGCTCGAGCCCAGCAGTGCTATCGGCAGGGCTATCAAAGGCGTGGTGATCATCTCGGGAAAGGAGGACTGCTTTATTGCCGGCGCCGACATAAACATGCTCAAGGAGATCACCTCAGTTCAGACGGGGGAATCCTTCTCCCGCGAGGCTCAGCGAATGTTGGAGAGCATCGAGAAGAGCACCGTCCCTGTGGTGGCCGCCATAAAGGGCACGGCCATGGGCGGAGGACTGGAGCTGGCCCTCGCCTCTCACTACCGAATTGCCGTCAACGATCGGAGCACTGTGATGGCGCTTCCCGAGGTGATGCTGGGCCTGTTGCCGGCTGCAGGTGGCGTCAATCGCCTGCCAAGGCTGATCAATGTGCCTGATGCACTGCAGATGATGCTCACGGGAAAGAACGTTAGAGCGTCCAAGGCGAAGAAGATTGGCCTGGTTGATATGCTCATTAACCCACTTGGTCCTGGGGTGGAGCCGGCAGGAAAGCAGACGCTAGAGTTGCTAGAAGAGGTTGCAGTTAGAAAGGCAAAGGAGTTGGCTGCAAAGAAGGGCAAAAAGATTGAGCGGAAGAGACCCATTGGAGAAGGTACGATTTTATCATTTTTCTTAGTAACTCATTGCAACTTTAACCTTTTAGAGCTTTTTCGTCAACTTCTTCGACTTGGCTTCATTCGGCAAAGAGTCCTTGACAGAGCTCGCGACCAAGTGAACAAGTTTGCAAGAGGCAACTACCCGGCACCTCTAAAAATAATCGACGTCCTGGACACTGTTCTAGCAAAGCCAGGCTCGGCAGAGGCCTTCAACGCTGAAGCCCGTGGCTTTGGCGAGCTCGCGGTGACGCCTCAGTCAAAAGCACTAATCGGTCTCTTTCATGGACAAACTCACTGTAAGAAGAACCGTTTTGGTCAGCCTGCTAAACAGCCCAAGCGTGTAGCCGTCCTGGGCGCCGGACTGATGGGCGCTGGAATCGCTCAAGTGTCCATTGACAAGGGAATTGACACCATTCTGAAGGATAGCAATCAGAAGGGCCTTGATCGAGGTCAGGAGCAGGTTCGTTCTTGGCTGGATAAGCGAATGGCAAAGGGAGCCATCAGTAGACTGGAACGGGATCGAATCAGTGCCAATTTCAAGCCTCAATTGAGCTATGAAAACTTCGAACAAGCTGACATGGTCATTGAGGCCGTCTACGAAGACATTGACCTGAAGCACAAGGTGGTGAAGGAGGTAGAGGCGGTCACCCGCAATGACTGCATCTTTGCCACCAACACCTCAGCACTGCCCATTGCTGAGATTGCCAAGGGCAGCAAGCGTCCGGAGAACGTCGTGGGAATGCACTACTTCAGTCCGGTCGATCGAATGCAGCTGCTGGAGGTGATCACCTCTGAGCAGACGAGCAAGGAAGCCACTGCGGCGGCGGTCAACTTGGGACTCTTACAGAAGAAAGTGGTCATCGTGGTGAAAGATGGACCGGGATTCTACACTACCAGGTGCTTGGCGCCGATGCTCTCCGAGATGTTGAGACTGCTGCAAGAAGGACATGGACCTAAAGGTATTAGGGTTTTTGGGATATAAACCATTGAAACCTAACCATTTTCTGCAGAACTTGATCAGATGACCCTGTCAATGGGTCTGCCGATTGGCGCCTGCACGCTGATCGATGTCGGCGGTCTGGACACTGGAGCGAAGGTTTTCAAGTACATGTTTAACATTGCACCGCAACGTTTTGCCGGCGGTAATCACCAACTGATTCAGGAGATGAATGATCGAGGATTCGTGGGCAGGAAGGCGGGAAAAGGATTCTACATCTACAAAGACGGGGACAAGGCGGGAAAAAGAGAGGTGAACCCTGCTGCGCTGGAAATCATCAAAAAGTACAGTGTGCCAATGAAAATAAGGTAAGATGTGCTTTATTGATTGATAATTTCGTTTACTGAGGTGATGTTTCACAAACAGAAATACACCTGAAGAGTTGAAAATGAGGTTTCTCTCCCGATTTGCCAATGAGTGCATTTTGTGTCTTGAGGAAGGAGTTCTCGACAATCCGGTAATGATTAATGTTTTTGTTTCACTTTTCTTACTATCGTTTTTTGCAGCTCGAAGGAGACATTGGCGCCGTTTTCGGCCTCGGCTTTCCGCCCTTCCTCGGTGGCCCCTTTCGCTTTGTAGATCAACTTGGCGCTGGAAAACTAGTCGACCAAATGCATCGATTTGTAGACATTTACGGGCCACAGTTCACCCCTTGTCAGCTCTTGCTCAACCATGCAAAGGATCCTTCGAAAAAGTTTCACTCTACAAAATAATCGTGTTGATTAAAAAATAAAAACATTTTGTTTTTGAAAAATCAGCGCTCTGATGCGCTTACAACGCCAGTCATAAGAGGGCGACAGAGAGAATGATCATCAGTGATTTTTTTGCCGCAGCAGCAC
The DNA here is from genome assembly GCA_024499935.1 of Tyrophagus putrescentiae. NCBI lineage: Eukaryota > Metazoa > Arthropoda > Arachnida > Sarcoptiformes > Acaridae > Tyrophagus > Tyrophagus putrescentiae. The sequence goes on along the minus strand of JAMZRA010000002.1, from coordinate 8,418,168 downwards.
TGCTGCTCGAGTACATTTGTTTTCTCTCTTTGCGGCTAGCTGTGTGATCGTCTGTGCGATTAGGCAAAAAGGTACAAGAGGCCTGTGCTGTTGGTGGAAGTTGTTGCCGGTCTTCAGACTTCAGACGATACTTGGACACCTTGCACAGCTGAGATCATCGTCCACACCAGAGAAGAGACGAGAGTGAGAATCACCAATTTAGGTAATTATTATTTGCTTCAAAGTGATTGTGCTTTTGATGATCCTCTGTTCCAACCGACTACTGTTGCCTGTTGTTTAGCTTGCTCTACCTTTAGCTCTGACATTTACCATTTCAGGTGATCTCAATTTAGTTAGTAAAAAGAAAGGTCAGCACAGCGTGATGACAACGTTGAGTTGGTTGGATGTCAACAGCATCAATTTGATTCTCATTTTGCACTCTCACTAAACACTTCTCCTAAACAAGATCATTACCACACCATTTTCTAACCGATTGTTTATACCTCTCTCAACGCAGATACCCCACGACAATTGTTCCGTAATAATCATCCTCATCATGCTGATCAATCGTCTGATTCACGCCAGTAGCCGTGGCTTTCACCTAGCTTCGACGGCGTCTAAATTCACGCCTGTCCTTTCATCTGCCGCTTCCTCGAATCGGTTCGCTCACCTTCAACTTAGTCAACGCTACCTTTCTACGGGCAAAGGTTTGTTTTTCAGCAGACATTGAAAATACCGTCTCCTCTATTAGTTATTACTCTACTTTTGTGTGTCACATTCGGGTACACCTGTACGATACTGTACAGTGGTGGTTGTGGTGGTGGTGTCCCGTGTACAGTAAACGCACTCGCAGCACTGTCGTCAGTCCGTCCTCTGCTGCTGCTGCCCTGCTCGAGTACATCGACATCGCCTGGTGCTGATGCTTGTTTTTGTGAAAGCACATCATCACTACAAAACGGGTGTAGACATGCGTCGTCGTATTTTTAGATGTTACCATAACGAGTACATTGGACAGATTGTTTTGATGACTTCTTTGCTCTTATCAACAGATTATCAGTGCTTTTTTCGGTACAGTAACAGACTTTATACTTTCGCCCTGCACAGACGCTGCGACCATCACCTACGAGATCAAGAATGACATCGCCGTGGTCAAATTCAACGATCCCAACTCTAAGGTCAACTCCTGTCGGAGTCCTTCATGCGAGATGCCGATCGCGTCTTTGGCGAACTGCGAACCGCTCCTATCAAGGGCATTGTTCTTATCAGTGGAAAGTCTGACTGCTTTGTCGCCGGCGCCGATATCAACATGCTCGAACGGTGCAAATCTGCCGCCGAGGCGGAATCACTGGCGAGGAACGGCCACCGGTTCTTTGACGAACTGGAGAACAGTCCCATTCCTATAGTTGCCGCCATCAAGGGCTCCGCTCTGGGAGGTGGTCTCGAGTTGGCACTGGCGGCACACTACCGAATTGCGGTCAACGATAAGAAGGTAGCGTTGACTGACCACTATTAATTAGTTTATAAACTCTCTGTTTTATCGCACCAGACCACACTTGCTGTTCCGGAAGTGATGCTGGGCCTTCTGCCCGGAGGCGGTGGCACTCAGCGATTGACTCACCTGATCAATGTGCCTGATGCTCTGCAGATGATGCTCATGGGCAAGAACATTCGTCCGGCAAAGGCAAAGAAGATGGGCCTCGTTGACGCTATCGTTGAACCACTCGGACCCGGACTTGATTTTCCCGAGGCGCGAACGCTTGAGTACCTTGAAGAGGTGGCTATTGATACGGCGTTGAAACTGGCAAAGAAGGAGCTGAAGATTAACCGAAAGCGACCACTCTCTGAAAGTAAGTAAATAGGTCAAAGTAGAGCTTTCTAAAATCTTTAACTCTTTTCCCTTCTAGCTCTTCTGCGCAAGGCACTTGGCTACCAGTTTGTGCGAGACAAAGTGCTCGGCAAGGCACGCGAAACTGTGAACAAGTTTGCGAAAGGCAACTACCCGGCTCCGCTTAAAATCATCGAAGTGGTCGACTCGGCACTGTCCAAGTCTCGTGCCGAAGGCTTTGCCCATGAGGCTCGTGCTTTTGGCGAGCTGACACAGACAACCGAGTCAAAGGCACTGATCGGCCTGTTCCACGGACAGACCCACTGTAAGAAGAACCACTTTGGTGCGCCCAAAAAGAAGACGGAGACGATTGCTGTGCTGGGTGCTGGTTTGATGGGTGCCGGAATTGCACAGGTGACCATTGACAAGGGCATTAAAACGCTGCTGAAGGACACCACCCAAACTGGACTGGTTCGCGGACAGGAGCAGGTCTTCAAGGGACTGGAGAGCAAGTTGAAGAAGAAGCAGATCGGTCTTCTCGAGAAGAACCAAATTTCGGCGAACCTCCTGCCCACGCTGAACTACGATCAGTTTAAGAACTGCGACCTTGTCGTGGAAGCCGTCTTTGAGGACATCAAGGTGAAGCACAAGGTGCTCGCCGAAGTGGAGGCGGTCACCCGAGATGACTGCATCTTTGCGTCGAACACCTCTGCACTGCCCATTTCTCAGATTGCCTCTGCCAGCAAGCGACCCGAGAACGTCATTGGCATGCACTACTTCAGTCCAGTGGATAAGATGCCACTGCTGGAGATTATCACCACCGATAAGACGAGCAAGGAGGCCACAGCTGCTGCCGTAGACCTTGGACTGCGCCAGAAAAAGGTTGTCATCGTGGTAAAAGATGGGCCAGGATTTTACACTACCCGGTGCTTGGCGCCCTCAATGTCGGAGATTATCCGCCTGCTGCAGGAAGGTGTCACGCCGAAGGATTTGGATAAGATCAGCACCAGTTTTGGTTTTCCAGGTACTTTCTTTAAAGACTTTTGTAACTGCAACTGATTTTGTGACTGATTTCTTTCTGTTTGCAGTCGGCATGGCCACGCTCGTTGACGAGGTGGGAATAGGTAAGTTTTGCAATTTTTAAAACCCCTGATGATTAGAACTATGAGGTGAACTAATTTTTCTATTTAGATGTGGCGACCCACGTGGCAACTGATCTCGGAAAGGTTTTCCCCGAACGATTTGCCGGTGGCAACATTCAACTGCTCGAAGAGCTGGTCGCTGGTGGAAATCTAGGCCGAAAGAGTGGCAAGGGCTTCTACCTGTACAAGGACGCCAAGGCGAAGGAGCGTGAAATTAATCCGGTAGCGGCTGAGCTGCTGAAGAAGTACCACATCGAGCCTAAAATTAAGTAAGGAAGAGGGTTTGGCTGTTTTGATGAATTGAGTCTTAAAATGTTTTTATTTTGTTTCAGGAACTCTAACGAGGACATTCAGTACCGAATTGCTTCGCGCTTTGTCAATGAAGCCGCTCTCTGCTTGCAGGATGGCATCCTCGCTAACCCGGTAAGAATGTGACAAGTTAACATCAGTAAACCAGGACTAAATACCTTGTCTCCACTTTCCTTCAACACTCAGCTCGAGGGCGACATTGGCGCAGTCTTCGGTCTGGGCTTCCCTCCATTCCTCGGCGGCCCATTCCGCTTTGTGGACACCTTTGGCGCCAATCGCGTCGTCGACATAATGAATCGCTTCACTGACCTGTACGGAGCTCAGTTTAAGCCGTGTCAGCTGCTGGTGGACCACGCCAAGGACAGCTCGAAGAAGTTTCACGTGAAGAAATAAAAATTCTGCCTTTGTAAGTCAAAAGTTCTTCCACCACCGCCGCTTCTCCTCCTCTCAGCTCAGCCAATCAGCGAGTTTTAAATCTCCTCTTTCTCTCAGATTCCTTCGATTTTATACACCTTTTTTCCTGTCATTATTGCCAATGTTGTCTATATTTTCGCTATAGTGTGTAGTATTTCTGTACACTTGCGCTCAGGTGCTATTGCTCTCTTTCTCTCACTTTCTCTCTCCGCATGCACATTCACTTATTTAATTATTTTATAAGAAGAAAAAAGTTTGTCATACGTACCAAGTGCATTCTCCAGTGATAAGAACCAGTGTCTTCTGAGTAGTGAATCAATAAATTATTGTTCGGTAGTCTGCTGGTGATGAGCATTCGGGTTTGAAAGTTAGACAAAAATAACAAGAATTTAAAATGAAAACATGACAGGAGATGATGATTTAAGTTTTTTTGGTGTAAGGTTAGATCATTGTGTGCGCGCGCTCCTCAAAGATAAACACTTGAACCTAGAAGAGCTGGAAGAAGCTCCGCTTTGAGGGCTTTAAACCTGATATTGAACGACAGACTCTTTCAATCAACTGAGGGGACAATATCTCTCTCTCTGCTTTTCCCTCACCGGCTTCCAATCGACCAATCGCAAACAGGTTTGATGTTTATGTTGCCAGCAGCACTATTATCCACACTGCCAACTTTGCAGCTTTCCTTCTCCTCTTCTCTCCTCTCATTTCTTCCTCTTCGTTCTGTCAAACGGGAAATGTCCGCTGATTACAGCTTATGCCGTATGCACAAACTAGTAGATGAGAAGTCAGTCATCAGTCAGTTTTTTGTGGGTATGTGATTTTCCGTCTTTATCAGCTGCTGCTCTAACCTTTGCTTCTCCACTTTATCAGCCACTGCACAGACACTGTGCTCCAAACAAGCAGTTAATAAATAGACATCTCGAGCACTAGCCGATAGTTTAGTATTTTTTGGAAAGAGTTTGTGAAAGTGCTGTGCGGTTAAAGTGCGAGATTGCCCCCGACCTGTCAACAAGTGACTACTCTTTCGATGTTGTTTCCTGTGTGCTTCTAGTGCTGTGCTGTAATTCTTCAATTGTTTGCAAACCATATATTATTCTACCTTGCTGATCATCGCACACATATCACCAGCTGGTCACGATGATTCAGAATCTGTTAAAGCCGTCACTGGCAAGGAATATACTCTCCGCCGGTCGCCTTTGGAACGGCGCATCCGCCGGGTACATCAGTAACCACTCCAACCGACTTGTACAGCTGAACACTGTTCAACTGTCCAGACTGCTGTCCACCAACTCAAGTAGGTTTCAGAAACAATTTTTTGTTTTGCTGTGACCGATGCTTTGATGTTCGGTACATCTGTACATACAAGCATTGTAACCATTTCCCTTTGACCATTGCACACGCACTCACAGAGCAAGGCGAGTTCATTAGCTATGAGATCAAGGATGGTATCGCAGTGGTAAAGTTCAATGACAAGAGCGCCAAGGTGAACACCCTCAGTGAGGGTCTGATGAAGGAGGCGGAAGCTATTCTCTCCGAAGTGCGAGGAAGCAGTCTGGAGTCCACGGTGAAGGGCATCGTCTTCATTTCCGGAAAGACGGACTGCTTCATCAGCGGGGCAGACATTAAGATGCTGGAGCGGTGTAAGAGTGTCGCAGAAGCGGAGACCCTGGTGAGAACGGGTCACCGCTTCCTGGAAGAAATTGAGAACAGTCCCATTCCAATTGTGTCCGCCATCAAGGGTAAGTCAACTTGTTTGAGTAACTGATGTTTTTTATAATAGTTTTTTGTACACATTTCAGGAAGCTGTTTGGGAGGTGGACTTGAGGTTGCCCTTGCTACACAGTACAGAATTGCCGTCAATGATAAATCGGTACTTTTTGTACTTTTAATTTGTAATCAATATTTGCTAAAAGTGGTGTTTTTCCAGACCGTAATGGCTCTTCCCGAGGTGATGCTGGGCCTTTTGCCGGGCGGTGGCGGCACTCAGCGCCTTCCAAAGTTGATCCACGTACCTGATGCTCTGCAGATGATGCTCATGGCGAAGAACATTCGCCCCTCAAAGGCGAAGAAAATGGGCCTGATCGATGCGGTGATCGAGCCGCTAGGTCCTGGCATAGCCCCAGCAGAGGAGAGAACGCTAGAGTACCTTGAGGAGGTGGCCATCAAGACGGCACAAGATTTAGCTTCCAAGAAGTTGAAGGTCGTGCGAAAGAGGCCTATTCAAGAGAGTAAATAACATTTTACTTTTTTATTTACATTTTTTAAACCTCGATAATTTTTTCAGAGCTGTTCCGCGAAGCCATGAAGATTGGCTTTCTCCGTGAGAAGGTTCTCGAGAAGGCACGCACTGAGGTGAACAAGTTCGCCAAAGGCCACTACCCGGCTCCGCTGAAGATTATTGACGTCATCGGCAGTGGTCTGCACAAGTCACGAGCGGAGGGGTTCAACGATGAGGCTCGAGGCTTTGCCGAGCTGACGCAGACTTCTGAGTCGAAAGCGCTGATTGGCCTCTTCCACGGACACACCCACTGCAAGAAGAACCACTTTGGAGAGCCGAAGAAGAAGGCGGAAACGGTTGCCGTGCTGGGCGCCGGTCTGATGGGCGCCGGCATCGCTCAGGTGACCATCGGCAGTATGACCACCATTCTGAAGGACACCAACCAGAAGGGACTGACTAGAGGTCAGGAGCAGATTATTGGGGCGCTCGATAAGAAGCTGGCCAGGGGGCGAATTCCTCGACTCGTTCATGACCGGACTGCCTCCAACCTCTACCCGACGCTGGACTACGGAAAGTTCAAAGAGGCTGACATCGTCATCGAGGCCGTTTTTGAGGACATCAAGGTGAAGCACAAGGTGCTCGCCGAGGTAGAGGCGGTCACCCGGGACGACTGCGTCTTTGCCTCTAACACCTCTGCACTGCCCATTTCGGAGATTGCCAAGGGCGCAAAGCGACCCGAAAACGTCATTGGCATGCACTACTTCAGTCCGGTGGATAAGATGCCGCTGCTGGAGATCATCACCACCGATCAGACGAGCAAGGAGGCGACCAGGCTGGCCGTCGATGTGGGTCTAAAGCAGAAGAAAATCGTGATCGTCGTCAAGGACTGCCCTGGCTTCTACACCACTCGCTGCCTGAGCCCGGGAATGTCGGAGATTATTCTCATGCTGCAGGAAGGACTGACGCCCAAGGACCTCGATGACATGAGCACCAAGTAAGGATAGTCGAATACTCAAGTACTTCTTTTCTTACTAACACATCACTTTCAGGTTTGGCTTTCCCATCGGCATTGCCACGCTCATGGACGAAGTTGGGTAGGTGACATTCAACTTTTTCTCCCCCGCTTTACTTCAATAAACTTTTGCTAACTAAAAACCCATTTCCTTGCAGAGTGGACGTCGCAACTCACGTCGCCACATACATGCGATCAGTCCACCCGGAGCGCTTTGCCGGTGGCAGTCTGCAGCTGATGCACGACATGGTGGCCGCCGGTTTTCACGGCCGAAAGAGCGGCAAGGGCTGGTTCATCTACGACAAGAACGACAAGAAGAACAAAAAGGGCGAACGACCGATGAACCCCGGCGCGCTGGAAATCCTCAAGAAGCACTCAGTGACGCCCAAATTAAAGTAAGAATTTGGTTACGGGTGTTTACAACTTTACGGTAATTAAAAATCAATTTAATTTAAAACAGACACACACCTGAGGACTTGCAGTTCCGCCTGGCAGCCCGATTCATCAACGAGGCAGTTCTTTGTCTGGAGGAGGGCATCCTTTCCAATCCGGTAAATGAAAAGAAGCGAAAAAAGCCAGGTTTGGTTTTCTTTATTTGACTTTTCCTTTCACCTTAGCTTGAGGGCGACATTGGCGCCATTTTCGGCCTGGGCTTTCCGCCCTTCCTCGGCGGCCCCTTCCGCTTCATGGACACGGTGGGCGCTCAGACTGCCGTCGATGTGATGCACCGCTTCACCGACATCTACGGGCCGCACTTTAAACCCTGTCAGCTGTTGTTGGACCACGCCAAGGACCCTTCGAAGAAGTTCCACGTTCAGCAGTCGTAGTTCATACAGCCAGAATGAACTGACAGTTCTTCAACAGCAAACCGATCGTCCAGAAAAAGTCCAGTTTTGTTGTCCAATTGTCGCCAGCGAGTGTCCTCCACCACAACACCTAATCTGCGTTCTCACCACTAGCACTTTTTTTCATACTAACTATTCAAACTACACGAAATGTACAATGTTCATATTATTAAAAAAATGTACGAGATGCTTCACGAAGCGCCCTCGCGCTTGGCCGGTTGTTTCTTCTCCGTCTTCTCTGTCTTCTTGTTGGTGGCATTGCTTTTGGCTCCAGCCCTGTTGTTTGACTTGCTCGAAGTCTTCTGGTCTTTCCCACTTCTGGGTTGGGTGGGTGGTGGTGGTGGTGGTGGTGGTGGCCTTGCTGGTGTTAATGTTGCTTGAGTTGGTGCTTGTGCTGGTGCTGTCTGAGATAATGCTGGTCGAGGTGGGGCAATCCTCGCCAACATGGCGTCAAACTCTCTTCGCAGCTGCTGCACCTCCTCGATGGTCACACTTTCAGGACTTGGGGAACCTGCGAAAAAAGAGCGAAAAATGGGCAGGGGTAAAAAGTAGTGAACACAACTGACTGAATGAGAGCAAACTGTGAAGAAAAGAGGAGGAGAACACCTACGTGAGGAGACCTCTGCCACCTCCAACTCGACCGTTTTGGGCCCTCCTTCAGGTACTGCCACTCGTTCCACTTGGCAGTGACGTACTTGACGATGGGCGGACTCCACTTGGCGGCAGTTTTCGCTTGTGGTGGTGGTGGTGGCGATGGTGGTGGACAGTGCAGCGTTGACGTCTTGGCGATTTCCCGCGGAGACATCCTCTGCATGTGGGGCGTCTGATCCTCCTCATTCCGTGTGCTCTCGTTCACCCGAAAAAGCAGCTGCAGGTCGTGGTTCTCATCCTCGGGCTGTGGCGGACGTTGCTTGTAGCGCACCCTCAGGTCGCCCCAGCCTTCAGGGAGGGCCACCGAGTAGACGGCGCTGTTCTCGTTGTCCACTGATGACGACGCACTGGGCGCCTGGGTTGCCGCTGGCGGTGGCGGTGCACTGCCCAGCACCAGTGAGCAGGCTTTTCTGCTCGATGCTGCGGATGATGAGGTGTCCCTGGAGCTGAAGAGAAGTTAAGAAAGGTATCTCAATATTTGCTGCTCGTACACTCTACCCCGTCAAAAGGACACTGCACTTACCTTCCTCCTTTTGGCTGTTCTTTTATGCTCTTCTTTGGCTCCTCTTTCCCTGCCTCTTTCGACTGGGCGATTGGGCGTTCTTCCCTCGACTTTTTGAACATGCTCTCAGAAGGAGTGTGGGGGAACTGGTTGTGTCAGTTTTTTGGTTAGGTTTGCACTGCAGTATTTGACGCGACACGAGGGTTGAAAAAAAGTTTGAAGAAGAAAAGACAAGGGAGTAACAACACGTTGTAGAATGAATCATATTTTTACACAGTTTATATTTGTTCGAAAAAAACTGTTTAATTCAATTAAAAAGAGACCGAGAGATTCGAAGAGATCAAAGTTGGTAAAAACTATGTTTGTACTATGGTGTGTTGCATTGCAATTATTTTAAAAACCCTACACTATTATAGTCGATATTACATGATACGGTAGAAGAGTAAGCTTAGTCAGAAAGAAAATATTGCAGCTGAGTTGTATACCCGGAAAAGAGCACAATTAAAATAATACTAGTAAAAGTCATCCACGTTGAATGGCAGGCGCAATTCCTCTACGTCGATTAAATTCCTCCATCTAAAACAACAAACATTAATTAGACACACATTTTCTCATCATCAGCACCGCCAAAACTTACAAACTCCGCGCCATTGATGCGGAAATTGCCATTGACCCGTTTGGCCACTTCGTGCAGCAGTGCAAACTTTGCCCGCTTCTTGTACAGCAGTGGTATCTTCTTGATCATTCGAGCCACCTGATCTCTCTGCACCTCCGTCAGCTGCTCACCATTCACCGGCGTTCGCACTACCTCCAGCAGAATGTGGTTGTTGTGCCACACCCTCTTCAACTGTGGAAAGTGGACCGGTAAAGACGGAGCGGTAGAAGGTGCAGTCACGCTGCAGGCGACAGTCCTCAAAGTGCAGGTCGGTCAATGCGGGGAACATGTGGGGGAAGTAGTGCACCAGTCGGACGTCATTCGAGGCAATGTCGAACCGACTGAGCACTAGCACCTGCAGGCGATTGATCACCGGAGTGAGCACTGCGGTGTAGTTCTCCAGCGTCACATTGCCAAAGAGTGCCTCGGGCTGTCTCGTCTGCGGGTCCCGGCGGGCGGTGATGCGAAGGTGCGTCAGCGCCTGCAGTGTGCTGAAGTGCGCCAGAAAGGACGACAGTGTGACATTGCACGGCACATCCAGATCGACATGGGTGATGTTGTTCTCATTGTTCATCACCAGAGTGCCGAACTTGACCAGATTCAAGCGCTGGCTTAGCTCGCGAATTTGAATGTGCCCGCTGTAGAGGCCAAGGCCGGTGATGACCGCATTGATCGGATCATCAGGAGTTGGGCGGTGGTCAAAGCGAAGCAGAAACTGCCCTAGACGGCCGTCCTCGTCCATCAGACAGCACCGCTTCAGTGGTGACACCTTTGCCGAGGGGTGTGGCTCGTCGTTTGGTACTGCTTCCTGGGGACAAGAATAAAGCGATGAGATGAGCTGGAGCAAATAGAAAACCTCTGATTCACTCACCCGCTCAGTCCGAGTGTTGTTTGATCGATGAAAGAGCATTGTGACACGGTTATACAGTCGATCGAGGACTGCATTGCTCTCTCCCATCTGAGTATAATCGAAAGGAAGGTGAATGTAGGAGAGGTGGTGCATATTATCGACTGCATCCCAGAAGGTCGGGCAGTGGTACTCCTTCTTCTGCGTCTCCGAGCAGAACAACTCCAGCGTTTCCACTTGGGTGAGGTGGCCAACCAGTCGAGCGAAGAGCTCTACGGGGAGACGATCGACGCAGTACAGTGCAAGGTACTTCACTCGAGGGAAGCGCTGTCCCAGCCAGTCAACCTGAGCCTCGGTCATCTGCTTTCGAACAAAGAGACAGCTCTCTTCCAGTGGTAGCCACGACTGGTGGTCATTGAAGAAGAATAGACGGCAGATTTCCGTCAGTGACGATGCGAAGGAAGGGTCTTGGACGATTCTTAGCGACGACCGATCCAGACAGGCGCTAATGGAAAACTCCTGCCACCGAGAGCAGACTCGTTCCACTGTAATCTGCTGAGTTAGAGGCAAATATCGGAAGATTTGTAGCAGCTCTTTGTCGCTGATGCGATGGATGTGACAAATGGACTCTTCTAAACTAGGATCTTTAATCAGATTTTCAGTTGGAAGCGGTTGACTACTTAATGTTACTTCGAATTTAGGAGTAATGTATCTAAATTGGCGTTTGACGGCTTTGCTGCTTCTAGAATTCCGCGCAGCTGGGTCATCGTGCCGAGGACGTTTGACGTAAGAAGAAGAAGGTGCTTTTAAGGTTTTTCTCTTTTTCCTCTTCTCCAAAGACGACTCTCCGTCCTCGAGGACTGGAGAGGCTTTGGCTCGTTTCCGTGAAGGAAACTGAAAAGAAATTATCATCAATTTTGTGCATATTCTCAATAAGAAGGCCCTCAATTTTTACCATTGTGAAGGTTCAAAAGATTTCGACGCCCAAATGATTACGAACTTCAATTTTCTAAAACTGTAAAAGTCTATTTTCACTAGAACAACAGTGAGTCTAAACTCGAAATTCAACGTGAGGTGCATATAGGACTGGTCTTGGATCGACGCTCTCTCAGAGAGAGACTCTCGTTCTCCCTCTCTATCTCTCTCTAGAACTTGCCTGGTTTGTTTCTTATTTTCGTTTTAGAATTTCAAAAGAAATATGGCCGCCACCGAAGAAGAGATTGGCAGAATTGGCCGAAAGCTAGAGAAGATAATCCACCGCAAGGACTCTACGGTATTTTTTGCTTACAGCCGCGCCAGTAGCCTGGTGAGCAGCCATCTAACTTTTGCCGCCTTTTTTCCCTTGCAGAGTTCCGTCCAGGCCCTTGACCTTTTGCGATTGCTGCAAAAATTGCCCATCTCACTAGCGCTAATTCAGCGTACACGCATCGGTCTAATAGTAAACAATCTAAGAAAGTCCATCTCTGATGAAGAGGTGTCCTCGCTCTCAAAACTACTGATCAAAAACTGGAAAAAGTTACTAGAGAAAGACAACAAACCGTCTCCTGGAGAGAATGGTGAAAAGGAGAAGAACGGCGTTCACGATACGACAGAATCAAGTCAAGGTGAGTAGTACTCAGGTTTTAGGAAGCAAAAAATGTACACAGTGAATGAAAACACGTGCTCTAAACGGTTTGTTTTGAAATAGGGTCAATCAACTCTAAGAGTAGCAATGGCGCGATAAACGACTCTAAATCAAAATTCAACAACGGCAACGGCACAGTAGCTCTTCAAAGTCGAATCAACAGCCAGCCAGCAGTTCATCCTCGTCAACAAAGACGTCCTCCTCCTTTCAGTCTCTAAGACAATCAACGTTCCCATCCGCTAACGTTACTACTGATTCAATTCGCCTCAAGTGCCGAGAAATGCTCACCAATGCCCTTAAACCTGACGCAGCGCTGATCGAATCGGTGGGCGGTGAGGGTAGCGGGTTCTACGATCCCGAACAATTAGCCTCTCTCATTGAAGAGGCCATTTATAAGGAGTTCAAGGATACCAACACCAAGTACAAGAATCGCGTCCGCTCTAGGGTCTCTAACTTGAACGACAAAAAGAACCCTGATTTGAAGATCAACGTGCTCAGAGGTTCCATTACACCAGCGAAGATTGCTGTGATGACTGCAGAGGTGTGTGCTATTGCGTTGACTAGACTAAGTGGAACGACGTTAATTAACCATTGTGTGCCCTTTTGTTGTTAAGGAAATGGCATCGAATGAGATGAAGTCGCTGAGGCAAAAGTTCACCAAGGAGGCAATTGACGACGCACAGATGGTGCTAACCGGCGGCACCAAAACTGATCTTCTCAAATGTCCAGCCTGTAAGAAGAACAACTGTACATACAATCAGGTAAGCAAAGAAAGGTGCCCGTATTTGTAGACTCGTCTTTCTAACCGGGTATTCTTTTCAGGTGCAAACTCGAAGCGCCGATGAGCCGATGACTACCTTTTGCTACTGCAACGAGTGTGGCAAGCGATGGAAGTTCTGTTGACCTCTTTACCTCTTATTTGCTTTATTTACCCATTGCACCGGTAGCATGAATTATCGTAGCACTCTCACTCGCACTTTTGTATTCATAAACTTATATATAATTCACTTTACCCTTTTTCCTTCACGAAGCAATAATGTATTACTGCTGCTGCACTGTTTAATAAGTGTCTCCAAAAATAAAGATATTTAGAATCTGCTGCGCTTCGTGTTTTGGCGGTATTTAACGGGGGGAAGTTGCAGGCGAAGTGACTCGCCGCTTCGCTGTCGAGAAATCTTCTGGTAGCGGATGTCAGTGCGCTGGGTGTGCGCTGCGCCCCTGCCACGTTTCCCTGCCTTGCCAGTGCTTTCACGCTGCCTGTGAATGGCCACCACCAGCACAGCACGGCAAGTCATTGTGGCAACTTTTCTTCTCTCTCTTTCTCGCTGCCATCAGCTCGCACTGTCGTGCTTGTAGCGTTTCGCTCGCTCGCTCCGCTTCTGTCGTAAGCATCTCCAGTTCTCTCTTTTGGAGTGTACTCTCCGGCCCGGTCTCAACATACCTGGAGGAATCCACACTGGCACTAATCGAATCCCTTTTGCAGCAACCAAAAGCTTTCTTGAGCCATTACAGCTGTACGGCGGAATCCTTCCACCACTAGTCTTTGCTTGGGGTAAGTACTTGCGGTTGCTTGCTGTGTTGAGTCAGAGTCGGAGTGCTCATCGGTGTCCGGCACCACGTGTGTCTTGATGTGACGAAATGAGACTGACCGTTTTTGTTTTTTGAATTCTATTTTTCAGTGTAAAGCAGCACTCTTTCGGTAGCCACTGCCCCACCACTGCAAACATGCCGAAAAATAAGGGAAAGGGAGGAAAGAACCGTCGTCGTGGTAAGAACGAGAATGAAGACGAAAAGCGAGAGCTGGTCTTCAAGGAGGACGGACAGGAGTACGCACAGGTACTGAAAATGCTCGGAAACGGTCGCTTGGAGGCGTTCTGCTTTGACGGCGTCAAACGACTATGTCATATTCGTGGAAAGCTCCGTAAGAAAGTGTGGATCAACCAGGGCGACATTATTCTCGTCGGTCTTCGCGACTACCAGGACACCAAAGCTGACGTCATTCTGAAGTATAATCCCGACGAGGCCCGTAACTTGAAGAGCTACGGCGAGTTGCCAGAAAATGCCAAGATCAACGAGATCAGCTTGAACCGGGAGTTTGGCGAGGACGACGACGACGAAGACATTATCGAGTTCGGCGACGATGTCGACTCGGTGGCCAGTGACACTGATCTGCCCTGAAGGAAGGACAAAAGGCCCGTCAGCTGAACGTTGTCACACTCAACCAACCACCTTGCACTCTTGCACACATCTTTCTTTCTTTGCAGCAAACGCCACCTCCATCGTTAATTAAAACCCAACACATCTCAAAGCAGACACTGTTTCTGCCTCTGCAGAAAACACTGAAGGAAAGCAATCTTCTGCGTTCGTCGAAGTATTTCACCCGAATCGACGTGCTTCTTTCAAAGTTCAAACACCGCATCTTTTTAGGCGCTTCCTTCCCCACTCTTTTCTTACGTTATTCCTTCTTCTTTTTTCCTTAACTTTGTTCACCCAATGTGAGAAAGCAACTTCTATTTAATAACTAATAATAAAAAAGCTTACAAAACCTGTCTTCTTGTTCACCTTGTGGGACATCTTGGAGAGAATATTTCTTTGTTGCATTTGGTCTGGAAGTACCTTTGGGACCTCTTAGGAAGTGCTTTCCATTGACGATATCAGATCAGAAGTAGTTTCGGCCGGTGACAAAGCGCAGGCCAAAGCGAATGACCATCAGAGTGGCCAGAGTGAAGACGAGTCCTGCTGGCATGAACTTTTTGCTGCCGTAGAATCGGTAGCCCATCATTCCCGACAGAACCAGAGAGGTGACTGAAAAAGAGGAAAACCGGTAAAATAGATAGAAATTACATTTGTCACACAACAATCACACACCTGTTATGAGCCAGTAGTTTCGCGGATTGACCGACGTCTGCCAGGCGCCGACGCCGAGAATGGCTCCAAATGAAAGTCCGGCTACAAGCGACGGGATGCTTCCTGAGGGGTGGATGGTTGAAGCCATTTAGAATTAGATCTTCAGTGGAACTTTCAGTGAGTGTCACTTACCCTTGGTGGCGTAGCCTATGGCCCCGCCTAGAGCCACCGTGCCAGCGTACAGAATCGAGAGAATGTCGACGGGCATTTCGAAGCCAAATAGGTGATTAGTCCACTCTTCGGGGCTGTTGTCAACTGCTACCACTGTGCTGCTATCAGTAGTCATTTACTGTCGTCGTTAACGTCGTCGTTGTTAAGGTATAAGAACGAGATTTGGAGAGTTGATGCAGCAGCTCAATCAACCAAAAATCGACGTCAAAAGTGACGACTTTTTGCGCATGCTGGTGGCCGGTGAAGATACTATTCGCTGCCGCATTTGTTTACAACTGCTTTTTGGTTTCTTCTTCGTCGATTTCTGATTTGATTTTTCTTGAACACTGTCTATTGTTTTCACCAAAGAAATACTTTCAGCAGTTCCAAAAAAGGGGAACAACATTTTAGTATCATCATTTTGGCAAGGACGGGGAGCGAAGTCCTTGAAGTTGACAGACTCCGGCATCTGTTTATCGGAATTTACCTTTGGACACCAGAATCTTCGGGGCACCATGAGCAACGGATACGAGCCGCCAAAATGGTAATTAAAAGCGGGATAAGTAGCTGTCATGGGATAACTATCTACCACCTACCTCCAGGGCTGGCAAACCTCCCTCTGGCTATCACCTCGATGTCACCAAAGATGGAAAACTATTCACGGTATGTGCTTCAGTTGTTTTGAGAGGCAGTTTGTTGTCAACAAATAGTTCATTTTAGAAATTGCCCATTGATGAAAAGTCCTACTACACGTTTGGAAGAAACTTGGAGCAGACCGACTTCTGCATCGATCATCAAAGTTGCTCAAGAGTGCACGCTGCACTTGTTTATCATAAACACCTGAAGCTATTCTATCTCACCGATTTGAACAGCAGTAAGTTGGGAGTTGTTTAAAAAAGTTTCATTCTATAGCATACACTTATCAGCTCATGGTTCGCACATTGGCAATGTCCGTTTGGAGCCAAACCAGCCGACGCCACTGCAAATCGATGCTTCCTTTCACTTTGGCGCTTCAACGCGTATTTACACACTTCGGGAGAAACCTAAACAAGTCAAGTCTGAACTACTCCTCGAAGAGGACGCAAATGCTTCTCTTCCTGAAACTGAATTTGAGCTAGACGTAAGTCAGGGTAATTTTTAAAAAAACAACTAATATCTTTGTCATTTTTTAGAAACTGACACAAAACAACACCATCAACAATCGTACCATTTCGATGTTAGGAATCGACAAAGATGGTGAAATCATCAAGCCTGCAACGGCCATGAAGCGAAAATCCGTGTCCTTCAATGAAGAGGAGGACGTCATCAACCCCGAGGATGTCGATCCAACAGTGGGTCGTTTTCGAAATCTCGTTTCATCAACAATTGTTATTCCTAATCAACCAAAGTAAGAGCTCCTTTGTATCCTTCATCAACGGCAAATCTCTAACCTTTTTAACTTTCATCAGCAAAAGAGCTCGACTCGACTCTGGCGTCAGCATCTCTCAAACATCATTCTCCTTTTTGCCACGAATAAATCCTGCCCCATCGATTGTTTCATCCAGCTCTTCCTCCAGTGTTTCTTCTGCCCCCTCCTCCTCGTACAGCAACAACTTTCTCACAGCAAAGTCACTGGGCATTCACCTGCCTAGCCCGGCACCTGAGCCCACCACTGCTGAGAGCACCAGCATTGCCGTCGACGAGCACCACGAGTCATCATCCTCTGAAGCGGCCACACTGTACGATGATGAGGTCATGGCATCGCTCAGTGAGGATAAATCGCCAAAGAAAAAGTACGCCAAGGAGGCCTGGCCTGGCATGCACAGCGGCACTCCGCTGACAAACTTTTAGGCTTGCAAAGTAAAGTGTAACTAAAAGTGTAATTATTGTGATTTTCAGTAGACTTTGTTTCTTTTTTTATTTTTTATCACTCTTTCTCTATCTATACTCAAACTTTTTGTAATAGACTGACACAGGTTAAATCGCTCACCTACAGTTTTTAACTGAGAAAGCGATTTACTGTTAAAAATCAAAGTCAAAGAAGGACTCTGGAAAGGGCTCCTCTTTCAGTGTAAAGTGCCACCACTCCCGCGGGAGCTGCACAAAGCCAGCGTCGGTCATTATCTTTGCCAGTGTGTGGCGGTTCTTGAGGTAAGGATGGTGATCAGCAGAGGGCAGGAGACCGTGGCCCTCCGGCCATGAGGCGTAGTGCATCAGATCAAATGAGGTGTACATGTCGAGGCTGTTGTCGAAGAGGTAGTGCACCGTCTGGTTGTTGGCCAGCTGACGGGCCATGGCCACCGGCGGCTGGTGGACCGTCTCCTCCCTTCTGATGATAGTCAAGTCGACCGTACTGCCGCCCGAGTGTCTCGACTTGGGCGCCACGTACCGGTCTGGCAGCCTGAAGGCGTCCAGTTTGTGCTCCAGGTAGGGAAAGTAGTTGCGACGGCACTTGGCGCAACTGTCCGGCTGCTTGGCCCACTCCACGAAGGAGTCCACCGCCTTCTGCGGTCGGTAGGAGTCGTAGACTAGCAGACTGTAGCCGGCGGCCAGGGCTGCCTCCTGGGCCCGGTACAGCGCCTGGGCGGCTTTCAGCGTGAGCACTGCTCGCGACTGACCAGCTGGGCGGTAGCCTCGCACCACTGCGCCGGTGAAGTTTTCCTCCGTTGCTGCTCAAAATAAAAAGGTGTCATTGTGGTAACTGAAGTAACACTTGAATGTCATACCGTATCGTAGGTGCTCTCGAATCGGCTCCAGATGAGCTGTTGTTCTGTTAGGCTTGATCTGGTTTTCATAAAACTGCCACAGGTAGACAAAGCCCTCAGGCAGGTGGTGGTGAGCTGTCTGATGGTTGTCTGGCAGCACAGTAGAGGAGGAGGCAAACGCCATGGCCGTGCCTAAAAGGAAAGTGCCTAAGAAGAGCACTAGCAAGTACCGGCAAAGTTTAGCCATTTTTGTTCTAAACACTGAAGTACGAGTTGAGCCAAAAGAACTAAAGTTGAGATGAAAATGACTGCAGCAGTAGTAATTAGTGACTATCAAAAGCGATTATCAAAAGCGGATTTTACTGATAGGTACATTCCCAAGTGGAAAACTACCTTTGCATGTTTTAATTGTAATCGTCTATTTATTTTTATTTTAAAAATTGAGCATTATTTGTTTGAGAATTTTTTTTGTGGTTGAATCCTGGGAAAAGGGGAAGAGGAGGGAGTGTGTGCATCACCAAACCGTTGACTACCCGAAGTGGTTTGTTTCTAGCATCAGATCAGATCGAAACAGACATATGAGCCTAATCCCAGCCGAGTTTCTGCTCAAATGGCTCCTGAACAAGTGGCCTCTCCTCCTGTTGCTGCTGCACTGGAAGCTGCTCCAGGGGCTCCTGTTCGACCTTCTCCTGCTGAATGACCACCGGGCGAAGAAGCGTTTTCCGGGGAGGGTCTTTCGAGGCGGGCTGGGCACAGGTTTTCCCTTGGCCTCAACTAGCAGTTCCTGCTGTTGTGCGAGCACTGGTTCCTGCGGCAGCAATGTCTCCTTCAGTGGCTCCTGTTCTACCTTTTGCTGTTCAATGGGCATTGGCTTGGTCTCCTCGGTCAGCAGTGTCTGCTGCTCCAGTGGTTTTTGTGACTCCTCGGCAGTGGCCAGCAGAGGCTTCTGTTCCTCCTTCAGCAGTTCCTGAACGAGTGGCTCCTGTTGCAGAAGTGGCTTCTGTTCCTCTCTCAGCAACTCCTGCTGCAGTGGCTCCTGAGCAAGGGGCGCTGGTTCCTCCGCTGGCAGCAGTGGCCTTTGCTCGTCCTTCAGTGGCTCCTGTTCGATCTTCTGCTGCTCAACGGGCAGAAGCAGTGGCTTTTTCAGGCCCTTTGTAGGCAGAGGAAGGGTGGATGAAGGTTTCAGAAGGCCCTTTAGTCCTCCTCCTTTTGTCGCAAGAGCTGGACCACCTAAATTAGTGATTTGTTGATTAGTTTATCTAGTAAATAAAGTCAACATTTGACAAACCTTTAACGGGCGCCTGAAGACCACCTTTCGAAGGCAGTGCACCGCCTTTGGTGCCCAGCAGAACGTGGGCACTGGCAGCCAGCACGATAGCCAGCAGAAGGAAAGTAACAGTGAAGAACTTCATTTTAGTTTAGTGAGAGTCGTATGTAGTGAGCTAATACTGAAAGTGTAATGAGATGATGATGCGGAGGAGTAGACAGGTGGCTGCTGCTTTTATAGCAGAGCCGAGGGTTTACATCGTGGCCAACGAGTTTAGGGGGTTAGGAAGGGAGAACAGGTTACGGGTGGAAGAACGAGAGAAAAGAAGAAGAAGAAGTAACAGGATCACTGGACTGAATGCGCTGCTGCAGGGTCAAGAACTCATCATTATCTGCTGCTGTCCTTTTCCCGCTAACTCATACATCCTTAGGGTGAAACAAAGTGCATCGGCAGCCGCAGCAACCTGTCAGTCAGCTGTGCAATGACCTTTGCGACGAAGATCAAAATAAAAACAACACATTACAGAAAACGGTAAACGGTTTTGTTGTGGACTGTCGTTAGGGGAAGTGTCGGCTTAATAATGCTCATTTATTTTGTCTTTAGTTCTTTTAGCTGGCCGATTAAAATGAATGGATGAATGTGTGGCTGAGTGGAGCACACTTTGACAACTCTGCTGTAAAGAGCAGTGCAATGAATGAGCAGAAGGAGAGCATTCGTCGACATTGACATGAATAGAAAAGGGTTGTTGAACTGAACTGTATTTCTTTGTTTGCAAAGTTTAAAAAAGTTTAAATTGGTTACAAATTATGCAGATTAAAATTAAAGTAGCGGCCGGTAGCCGCTAGGGAACTTTAGCCGTCATTGTTGTAAGCTCGAACTAGCGTCGAGCCGTTTGTATAAAGAGACGTTACCTAGAGTCATTAAACTTAACTTTGAGATCGGAAGCTTGAGTCTCTCGTCTTTCCAGCAATCTCTACTTTAAGGATTTTATTTTAAAAATAGTAATTTTGATTGTAAAATAAATAAATAATTTAAATAAACTGGAGTTCAAAGCTGTGGCAATTTAAAAAGTTCAATCCCAGCCAGCATCAGCATTGAAGGTAGTGGGCACCTGACGAACGTTCTGGTACAGCTTCTGCTCAGTGCGTACTGGCTTTGGCTTAAGGGCACTGTTCCGAGCAGGAAGAGGTTTCGGTGCTGAGAGTGGAGTTTTCAACATTTTCTTCCCCAAGGGCAACTGCTCGAGAGGCTGCTGCTGCACTGGCTCCTCTTCCTGCTGTACGACTTGCTGCTCAATCTTCTGCACCTGCGGTTTGAGGATGGATTTTCTAGGTTTGTACACATTTTTGGGCTCCTCAATGTTCTGCTCCCACTTGGTAATGCCCACCTTCATTGGTTTCTTTGCCGACTGCTCAAGTTGCTGCTGAATCAAAGGCTCCTCTTCTTGCTGTAATATTACCTGTTGCTCAACTTTCTGTTCGACCTTTGACTGAGGGCGAAGAGGATACAAATTGGGAGAGTACACAGGCTTGGCAGACGGCTTGAGAAGGCCTTTCAGAGGACCACCCTTTGTCGGAAGGACTGGAGAGCCTAAACATAAAACACACAGCAAAACAAACAGTTAATTTACAGAAAAAAAATGTTCAAACTTTATTGTCAGTTTACCTTTAGTAGCAGGGGAGCCTCCTTTAGTGGGAAGGGCACCACCTTTAGTGGCCGTAAGGTAGTTGGCACTAACGCCAATGATAAAGGCAACAAAAAGGAGAGCAACGGAGAAGAACTTCATGACTGGGGAAGGTCGCACGAAAAAATGCTATAACTTTTATTTGGCCACGAATTGGGCTTTTATATCTGCTGATGATTTGGAATAAAGCGGAAGAGCAAGAGAGAGAGAGAGAGAGAACATTTTGTCATTTTATCGGTCAGCTAAAGGTACAAACTGAGAAAAAGAGAGAACACGGATATTCATGACCATCATTTAGTCTAAAGGCAACCGGTCGCTCGACCGGACTTGGAGTTAGGTTATCAAAAAGATTGAAAAGAGTTGATGAGCATTACATGTTGACACTAAAGCTAGGCAACTGGTTTGAATATCTACTTTATTTGCTAAATGGTGAGCCATATAATGGGTTATTTTACCATTTGCTCAAGTGCAAACAACAACAAAACTATAAAGGTCAATTTCAAAAAGCCAAAATACTTCCAGATTGAAAAATTTTCAAGTATACATTTGTAGTGAAAACAAAAAACGTAGATTAATTTTTTAAACATAATAAAGTTAAGTTTTTTACAAATGCACTGCTGTTATTTTTTATTGCCACCACTGATGAGCTTGAATAATATGTTGTGGTATTTCAAAAATGTACTCCATTTTTCTCTGATACTCAATCAAATCACATCTGACAGGTGAGAGTGAATGGCCGTTAGAGAAAGGACATGCTGACAAAAAAGCATGGCCAAGTTAAAGTCACTGAACCCTCTTGTTTTTTGTTTTTGCGCAAGTTAAACTTGCAAAACAATCGCAGAACTAAGTGAACGACCCTCAAATAGATACAACAAACATAAAAAATATAATTTTGCAAAACAAATTCATTTAAAATTCAAAATCAAAGTATTTATCAGGAAAAGGCTCTCCCCTCAAAGTGAAATGCCACCATTCCTTTTCATACTGTTGAAATCCGGCGTCAGACATTATTTTCTGTAATATTCGGCGATTTTCAAGATAGGGATGAGACGGCACGAGAAGTGGCCTTCTGGCCACGAGGCTCTGTCCATCAGATCAAATGAAGTGTACATGTCCAGACTATTGTCAAAAAGGTAGTTTACAGTCTGGTTGTTCAGCAAGTGGCGGGCAATTGGCGTCGGTGGGTGGTGAACCTTGAAAAGATGGTTGTCATTTTATTATGGCGCCCTGAGCAAGTGATACTGCACTTACTGTTAAATTGCTGCCGATGATCGTCAAATCCATTGTACTGCCACCAGAGTGTCTCGACTTTGAGGCCACATAGACATCGGGCTCTTTGAATGCGTCCAGTTTAGTGGACAGATGAGGATAGTAGTTTGCCTTGCACTTGGCACAGCTTTCCGGCTCAGTGGCCCATTTGTAGAAAAAGTCGACCGCTCTTTGTGGTCGATAGGCGTCGTAGATGAGCAGTGAGTAGCCTTTTGCCAGGGCACTCTCCTGGGCAGTGTACACCGCCGCTGCGGCCTTCTCAGTGAGCACCACACGAGACTTTCCTGCGTGATATCCGGGAACGATGACACCGTTGAAGTTTTCCACCGTGGCTATTAAAGGCAAGGATTAAGTTTGTGGCCAGTCGAAAAAATGATATTGCACAAAGCTGCTCACCGTATCGAAGGCTCTCTCCAACTGGTTTCAAGTGAGGCTTTATTGGCTTAATCTTCTCTTCGTAAAACCTCCAAAGGTAGGTAAAGCCATCGGGAAGTTTGTGAACTGAAGGAGCATTTGTTGTCATGGCAGAGACGACAACAACAGAAATAAGCATCAAAAGTAATGTTTTGGCAGACATTTTTTTATATTTGTTTAATTGGCCATATAATGCTTAAAAGCTTTAATGTTTATATATGCACTGTGAGTGTTCAAAATATCTTATCGGCCACTTTAAATCTTTAGTTTGTTGTGATAAACTCGTGACAAGTTTAAATTAAGTTTGACTGTTTTTAATTGATTGGTTTTGCTTAGTAGTGGCATCTATTTTAGTTGTTTGTCAATGGCTGCTTTTAGACAAAGGCTGATGCTACCAGATGGAAGAAAACTGTTCAGATGATGGTAGTCGTGATGATCACCGATAGGACAGTCAAGTAGGTTATTGGTGGCCACTGAGGCAGTCAACTAAAGTTGAGGTCAGTTTTAAATATTCTTTGCAAAGAAGAAACACTCTTTTAGCTAGTTTTACCAGAACACTGTTTGGAGAAGTTGACCTACGGTTCAACATTGTTTTACATTAAAATTGAAAACAACTTTTAAGTTGTAGTGCTGTAACTGCACAAAATCAGGTTTATGTTACAAAATTGTTGTTTAAAAATAAAAAATGTTTATAAACCAATTGTAGTTTAACTGACAACCTAATCTTTTGCTCAAATGGTACATTTTTTGTAAATATACCGTCAAAGCTGAAAAAGCCATCAAATAATTGTCAAATTTTGTTGATCGATTTAAATGCATTATATCTTTCTTCCCCTTTTCCCCTCAACTGACCATCTTTTATGATCGAGTATTTTTTATTTATATGTTTATATTTTGTTCAATTTAGCAAATTTTAAATTTGAACAGTATCAAGGGAAATGGAACGAAAAAAGCAGCCAGTGCACTGTACACACCAGTTACCAGTGTACACACAGTAGCACACACACACACACACACTGCACAGTTGCGTGCGATAATAAATCAGTCAATTTAATATGAAAGATTATAACAGATCGATCTGTCGAGGGGAAAGGGAAAAATTGCGACAAGTTTTGCGTGGCAATACCGGATTTACGGGTGAGGAGAAGTGGTGGCAATACTACTCCTTCGATCAATCAATTCACAGATGAGGAATTTAACAGGACGGCAAGGGCGAGGTCAGTTCAAAGCACCAAACATAGCACCAGCCAGAACGCCAGCACCACCATAATCATTTGCCCTGGAATGGAAGTCAATCAATTTGCAAACTAACAGGCACAAACAATCATCGAAAGGGCTCCGTTTCCGGCACTGCCAGGGAAATTAGTCTAGAAATGGATTTTTCTTAGACAGCAGCAGCAGGGTCGAGGCAGAAGCGCAATCTATCTACACGGGCGATGAAGAAGAAGATCACTTGCCAATTCTCTCGTTCTATTTACTTGCACTGTCACCGAGGAGAAGACAATCGAGCGAATGTCAGGTTAGGCCTTTGTGCCAGTGTGTTGGTGTGTACGTTTTTGCAAATACAAAGAAGGATGGCCCCTAAATCCCTTCACCATTGGCCAAAATGACAACTAGCTAATTTAGTGACTTTGTGACTTTTTGTGTTTTCTATTGCAGCACGGGCGACTGATGACATATTGCTGTCAACTCTATTATTATTTTGCTCTGTTTGTTTTGAGAAAGAGTGTAGAGGAAATGAGTGAGAAGAAGAACTAATCGATTTTCGCTTCTTCTTCTATTTTTCGGTTTTATTTTGTTTTGTTTTTTGTTTTGTAATCAGTAAAGTGGTCTCTATTTTTTAAAGATAAGAAAAGAGTTTCTAGGATGTATTTAGAATGCCTCTTTTAACAAAATGAGATTCTAAGGTTTATTTTCAAAGCAAATTTTGGCAGTTAAAACGCAATTTTAATTAAGTTTATTTTTTACAAAAATTATTGAAAAACGATCCTTTTTTGAGTTTAAAAGTGTTTTTTTAGTAAAATGTGTATTTAACAAAGTTTTATGTTGCCACAAAACTTTATTTATCAAAACAAACTAGATCATTTAGGTCACTTCATTTTTCGCTTCTTAAAATTACCCTCTATATTTCAAATTACGTAAATTTTATATGTAAATTGAAGATGCAGTTCATGCTCTTCTTTTTGACTCTAATTTAATAGAAAACGACGAGAAAATAAAATTGAAAGACGTCTTTTGAAGTGGCCTCATCTCAAAATGAGTGACTTTAACGGTGCCCATAACTCAATTTCACTCAGCCCTTATCGACATTACCTGATCTATTGAAAATTTACATTTTTAGAATAGAGTAAAATAGATTTTTTTGATTAAACTTTTACTTTTTGCTTTTTATGATATCAGGTAAAAAGTCGTTTTAGTTTTAAATTTGATTTGATAAAAAAAGTATTTTTTATTGTCATTGAGTTTTTAATAGCTTGAATGTTCACTTTGTAAAAATTTTCAAGTTTTGTTTAGAATTTTTAAGTTGATTTTGTAGCAGCCAAGATAATATATTAAGTTTAACATGGACTTTATTATTTAGTTCCAATTATACAATGTGATATTTTTACTACATAAAAAATGTTTTGTTGTCACTAAAACTGTTGTACAAAAACTGATGTAGTGTTGTGCGACAAGCATATTAAGGCGTTTTGCTATTCAAAAAGTAGTGTTTTGCAGCAGTCGTTTTATTTTTTATTTTTTGCGGTTTACTGAATTGAATCGGCAAGCAAAAAATACTGCAGTTGAAATAATGATCTTTGAATACGCTGTTTGCTGGACGGCAAGCAAAAATTGTACAGCTGCAAAAAACGAAGTGCAAAGAAAATTGTACAATTGGCAAATTTTCTTGTTTTCTTTCATTCAGTCTCCTGCGTAAAAAGGGCTTCGGCCTGGATTTGAGATGTATTGATGATGCAATGGGGCAAAGAGGGAGGTGGTAGAAAAGCCAGAAAAAGTTTGTGTGCGATTCTAATAAGACAGAGCCAGCCGAGAATACATTCTCTGAATGGCTTCAGTCGTGAATGGGTCTCAGGGCCCATAACCGGATCCATTTCGCAGTCATCATCATTAGAGTACGAGACTTTTCTCGCCCTTGTACACTGCCATTGTACAGAACAGCCGATTTACGCGCCATTTGCAATTTCCTCTGACGCGTCTGGCTGCAAATTTCTGAATGCTCATAGCGTCATCTTCAGCTCATTCTTTTATCCGCGCATACTTGTCTCCTTTTCACTTTATTTGAAAATTTAAATTTTTCTTTTCACAAAGTTGCCAACTTGTTTTTACTTTTTTTCAGCAAGGCTGATCCATTTAAAAGAGATTATTACAAGAGATCAATTTCTATTATTTAGAAGTCATAAATTTTCAAGTATTAATATTCAAAAGGCCATATTTAAAGGTCAGAAACAGGCAAAGATGACTGAAACAGAAAGAATGTTTGGGTAAATTGATGAAAAGTCATCGATTATAATGGAAATACAATTAGAAAATCCAATTTCAGAGTTCAGTTTACTTATATGCTTTTACTTATTGTATTTTTCACAAAAAAAATATTGTTTGAAACAAAATCGTATACGCGCCATTTGCAATTCCTCTGACGCGTCTGGCTGCAAATTTCTGAATGCTCATAGCGTCATTCTTCAGCTCATTCTTTTATCCGCGCATACTTGTCTCCTTTTCACTTTATTTGAAAATTTAAATTTTTCTTTTCACAAAGTTGCCAACTTGTTTTTACTTTTTTTCAGCAAGGCTGATCCATTTAAAAGAGATTATTACAAGAGATCAATTTCTATTATTTAGAAGTCATAAATTTTCAAGTATTAATATTCAAAAGGCCATATTTAAAGGTCAGAAACAGGCAAAGATGACTGAAACAGAAAGAATGTTTGGGTAAATTGATGAAAAGTCATCGATTATAATGGAAATACAATTAGAAAATCCATATTTCAGAGTTCAGTTATACTTATATGCTTTTACTTATTGTATTTTTCACAAAAAAAAATTTGTTTGAAACAAAATCGTATACGGAATGCCTTTTACAGTTGGTCAGATACATTAATGTTTGTTGTATTTTAAACTTTTAATAATTTATTTTTATAGCGTTCATCTTTCTGCCATTTGTTTCATGTTCAACTAAATTTATTGACATAATTGCAATTCCTTGCTTTGCCACCTAGTCATTTTCTACTACATCATTTTTAATTTTTATTATTTTTAATAACATTTATACTTTTTTTGGTAGACATAATATAGTGTACTGTAATGGACCCTATTATGTGCTTGTAGTCATAATGGCAATAAAAAGTATTAATCAAATTTAGAAAAACAACTAATGGCTAGTTGGATGCTCTATAATGGGCTAAAATGTTAAAATGAACGGTAACGTAAAGATGTATTTCACTAAAAAAGGTTGTTTTTTGTTTACTATCATTTTATAAAGTAAGTTACTAAATACAATTTGAATGTATTTTATTATTTTTTTAAAGTTGAACTTTAATTTAAAAAATTTTTGTTGTTTAATGAATTTTAATAAAACTTTTTTCTCAAATTAACAGAGCTGAAAAATTAAAGTAAGTTTATTTAATTTTTAGCAAATATCAAAAGAATGACCGCTAATTAAGGAACTGTAGTGGTTTAAAGAAATGAAACAAACTTTTAATTTGTTTTTAAAATTTTAAAAATTTTAGTTATAAAAAAGTTGCATTTTAGATAATTTAGCTATACAAAAATTCACATTTTTTTATTTGAAAATTTAATTTAAATGTTTCTTTTTCACAAAAAAACATTGAAATTCAATTTCGACAGATTAAAAACAGCGCCTTCAACTCCGATTAAATTGAATACGGTAAAATTTAATCAAAATTTCAAAATTGAAAGTTTTTCAACTCTTTTGCTAAAAAGCATGTGATACTTTTCAACCATGTTTTAGAAATGTACATGCAATATCTGCGTTTTCTCATTAAATTGAAAAGACATCTAGTAAAAAACAAAATGGCAAATACAAAGAATATATAAAATGCCGGTAGTTTTACTTTTTCACTACCAAGATCAGACTGTTTTTAGACATGCGTGAAATCGATTACACATGCGTGTTATTCTTTTTTATCTTATTTCTGTCTATTGACCGATTATGCGGCGTCAGTGTCTCTCTTTCTCTTGTGGCTTTCTGAGCGCACTTAACAACACAGTTTCTCTCTGTTGAGTTTCATTCATACAATTTCCACTTTCTCTTTTCTATCTTACTCCCGCACGAATATTCTCTTTCCTTTCCTCCATCGGCGTTTTGTCTGGTAGTTTGAGTTTAGGTTTGCTGAAAAGTTAGTCTGTTTCCAGCGCTTAAACTGTATGGTCGACTCATTCTTCTAATTCGTTTTTGTTGTACTACTTCACGTTGTCGTCTGTTCATCACTGCCATTCTAGTGTGCTGCGTGTAGTTTGCTTTACTTGTTTTTGGCTAGTTCTTAAATTGACTCTTTATTTATTTATCGCCTTGTTTGATGTTAAAAATTTTACAAATCAACTTGATGTAAAGTGACTTTAGCGCAACGTTGAATGTCAACTAATTTAAAAAGTTGTTTAATTAAAAGTATAAAAACATCAAATATATTTTAAACAAAAAAATTTAAAATTATTTTTTAAAAATAAGGTAAACTTGATTTAGTTTAATACAGTTTAAAAATTTCAACATAACATTTGCTGTAAAAAGAGCTAATTACAAAAATTTGTGTAATATTTTTTTGTGAAATAATACTGTGTTTGATAACCATTTACTAATCTGACAAATCAGCCCAATTAGTCTAATTTAGCAAAAACCGTGCTGTTTGTCACAAAAGTCAATAAGTTGAGATTTTTTCTGGTTTGTTTTTGACTTGTATTTATTTTAACTTGTGGCTTTAGTGTTAAAAAGTCATTTTTGATCATATAAAAATGGCCGCAAAAGAAAAGAAAACATTTTAATTATAGATGAGATTTGGCAGCAAGTTGCTTTCCAAAAGTTGCTTTCGAAATTATAGAGAATGACTTTAGGACTCCCAAAAATTGAGTCAATTACCTATTTAAGAAAAATTTTTATTTTTGTTAAAAACTATAACATAAATCAAGTATTTTATTTTCAAACAAATTAAAAGTTTCTAAATAGTCATGCCTATGTTTTTAATGTAAACACAGTTGTTTCTATTGTACCTTAAAATTAATCTCTAATCAAGCTGAAAATTGAGTTTTTCTACAATGTTATTTCTTTTTTTTGTTTAGAAAATTTTCCAATAAATAAATTGACTTTTTTTATACAACTTTGAATTTGGGGGCTGGGGGGTAAACAAAGACTACTTTGTTAAATCCGATAAAATTTGGTTACTTTTTCAATAGAAACGTTCGGCATTTGCATTTAGATTTAAGCAAAAAAGCAAAAAATTTAAATTTAATTTGTGTAAATAGTAAAATGCACAAAACGACCTCAATTCAAAGTAGCAATATTAAAAATTTAAAAAATTTTAGTTTTTATTTAAAATAAAAAACACAAATGTTTTTTAAACACAATAGAAAAACAAACAGATAAATCTGCTTTTGTGGGGCGATTAAAAATGCTAAAAGTGCATTACTAAAACAAAAAATAAATATGTTTTTGAATATATATATTTTAGAATTTTAAATCTATTGTCAAAACGTAAGATTTTAAACATAGCGTGTGTTTGTCTTTAAATTATAATTTTTTTAAAACTAAGCAAACAGTTGAGTAAAAATCGATATAAGTTTTTTAAGTTTTTATTTTTTAAAAATTTAAATTGTTTGAAAACCTTTGACTTTTGAAAAAACAAACTGAGAAATTGATCCAAATTTTGATCGGTTTAAAAAAAGTAAAAAAGTTGTTAAAATTTTTTTAGTGAACAAATTTAAGCAATTCAATTGTCAATTTTTCTTTTGAAATTCTTTGTCATTTTTTGTTTTCTCTTTACAAAAAAATGTGAAAAGTTTGCTAAAGTTGAAAAAATAGTTAGTGTTTTTAGTTTACTTTGTAAAAACTTTTTTGAGATAAAAGAAATTAGCAGTTATCGGCAATTGGAAAAAAGGATAAAATCGATTTATTTGAAATTTATCTATTTGCTCAAACCGTTTTTTATTGCTTTTGATATTTGTAATTTTCCGTTAATTGCTGACTTTGACTTTTTGTATCTTTTGAAATTTGCCAAACTAGTTATTTTTTAGTAGACAAATTATTGAGAAAATTTATTATTTACTTTTTATTTTTTTGCAAAAATAATTATAAATTAGTCATTGACCCCCGTTCACAACATAACCGCGTTTTATTTTTTGCAATGATTTTTTAAAGTTGTTGTCAATCAAAGTTACTTTTAGTACTTTTATCTATTCAGTTGTATTCTAATGTCTATTTATTGAATACAAAAGTATTTGTTATTATTTAACAAAAAATGTAAATTGCTGTTATCTATTAATGGAAAATTTTTATTACTTTTTAGCCGTACAGCTGCTGTACAAGAGAATAAAAACTATTATTTATTCATTTTTATTATCCGGGTGAGGGTGAAGGCACAACAGAGGACAATGGCATGAATACTGTTTCAGTACGGTCCTGAAATCAGTGATCCATTATCATTATCCAGTGATCATTATCTCCATCATTGGGGACTGGTGTGTGTGTGTGTGTGGGCGAAGGGTGAGATGAGTGAATGAATGTGCCAACGAGAAAGATGATCTTTTGGGCAAATTAAACTAAATGAAACTGCAGCAAAACCGCAAACAATTTATTAGTGTAGGCAAAAGAGGATAAAGCCGACACAGTTTAGAAGACGGCTCAAGCAGAGAAGTTTACTCTTTTGAATGTACGCTGGTCACTTTTTGTCGTTTTTTAGCATTTATCTTTTTCTATTTTGTATGTTGTATGTTATAATATATAATTCACTCGGTTATGTGTAATTTTAGCTCCTGGTAATGGTTCATATTCTATGTAAAAGCAAAATGTTATTTTATTGGATCAGGGCTAGTGGCTGTCGCTTTCTCTTGCTCCCTCCTTCTCCCGGTCACTTAAATTTATGGCCCACTGTTCTGACCAGTGACAGGATTCAGTGGCGGGAAATAATAGTGAAGTTTGTCGCTGCATAGGAAAGTGTCTTTGTAAAAAAGGAAGAGAGAGAGAGAGAGAGAAGAGAGAGAGAGAGAGAAGAACAAGACTGAACTGAACTAAACCAACTGCCCATCTGAAAATGGCTTTATTTGCTCAGCTAGAAAAAAACAGAGCCCAAGGGTCTGAGTCTGGCACTCTTTTCTTCCATTCTATTGCATTGTCAGTCGGCACTTTTTTTATATTGAGACACATTTTGCCTTGTTTCTGATCACTGGACAATCTTTATGGTTTACTTAGGCTTGCAGTTGTAGTAATTTTTTTTAGTGTCAGTCGTCTACCGCCGTGGTGGTAGCTGTGACCTGCTTTTCAATGCCAAAAGGAAAAAGCATTTAAAAAGGATCACTTAAAGGGTCAATTGTGCACTGTTCGATTCAATAGTCCTAACTTCCTCCTTTGCCTAACTCAATCTGCTCTGTTGCATTGCACAACTGAAACAGTGCCCTCGATCCATGCTCCTCCACCCGTGCACCCAAAGCACGCTGCCTCTCTCTCTCTCTCTCTCTCTCTCTCTCTCTCTCTCTCTCTCTCTCTCTCTCTCTCTCTCTCTCTCTCTCTCTCTTTCTCTTGGCACGTGACATTGACTTAGTGTGGCAACTTCCCTGCTTTGAACTGGCACTCACGACTGGCCCCATCAGCCCGGCCCTGTGCGTCAGGTTCCAGTGATCATCAGCTGGAGCCCGCCCAGTCAGTCATTGACTTTGCATTTGGAAGCGTCCATTTGTCAACCAAACACAGAGAGTGAGAAACAAGCTGCAGGGTTTTGTTTACATCAAAAAGAAAGAAAGAGTGGCCAACATGGCAATGTCAGCAGCACCGCTAACTACTACTACTACTACTAGTTGTTGCTTACATGTCTTTTTATTATGTCTCCAATTCAATTAGCTGTTCCTTGCGAGCATCACTTTAATATCATCTTCGTGGCTCTATGATAAAAGCTCAACCCATACTATAGCAAATTTTCTAAATCTTGCCGGCAAAAGTTATTATATTATATTTTCTACTCCAGTTCTTTGTGATTTGAGAAATAAATTGCTTCAGTGTGCAGTCTTGTTCAAATCAAACTGGCAATAATGCCGAACATAGCAGATAGTAATACATCTTTTTTCGCAATATTAATAAAAAATTTTCTTTTTCACCATGCCAGAACAGTTGAAGCTTCAAAAATGAACGACAGAGTGCACAAAAATTAAACTGTCAGTCACGTCCGAGGCGACAGGCTTTGCTCTTCGACTTTTTACTACGGTCATCTAATTAATGTAAATGACCTCAAATAGACCATTTTGAAACTGCAACCGAGCCTGAAATGAACTGAAAATGTTTCAATCTAAACTTAACATATACTAAACTTTTTATTGTGTTTTTAACAATCTTCGATTTTTATTTTTCTAAAGCCATCATTAAGAATCACTTTACTTTGACAAAATTTGTGTAATTGATTTTTTATTGTGAAACTTCATCAAAAAACGGAAACATTTACTTGATCTTATATTTCCAACTTTGACCATATAAAAAGAAACAAGCTAA
Source organism: Tyrophagus putrescentiae (assembly GCA_024499935.1). Taxonomy (NCBI): domain Eukaryota; kingdom Metazoa; phylum Arthropoda; class Arachnida; order Sarcoptiformes; family Acaridae; genus Tyrophagus; species Tyrophagus putrescentiae. The sequence goes on along the minus strand of JAMZRA010000002.1, from coordinate 8,386,067 downwards.
AAATGCTAAAAGAACTACATCAAACAATTTGTACTCTAATCGAAAATCTTTAAATTTTGGAAACGTAAAAGTTTGAGTTTAATGGAATTTAAAGTTTGTTAAATATTTAATGTTCAATAAAACCAGACTAAAATGTTTTATTGTCAAATAGAATAAAAATTGTAACATTTAAAATATTTTAATATTTTAAATCTAAAAAGTATCATTGGCTGTTTGCTAATGTTTATTCCTGAAAATTGTCGTCAAATTTTAACATTTAAAATATTTGTAAATTATCGACAATATTACAAAAATTAGTCATAGCTGTTTTGAAAGTTTAAATTTCATGAAAATTGCGTAAATTTTATAACATTAGTAATCACACTGTGCAATTTTGGACAATTTCACACTATTTATGTCCGAGCAAATTCTTTTGACAATTTTCATTCAATTATGTTTTCCTTTTTATTAGGAAGTTAACATTAATCATTATTTTTAACAATTATTATGGATTTATTCATTTGTCATCATTATTTCTTTTTAGTAATAATTTTAACTTTAATGATTAAAATACATAGATCATATATCTAATAGAATTATATATTAAACAAAAAATTTATTTTAAAGCAATAAATAAAAACTGAAAATAAAAAGCCAATCAATTGCCGACTTGGTTCTCCTTTAGAAAAAGTTGACTTGAAATTTATGTCTTTGTATTTTACCCCATTTTAAAATGCATTTAAAAAATTGTTGAAGTTATTTTTGTTTAAAAGTTTCGATCTAGCAACATTTTTGTAAGGGACGAGGTAACTTTTCTATCCTATCTTTCTTACAGACGCTAAATTATGCTTGCTAAATCGCAAATTTATGTCGTTGCTCATTTACCATGGCTGCAATTGTCATCAGCTACCCTCAGGAGCTGCTGCTTTTTTTCGTTTTTATTTTTTAGGAGTTTTTTTATTTTATTTTCTTGTCTGTTTTAAACGAGATAATGACAAAAAACCGGCATCAAAAGGAATGGTAAGGGCAGTAATTTACTTTAACGGCAAAACACTACAAAAATATTAAAAATTGGATAAAGATAAAATGAAACTCTAATGAGTTGTAAATTTAAAAAATAGAAACAAAAAGTGTTTTACTAATGTTAAAATTGTAATATTTTTTTAACGTTTTTACTTTAAATACATTAAATTTTAATTTTTTAAAATGAGCAAATTTTAAACTTGTTTAATGTTTGCATTTGACTGTTTGTGCTTAAACACTCGCTAAGCTAAGTAAAAATTGTAGTTTAAAACAAAAAATTAAGTTCATTTTTTTCTTTAGTAGATGAATCCAATTAAAGTGTTAAATTATCCTTGACAATCTCAGTGCTATTTCATGTGTTTTCTTTAAAAAGGATCTTTAACTATGATCAAAATTGCCCTACTTCTGGTTTTTCTTTACAAAAACCAAAATCGATCCATCAAACTCACAACCACTCATAACTTTTCATTTTCTTGGTTGTTTTAGAAAAACACATTTTAAAATCGCTCTAAACTATTCGTCAACACAAAAAACCTTATTTTTATCACCCAGTTCAGGGCATTCATAGCTGTTCATTTACAAGGCACTAAAAGTAACATTTGTCGTCGACTTTTGGTTGTTTTTCTCTATAGCTAATTCACACTTTTATTAGCGTGTTCAAATTGGAACACTTTAGAGTACTATCTAAAGGAAAAAGTAAAAGAGCTTTACTGAAGCACCCTCTAATTGACAATTCTATTTTGCTCTTTTTCACTCTCATGCAACTTTTAAAATAAAACATAAAGCCTTTTTTAACTCGCATACTAAACACCGGAAATTGTCTCTTTAAAGAAAATTTTTTATATTTTACTTTTTTATTCTCATAGTAAAAACGATCAAAATTGTAACACTGTCAAATGAGAATGTTAGCCATTTAAGCGACAGTAGATTAGTAGCAAACACAAAATTGCGTATCAACTAGTCAAATTTTTATTGCACATTGTTTTGTGGATGAGCCATATTGTACAACTGAAATGCAATTTGTTTCGTTAGTTGAAAAACAAAATTGATTCGTTTCTTTTTTGATAAATATAAGAAACTTTGTATATCGGCTCTAAAATAAGCTTTTTTAGCTTATTTTCTTATTTCATTGATTGGCTTCTAATTAAAAAGAGAGGGTGTTTGTATTATTTTGCTGTTGTATTACAAACTGAATTTTTTATATTAATGCTTGCAAAAGGCTATGATAAAGCCAATTATGTTTTGTTTCTCAAAACAAATATCTTGTAATTTGTTATGTTTCACAAAATGTTAGTTTTTTGCAAACTTCCAATTAAAAACAAACTCAAGAACTTTAGCTTGCTAGAAATTAAAAATGTTTTTTGTTTTGTTAATATTTTTTAAACTATATAAAAAAGTAATTTTAAATTCAGCAATTTTAAACTATAGTTTTAATAACATAATTTTTACAATTAAAATCAAAGTTTTTTTAAAATTTTATTTGTTTCATTTGTGTTTAAAAATAACAACTATCATTTTTTATTTAAATATGCTTTTTAAATTTCTAATAACTTTGTAGTTAACATTTAAGTTAAGCTCTTTATGTTTGTTTTTATTATTCAATATTACAAAAATTTTGTTTTTGTTTTTTGGAAAAATCAAAATTCAAAGTTAGGCAAGTCATTTTCTAGTACTAATTGTGAAAAGATCTGTAAATTACGTAATTTGTATTTGTTTGCGTCAACGGTCAAAAATCTGTCAACTTTTGCTCCAGTTTTTAGCTTTAAGTTCACTTTTGTGTCAATTAATCCATTGTACAGAAGTGTGCTTATGTTTGGTTTAGTAAAAGTGTCCATAGCTTAAAATGTTCAGTTGACCAAGTTAAGATAATAAATCTATGTAAGTTTTTGTAAGTACAAGTTTCAAACACTAAGAAAGCACAAAAATCACAAGTGAATAAACTTAACTGTTAACTTTTAAAATTTTTGTTTATTACAAAGTAAAAATGTTTTATTTTTACTGTCAAACAAATCTCATCAAAAATTCTAATAACAATTATTGTTACATGTCAAGTATTTTAGATTTAGAAAAACAGCAAGATCACGCGATAAAAAGCAAAACAAAGCAATATTTTTATTGTGTCAATTATTGTTGTTTATTTTGATTGACAGTTTGCAAATTTTATCATTTTTTTGCTGCAAGTATGTTATTTTTTGTCAAAATTTTTTATTATTTTAAAAATTTTCAATCATAAAAAATTTTTGCATAAGCAATTCTATAACAACAAAAACAATACGGATTCTAATGATCATTAACAAATATATAATTTTTTGCATTTTTTTCTTTACAACACACATGATCATTAACTCCCTACCTAAATTACCTCTCTTTTTGTGTCTAAACTTTTTTACTATTCAAACAAATCACTATCAATTGGTAGGCGTGTCAAAAGTCAATCAAAATTCTTTTACTACTGCTATTGAATTCTGTTCTACAATTGTCATCAGGTAAATTGAAACTACTAATTAATTCTTTTATGCTATAATACAAAAATTATTTGTTTGCAAATTAAAAATAATTCAAGTTTGTTTTTAATCACTTTTTTGTACAACTTTTGTTTAATAAGATAAAAACATATAATGACGTACAATTTTGAATAGTATTTAAACAAACGATTTCAAAATATAAAATTTTAACAAATAAAGATTTTTATCATTTATTTTGATTACAAAGTTGTTAACCTAAAAACTAGTTATTTTTAGTTTTAATTTGTTAAATGTATCTAATTAATTGAGAAGTCATTAAAAATAACACGCAGAGATAACAAAAGACGCAAAAACAGTCGATAGTTTTTGGTTATTTTTTCTGAAGCATTAATAGACAAAAATGAGAATGAAGATCAACTAAATCTAATTATTTTGTCTCAATCAAAGCGTTAGAATTAATAGTAAAAGTTTGAATCCTGCAATTTTTTTTACTTTTTTATTTTTTTACTTTATCTCGGTAATTGTCCTAAAGTGATCACTTATTGTGTAAATATTTGCAATAAATTAAAAGTTTACGTGTCAGGATTTATTTTTTGGAAAGGAAAAGTTTTGGCACACAGATTTTTTTGTGGCTTTGACCCTACACAGTTTTGTATAGACTGTACTGATTGCAGTTAACGGTTCATTGCATTCTTCTTTTTCTTACACATTCGTTTGGTTTTGCTAAATATTTTATTATCTTGTCTTTTGTAAAAAGCAACTTTCCCTCACAACAAATGATTTTTGCATCACTATGTTAAAAAAACTTGTATTATACTTTTTTATCATTTAACTGTTTGTTTAAATAAATGATTTTTTATAATGAAAAGTTTTTCAATTACTATAGCCCATGATTAAAATAAAATTTTAAAAATGTAATAACAAACAAAATGCTCAAAAAAATTTGATCAGGTGATTATTAAAAACAAAATAAAAATAACTTTAACAAATGGTACGCGTTTAAAAGGGAAACACTTTTGTACTTTAATTTAAATATTTAAACAGTATAATTATTATTTAATTATTTTTTTCCAGTAAGTTTTGTGGCAACTGACTTAATTACATTGTTTCAACTAAATTAATTATTTATTATTATATTTTAAGCATATGCAGATTTAAGCTTTTCTAAATAATCAATCATTTTTGTTTAGTTTTCAAGTGTAAAAACTAAACTAAGCTACAGTTTTAAGTAAAGTTTGACTTGCTATTGTATTCTACTGTTTTTACATAGTAATTTTTGTTAATTTAAAATTTAAAAAAAGCATTTTATAAAATGATTTATTTTTGCATTAATTTTTTAAAATATAAAGTTTCAAAATATTATTTTATTTTGCATTAATATTTTTTAGCTATTTTGATTTAAATTTTGTAGATTTATTGTCAAGCCGATTACGCTTTGTACATTTTTAAACAATGTTTTTATTTAATTAGTAATTTAGTTTAATTATTATCTGGTTTTGTTTGTAGTGGGTTGTTTTAATTATAAGTAGCCATATTTTTGTTTTTTGTTTTCTACATATCTTCATATTTTTGTAATAATCGAGAATATTTGACACATTTGTCCATAGGAAATGTTTTGTTGCTATTTGCTTGTCTTCTATTAATTAAAATACCACTAGTTAAGTAGTAATTACAGATAAAAATCAAAAATTGTAAAACAAATAAACACAATTTAATTAAGTTAAAAATATTTAAAAACAGAAATCACAGTTTTTTAAAAACTTAAATATTGTTACTAAAACTGTCGATTTTTTAAAGTTTTGTTAAAGTTATTAAACAAAAAATTGTTGATTTGTTTTGGCATGTGTTGCAAATTTCAAACAGTTTTAAATTAAAAATGCTTGTTACAAATTTTGTAGGTTGCTTTTTTAAACAAGTAAAACAATTTTTAACACAAACAAAACATTTAACTTAATATTGATTGTTTCAAACGTTAAGTTTACAACTTAAAAACAAAACTTGTAAGTTAAGTTGTTAGTAAAATGTTTTTAAAATAAACTACAACAAAAAATAAACATAAATTAAATTAAATATAGCTATTAAGTAAATGGACTACTGTAGCTCACTAGTGAAAACTAAAGAAAACTTTACTTGATTAAAGTTTCTTCAAAACTAAACAATGAAATTAATGTACAACTTAAAAGTACTTTCGTTTTTAACAACAATGTTTTATTTTTAAATAGGATCTCTACTTTTTTTTCTCAGCTTTATCCGCCAGTAGCTGCAGTCACCGTCACCGAAGTGCACATTATGTCAGTCCACAGTGGCCGTACTGATTACGTCATTGCTGGAGAATCAGTTCAACTCTCGTGCCATTACATTTTTTCTCGACCTTACGAGCGAGTGATTGCAGTCAACTGGAAAAAAGATGGAAAAGAGGTAAGCGTTTTGTTTATTTATCAAACAAAAACATTTATCTTGAACTGTAAATGTGTTTAGGTGTACTTTTCAACGCCCAATAAACGGCCCATAGCACTGTCGCTGTTTCGCGGTCACGTAGACTACAACTCCAAAGACCTTCTAAACACTGTGACTCTCTTCAACATCAACATTGAATTTGCCGGACAGTACACCTGTAGAGTGATCACTGAATACAATGAAAGCGAAAATGTTGCCCAGATGACGGTTATCCTTGGTAAGTGTTTCACTTGGCAGAATTGTGATAAAAACAGAAAATTAAAATAAAACAAAAAATTTTTTAAAAAATATTACTTTTTGTTATAAATCTTTTTTGGTCTATAATTACCATTCATGACAACCTCTAATTTTCTCATTATTTTTATCACTTATCTCTATTTATACACAGTCATGTTACAGATTTTTTTATCATGGTAACAGAAAATAATAAAACGTCTCAATTTCAAATCTGTCAGGCATTTAAAAACGCAACGGAAGTTGTAGCTGTCAACTTCGATTTAGTCTAACATTCACACAGTTTGCTATTGTTTTTCTGTCCATTTTCATTTGGGGCAATTGAAGCTGAAATGTGTCGACTACTTTTTTAGTCTGCTGCCTGACTTTTGTGTATGTGTGTGTGTTTGCTCCTGGAACCTCAGTGGTGGTCATAAATATATTATTTCAGTGCCCATTGTCACCGTACCGTAAACAGAAAGAGAGTAATGTCTACTGGACTATCTGAAACTCTTTAATTAAATTATCACCATTGCAACAACGCAATGGCAAAAGAAAAGCGTAGTCTCAAAACGGTAGCAATAACAAATGGTAGTGGCTCGTGCGTGAACGGGGAAAAATTTTTTATTTAATTATAAAGTTAAAGTGCGAAATTTTTTAAACAAAAAATTTGAAAATTGAAAAATTAGCGGTTTGGTAAAAAAAATTGACATTGTGTTTTTACTTCAAAGTTTAAAAAGTGAACAAAGTACACCGACAAGTGCAAACTTTACAAAGTTCTGACTTTGACAACAAACACTAATGAGGTTTTAACAATTTAGTGGTGCAGAACAGTTTTCTAAACAAAATTAATAGCATTCTTTTTTATTTATAAACTGGCTTAAATTATCATTACCAAGAGAGTTTTTTTTGCTAAAAATCAAAACTTATTTAAAAAATTTTATCAATGTTCAGTAAAAACACTGGACAGAAAAAGCAATAAATCATTACTAGAAAAACTCTTCTGAACTCATCTATAAATGACAATCTGTAACTATCTTGTCAGAAGTACAGGGTGGTTTTTAAGTTTTATCAGTCATTAAAATACAGTTGAATATTTCAAAACTCGATAAATCACTAGACCATTTATCTAAATCTAATAATCTAGTTTGAGATTTTGTTTTATTAATTTATTTTACTGCTTTGCAATACGTTTGGACACCAGCTGAGAAGATTTGCGGTTTTTATTACTAAAACTGTAAAAATAATTTTTCACAATTTTTTGGCAAATAAAATTGAGAAAACGGAGTTGAACCACCATTTTGGAAAGTTTGTTATTTTAAAAATGTTTTAACAAATTAAAAATAAAACTTTGAAAACTCGAATGAAAATTTACATATTTATCAAAAAGTATACTGTAAAATATTTATTTGTTTAAAAACTAACATCAACTTGTTTTAAACAGACATATAAAAATTATTTAAGAAATGGGTCTGTTGATGTTTATTTAAATGCAACATAAGTAATTATTTTTCCATTATTTTCCCATAAGAATTAAAAAACTGAAAATAAGTTTTTGTTAAAGATTGTTAGTTTAAAAAACAACAGGAAGATTACTACAAATATTTGAGAAAATTAAAAAAACATTCATGCTAAAGATAATAAGATGCAAAAAACTTTAATAAAATTAAGTTGATAATCAATAAAAACAGCATTGTGAAAGGAAGCTTGTGCAAATTATGAACAGTTTATTGCATCTTTATTCTCTACTTTTTTTGCAAGTTCTCAAAAGTCTGACACAAAATTTAAAATAAAACATGTATGCGCCAGTGTCATCAATCAATGGCTCTTTAAGACACAGTGTTGCACTTGTGTATTGTTCTTCGGTTGCCATCCTCGGAACAAAAGCTGTCTCCCTTTTCCTCGACTACTGTTTTTTTCTATCAGTACTCCAAAACATATCCGGTACATGTTCCTAGATAGCTGAACAGTTAAACACCGATAGGAGCAAAAGTGTGTAACGGCACTTAAATCGAAGCGAGCTCAACTCGAAAAGAATCAACTGCCGTCTGACATATGCTGGTTTCCCTTTTTTCTCTATTCACAGCAAACAAATAGCGAGCAACTGTAGTCAGTTTTTTATGCATATGCAAACTTTCTTAGATAAGCGACCGGAGTGTGGAGATAAACAATGGTGAAGAGGGACTGGAATAAAGAAAAAGAAAGTGAGTGAAGAAAACAAGATGAAAAAGGAAAGCCAATCGAGCCACTTTGAGTGTTTAGCTTCCTGTCCTCGGAAGCCTCGAAACTCTCTGGCTCACTTTGCTTCCCACTTCCTCGGTAAATATGTCAAGTCAGCCTTTTCAGCAGACTGAAAAAACCTAAAAGCCCCAACTCAAAGTAGGAGAAGGAGCGAGTGAAAGTGTAAACAAAGGTCGAGCGAGGAGACAAAGTTGTACGGGTTTTTCGGTTTGACAAAACAAACAAAGTGTACGGAGAATAATAACAAGAATAATGAATGGAGCTTCGGGTTGACATAGTGGCTGGTCGCTCTCTCTGACTCCCTTACAGTCTAGTGTGGATTAGTTTTGTTCCCGGAGACATCTACAGCAGCAGCTTTAACCGACGGCTCAAGTTCCAACAGTCCGTGTTAAGGCAGATGAATGTGATCACGGATAAAGCTTCACTATTAATTATTAATAATTTACACTTTTTTGTGCTTGTTCATTTGTGTGAACGCCATTTGCAGACGCTTGCAAGGACGCAAATTGGAGGACAAAAACGGATATGGTCAACTGTGTTGAAGAGATTTCCTTTCACTGCGTGGGCATGTTCCCCAAGCCTTCACCTGCGTGCAGCATTCATAATGAGTAAGTTTTCACACTAGTTTACACATGTTTTGCATTTCAAAGCCTTCAAAAAGTCGCTCAAAGTAAAAGTTTACTTTATAATGTATTCAAAATCAAAAGCAAACAGAAGAGCAAACAGAACTAGGCTAGAAAAAGAAAATATGGCACCTTAACCTGAACTTTAGTGCAAGTTTCCCAACTTGTAAATAACTCGACTGTTTCCTTTTGCCAGCAAAACAGACCAGTACTTTGCCGGTGAGACCTTCGACATGATCGAGAGGTTGCCGAATGGCACCTACGAGATTGCCATCCAGCGTCGGTACAGTGCCGTCAACTTCACCGAGTACCCTGGTCAGCTGAGCTTCCACTGTCACCTGCTGGTCCTGATGACTAGCTGGCGTTCCGGTTTAAAATACAAACTGTTTGGTGAGGCAGGCTGCGTCAAACTGCCACCGGCCATTGACAACGCCACCATGGCCATCTTTGGGGAGCGCACCTGTTGGGGCACGCCCCGAGAGAACAGCCGAGTCAGCTACAACTGCGCCCCTGGCTACGAGATTGTGGGGCCACATGTGCTGGTGTGCCGGAACGGCAGCTGGCTGCCCGACCCGGTCAGTCAGATGAACCAGCCGGTGAGCCAGATGAAGGAGCTCCAGCTCCGAATGCCCTACTGCGGAATCCGTAAGTGTATTCTTTCTTTCTCTTTATTCAATCAGTCAACATTTTTCACCATCAACCCGTATATATCCCCTTCTCTCATCTCAGGCTACTCTTCTTCTGCCACTCGAAACTTCTCTTTTTTATACACTGGAATTCTTTTACCTCACTTTCTACAGCTTCTACTTTTTGAATCACTTTACTGTACAGTATTTTCTGCATTATACAAATTATTTTAATTTTTTTCACCCAAAATATACACTGTTGTTGAACTGTTTTTTAAAGCTTACTTATTGTTAGATATTTTTCTCTTTTATTGTTATCTACACAGTATGACTGCACTCAAATAAAAAATACATTTCAAGCAATAAAAAAAGTGAGCAATGTGTTGATTTAAATAAATATATCACAGAATATCTCATGCTGCAAAAATAAAAATAGCGAGAATTCAAAGAAAGCAAGCGGATAAGGGGTTTTTGGTATAGAGGAAGAAAGAATTGAGATTAATTTGCCTACGGAGTCAATGGAAACTAATGGCCATCTCTAACTAATCGACACAATCAAATTGACAGCTGATTGCATCTCAGTGAGTTGCTCTCCTTTTGCCTTCTCAATCGAATCTCACTCAAATCCTCTATATCCAGTGCATACCACCAGTCGCTAAGGATCTATATCTTCATCAATACATCGGCAATGTGGCGAGCCATTGAAGGCAACCGCATAGCACACTGCACACTCACAGGCAAACTGCCCAAGACTACCAAATACTCATTTGGCCGTAGCGTAAGCCACCTTAACACCATCACACCTATTCACATACGCTTCTTATTTATTTTTTTTTGCAATTGCAATGTTATTACTCCGCCACTCTTGCTGAAATCATTATCCGCTACCACCATGTTTTCATCATCCTCATCCTTGACCACTGTTCGACTTACCATCACTTCATCTGTTGTTGTTCTTTTCTCACTTCACCTTCTTCTCCTCAGCATACCGCCTACTCAGTCAGAAGCACCCAGTGCGGATGTTTCCATTGATAAAGGACTCTTTTCAAAAGAGGAGATTGCAGATTTTAAAAACAAGGCGACTTGCTTTCAAAAACGAAAGCGTTCAGCTAAACAAGCTGAAAAGTTAAAAGCCATCTGCGGAGATTCTATCATTGAAAACTTTTGCGATCATGTAAGAGAGGCATTGCTGTTGTCGGCAAACAACCAAAACCAAACCAACTAATGGCTCAAACACTGACAAACGCTCAATTGTTCTTCTCCTGATCAGGTAAACTGCCAGCCACTGACCTCATGTCCACTGGACAGACACTAACTGAGAAGGTCTTTGGCCACGGGTGCTGTCCCGCCTGTGTGGAGTTCAAGCCTGACGGGGCTCCCTGCAGACAGGGCTCTCTAAAGGAGCAGTGCGCCAACGGTCTGTTCTGTGACCCGAGCAAGGGCGTCTGTGCAGTGCCAGCAGTGCAGAAAGCCTGCCTCGCCGACTACCACAATCGAATGTTCCTCAAGAGCAAGGCACCGCTGTCCGGGTTCTGGGTGGAGGCAGACGTTGGCACTCTGGTGCTCAAGATTGACTACAAGGAGGACATGATGCTGCCAGCCTGCTCCAGGGATGGGGACTACCAGACAAAGCAGCTCTTTAAGAATAAGTAAGTTTTTTTTGTTTTTTCAATGTTACCACTGCTGATCGTACACTCAGAGCCTACTGCGTCTCCCCGGACACTGGCTCGCCCACCTTTGGCGTCGCCGACTTTGGTAAGGCGTCAGAGATGGCGTGCAAGTGCTCCATTGCCATGTACAACGTCCTCGATCGAATCGACCCGGCCATCTCGGAGGAGGCGCGAGAGCGGGCACTGGACGAGCAGGACATTCGCATGACAAATCACTTTGCGGACACGCACATCAAGTGCTCCGCTACGGGCGACTTCCACGAGATGCAGTGCGTCAATGAGACCTGCTTCTGCGTGAACCAGTTCACCGGGGTGCCGTTGACCACGGTGGACGACTGGGATGAGTACCAGGAGAAGCTGGACGCGACCTCGGATGAACGCAACGGCGGCATCTACTACATCAGTCCGGAGGGAAAAGTGGTCAAGGATCCAAAGAATCTGGTCAATGAGCGAAAGATGACTGACGAAGAGGTGAAGAAGTACGAGGAGGAGGAGGAGAAGAAGAAGGAAAGAGGAAAAAGAAGAGGGGACCAAGAGTGCCCACAAATGAGGTGAACTCCAGTGCTACCACCATTTTTGGCGCTTTCAGGCCTTTGGTTTGCTGTGAGTTGCAAGCGGACATTTGCGGATGCGCCATATATTTAGACTTTTTTCTCTTCTAGTTGACTATAAGCGAGCTAAAGAAGTGAAGTCTAATTTCTCCAATGAGGTGTACGCTGAGGAGTGCCAGAGACTAATTCACATTCCGATGACCATGCAAAGGCATTTCACCCTGAAAGGGTCAAATGTGAAAGGGTTGGAGGCGAAAAGCTGCGGATACGATGACAAGTTCAAACGAAAGCAGTGTGTGCCGGGTAAGTGCAACTAACACTTGCTGACTCTGTGCGCGTAAATACTGACAAGCATACTATTTTATTCAGACGCCTGTCTGTGCTCTAATCCAAAGGGCCATTCAATTGGCTCCTACTCGACGCCCCTAGTGAACGCCCAGTCAGTGGACTGTCGCTGTGCCTTGGAGGAGTACTTTGTGAAGGTGGAGCGACAGGCATTTGATGTGCTGAAGTGCGATGGCTCCGGTGACTTCAGTGCACTGCAGTGCATCGGCGACCGGGCCTGCTACTGCGCCGACAGCAACGGCGCGGCCATCAGTCAGCAGTTCAGCTTCAAGAAAGTCAACGACTTCATCAAGAAGCACGCACCCGGCCACTCGATGGACCTCGTCTGTGGTGCCATGCGAGGCTCGGTCACCAATGACAGAGTTTGGCCGGAGAACTATGAAATTTGGTACAACAACTCAATGAAGTGGTACGATGCAATACCGATCTCGGATAAAAAGGTGCCACTGCTCAACAACATTGTTCTGGCTGCTTAAGCTATGAAAAAGGTGATTTTATTGTAGATAATGTTTTTTGTTTTGAACAAAACATGATGATTTTTTTGATTTTTTATACTGCTCAAAATAAAAATGCAAAAATTTGAAAATACACATATTAGTAGAAAGTTATTTTTTGGTTAAAGATAAATGCGCCTAAAGACTGTCTAAATTGTACAATGGGCAAAGAAAGGAAAGAGGAGTTAAAGTGGTTTAAGTTCTACTACGTTTGTTTCATCAACTTTCTCCTGTCTCTTTCGTTTGGCTAGACTTTCACTTGAGCCATTGACCGCTGCTTCGGAGCTGGCGGCGTCGTCCTTCTTTGCCGCCGTCTCTTCTGTTGGCAGATTGGGCTCACCAATGACCAGATCAGTTGGCTTCTTTCCGCCGTCAGTCTGTTCAGCCTTTGATCGATCTGACTCGGGGTCATTTGAGCGGTTGAAAAATTTCTTTCTCAGGAATTTATCGAAAACGAAAACGAATCCAAGAATGAAGACAATGCCGACGAGAAGAATTCCAAGACCGACCCAGGCGTAAAAGGCGCCCTTGGAATGCTCGGCAGTGGCCAGCTCAGGTCCAGCCGACAGCACCATAGAATCATTGGAAAAGCCAGAATATTCCGACGAAGAGTTTGACGAGGAAAATGTTATGTTGGACGCATTATACAGTCTGAGAATATTCTCTGTCACTGAAGAGTTGCCGCTGTAGTTTGCAATGGTGGTAGTGGTAGTGGTCAACTCGGTGAAGGCATCACCAACAGGAGAAAATGAGGAGAGTGTTTCATTCCTCAGCGCAGCAGTGGAGTTTTCCATTTTTGCGGTAATTTTGGCACAGTAAAAAGTCACACACAACTCACTTAAACGACTGCCAGAGGAGACAATGAAGAGCAGCAGCAGGCGCTGGCCACGTTTTTCTTCCTCACTTGATCTTCTCACCGGTTTTTGGGCCAGCCAACCAAAAAAACTGTTGAACTGCTGCCAGTGAAGAAGAGGGAGAATGGGAGAAGCAGCAGGTTGTGATGAGAGACTCAAGCTGCAGTCTGTGGTCCGACGGTGGACTGGTGGCGGATAGTAACCAGGGGTGACGATTGTCTGCCGCGGCACTTGCTCGCCGATCGTTGTCGTTGTCGCCTGCACACACACACTACTTTAGCCTGTGTCTCTCTCAGTGTCTGTGTCTATTTGCCTACTAATGCAGGCAAATCGCCATTTGATCTGCCTCTAATCGTATTGAACCTGGACAGAGTGTTAACAACAAGAAGAAGAGAGGAAGATGGAGGCATGTCGCTGTCGCAGTGCGAGTAAGTCTTTTATGGTTTTGCACTTCTCACATTCTTTTTTCTGGCCTGCAAAATTAGGGTAACCAATTTAAACTAGGTTTGCTGAGTGGTCTAGTAGAAACAGATGATACAATGGGATGATGCACCATGATGCTGAGAGGATGGTCAAGATGGTGGTCGTTCAGGCAATGCTTTTCTGGTGGTGGTGGTGCTGCTGGTGGTAGGCATTGCAGCTGTCACAAAGATGCAATGTGAGTTTGTTCTCTCCCTCTCTTTTACCCTCACTTGTTTACCAGACGATATCTGTCAAGTGGTGAAAGATTGTCTAAGAAGAAGAAGAAGCAGCAGCAGAGGAGAGAGTCTTCAGAGAAGTCTGGTGTGCGTTTCGCATAGCAAAACTCGATCAGACTGCTGTGATAAGATTGGAGTTTCCATGACAGTATCGATACAAGATGTAGAAGTACTCGTTCAGACTGTCAAGTGAAGCCCCTCTCTTCTTTGCGACTAGAAATTCAACGATTTTTGAAGCAAAGAAAAAATCACATAAATGCCAGTGTATACAGTGATAAGAATCGACTGCTGTGTAAACAAAAGAGAGAAAAGAATGTGCTATTTGTTTTTACTAGAAATGCCTGTTTTACAAAATTGTAAAAATACTTTAAATAGAAATTGTCCATTTTATCTGAAGCAAGCAGTGCAAAATTAAAATTCAAGCTTTAAACTGGAACAGCCAAATACAAAAAACTAACCCCGATAGTACACTTCACTTGCGTAAAAGCCCTGTAATCGCCGTTTGGTGTCAAACTGAAAATCACAAATCGCACCATCAGATATGTATTTTGCACTGTCCACTACAGTCGATGCATTCATTCAATTCAATGGTGATAAGCACTGAGGAGATTTCTCTGTTGTTTCACTTACACTCTCTTCTAAAGATATCTTGTCGCGGCAATGTTTGCTGATCATACCAGCGAACCATTAGCTGATTGTACTTCACCCATATGCTATCACTGAGCTCTATGTGCCTCGAGTCACCTCGAACAGTGAAAGTACATCATGCTGCACTATTTATCCAGTCTTCCTCGATGCCGACTTTTCCTAATAAAACTAGTTTCTTGAGGGCTCTCCAAGTTTTTAAAAGAAACCATTTTCTGCCCAGTGTTTTGGAGTGTTCAATCTGTCCTCCTCCTCTCTAGTCTCCTCTCTATAATGGCGCCTCCTTCCAATGAAATCGTCGTCCTCTCCGGGAACACCCATCCTCAGCTGGCCGACACCATCTGCTCGACGCTTGGCCTGAAGAAGGCTGACATCACCATCTTCCGGGCGGCCAACCGCGAAACGCTGATCACCATTCCTGATTCCGTTCGTTCGCGCGATGTTTACATCATCCAGACAGCCACCCACACCAACGTCAATGACAGCATCGTGGAGATGCTGCTGATGGGCTACACTTGCAAGACGTCGGCGGCGAAGAACATCGTTGGCATTCTGCCCTACTTGCCCTATGGAAAGCAGACCAAGCAGCGAAAGAGGGGCGCCATTCCCTCCAGGTTGCTCGCCAAGCTGATCAGCGAGGCAGGCTATACGCACATTGTCACCGTTGACCTGCACCACAAAGAGGTAATAAAGAGGTTTTGTACGAACAAATACTCAAAATCATTTCCAATTGCAGATTCAAGGCTTCTTTGACATTCCGGTGGAGAACCTGCGCGCCTCTCCCTTCCTCATCTCGCACATTCAGCAGATGATGTTCGAGTGCAAGGTGGACCGCTCCAAGCTGGTGGTCGTCGCTCGGCACACCTCCTCCATGAAGAAGGCCACCGCCTATGCGCAGCGCCTTCGAGCGGACATCGCCGTCCTGCACGGCTCCGTCGAGGTGGACACCGACGAGGTGGACGGGCGCAGCTCACCGCCGCCCATTCGCTCCATCGAGTTCTTCCCCGGCGGCGGCCAGACGCTGCCCATGTTCACCGACCACGAGGCCTTCCGCAGCACGCCGATGAACCTGGTGGGCGAGGTGGGCGGCAAGATCGCCATCATGGTGGAGGACATCATCGACGACGTGGACTGCTTCACCGCCGCGGCTCGCTTCCTCAAGGAGCAGGGCGCAGAGAAGGTCTTCCTCCTGGCGACGCATGCCCTACTTTCCGAAGAGCGAGCCGCCGAGCTGAACGCCTCTGCAGTGGACCAGATTGTGGTGACGAATACCGTGCCCATCGAGTACAAGCTGGAGAAGCTGGTCAGCATTGACATTGGCGTCCTCCTCACGGAGGCCATCAGACGGCTGCACAATCAGGAGAGTCTCAGCTACCTCTTCACTGATGTCAGCGTAGAGGACTGAAAGGAAACTAAAATGTGTAACAAAAGCAATAAACCTACGCACAATAGTGCAGCAGAATGTGGTAAAACAGTTGAACGGAGGTTTATTTTTTACCAGTTTGACAGCATTTTTTAGTAAGTTTTCAAACACGTCAGCATTTTTAACCGCTTTGCTTACAGCGGAAACAAGAAAAAAACTTGAAAACGAAATTTGCTTTATGCTTCAGTCCAGGGTCTCAGATCGATTCGAGGTATGTGGTTGCTTAGACATGACACTTTGGGGTTACTGATAGGAGAAAGATGGTGAACCGATTAGAAACTGGTGGACTGCTTTTGCTTTTGTTTGCTTACTTTGAACTAGGCATGAGGAAGCATTCCTCTGCATGATCTCAATGCGACTGTTGTCACAGAGCACCCGTGACAGGGTGGCTTCTTCAGCTCAGCCAGCTGAGCCGCCGTGAATGAGCCTACCTCGTTGGGGCCGTTCTCGTACCAGAAACGATCACCTGGAGTGATAAAAAACATAATTTAAAACAAATCAAACCAACACTTCTCCATTTTTACTCATTTACCCTCCTTAAATCGCCTAAACTGCTCGCCAATGATGCAGGCAAAGGTGGGCCCGACCACCGCTCCGGGCAACACCTTCTCACTGCTGCCCGCAATGAAGAGGTCAATGTCCTCGACGTGGCGATAAGTTGCGCCATGACATCGGCCACCTGGCCGTTGGAGAAGATCCGCTTCAGGTCGTCAAAAGAGTTGACCCGCGAGAGGCCGCATATCTCGCGGTACTTGACGTAGCCGGGCAGGCCGTGATCGCGGCCACGTTGAATGTTCAGCGCCACCAGGTCGAGACCGAAGCGCTTGCCCGGTATTTGAAAGAGGTGGTTGGTGATCTCGCGACTGAAGAAGTTGTCAACTGAGGAGGATTTTTGTTTGTGTTAGAAATAGTGAATCATTAAACTCCCTTTTTCGCTACCCAGCACTTACAGCGCTGAATGGGCTGTCCGGTGAGTCCGGCAATGCGCATCTCGTAGCCGCCCTGGTGGTAGAGAATGCGCGGATTGTTGAACTGCTCGTGCAGGGGCACCCTCGCCAGCACCTGATTGTCCGCCGAGTTCAGGTGCAGCATACCCTGCACCAGCGAGTGCAGGCGGTAGGCCGCCGTGGAGAACTCATTGAGCACCGTCACGTCGATGATGGGATTATAGCGGTTGCTGAAACCACCGCCGCTCAGTCCCAGGCTGAAATGGGCAAAGGCTCGCGGACCGAGAATGAGCGGCAGAAACTGGTCGTAGAGGATGTGCTGCAGCTGGGCGACGACGATGCGCTTCGTCTCCTCGTAGAGGGTGGCGTCGCTCCAGTGGGGATTCAGCTGGGAGAGCTCTCCGGCGATGCGGTTGTGCTCGCGCATCCAGGCGTTGTGCAGCACCGCCAGGTCGACCACCTCGTTGACGCGATTGTCGCCGCCGGCGAAGCAGCGCATCTGCGGCGAGCCGCCGCCGCCTCCTTTGGGCAGCTGGCAGTTGGTGTCATTGGCCGGCTTCATGGGCAGGAACTCCTCAGAGTTGACGGTGGACACCTTGAGGCGGCCGCCGGAGAAAGCGCGCAGCTCGCGAGCCTCGGCGTCGTTCGCGCCGTAGATGTTGGTGCCGTCGATGTACCTGAAATAAAACGCACTTTTAGATACAAAATTTAATTTTTTTTATAAACGCAACTTACGAGCTAAGCTGGTTCAGCTGCTCTCTCGGTCCAAAGCGGCACTTTGGATTGATGGCCGGCGCAGAGCGGACAAAGTTGATGCACTGCTGCGACTCGGCGCGCAGGAAAGCGTCTTCAGGCGGGACGACAATGGGAAAGCAGGCAGGATGCAAAAGGCGAGCATTTCGAAGCACTTGCTCACTACAACAGCTGATCTGTTCGTCGTTGTGAGCTAAAAGCATTTTTTTGTTAGTTGCAAAAATGTAGTTGTGTCAAGTCAAGTTCAACTCACTTTTGGTTGTGCCCGTCCGGGTGATGTCGTGATCCATAAACTAGTGGCGATTGGGTTAATAAAACAACAATTATCAGGAAACTGGTTACCGAAAAAATTGCTTGACTTGATTTTACCTGTCCAAACTGCGCCAGCATCAGCGAGTACCGATTGTTCTCAATGTTTGACTCTGGAGAATGCTAAGCGAAATTCGTCTCGCATTGGGCAGCTCACTGCCGTCCTTGGCCTTTCTCGGTTCGCTGATGCCGTCGGCGTACTCGGGCGGCAGAAGTCGGGCAAAGGTGCTCACAGCCTTTCCCTGTGAAACGTTGATCAGATTGTTGCAGGTGCCGTCAGGGTGACGGTACGGGGAGCTGGCATTACAGGTGGGCGGTTGGCCGCAGACGCTGGCAAAGGCCGTATTGCGGAGATCAATGTTGCTGTTGATGATGTCTTCAGGGGAGAGTTTCTCTCTGAAAAAAAGGTTAGTGAGTCAACACTAACAAAAACATCAATAGCAATTTTACTCTTACTTTTTAGACAAGTTAATAAAAGCCTGCAGCACTGGAAGGCGGCCTGCATCTCCTTCAGAGTCACCTCATCGCCACCAAAAAGTTCTGGTGGGCAAACTCCTTTGTGTTCCTCTGGGCATGATGTGCGCATTGTGAAGCTCATTCTCCAACAGCTCCAGATCGTTCACCGTACGGCGGATCTCATTCACCTCAAAGCGAATCGTCACCGGACCGCCGGTGCTAGCTGAAGAAGTGGTCCTTCGAACCGTCTGAAAGTTGTTGGCACTGGTTGGCTGGACAAAGCAAAGCTGTTCGACTGCCGCTGGCCGGATCGTCTTTGCTGTTGTTGTTGTGGCTGCTGTTCGCCTCCCTCACAGCACACTCCCGTGAAGCCATTGTCGAGCATGCAGAAGTGATTCGGCCTTGCATTTCGCCGTACGCTGCCATTCACGCCGCCGCCACTGCTCGGACAGCTGTGGTACCAGGTGCAGCTGGTGCCCAGGGCGCACTGGCGCTGGAAGGCATTGTACCGAGTGCTGAAGGTGGTTCGAGGGCCCGATGAGCCGGTTAGGGTTGGGCTAGTGGTGGCCACCACTCTGCTGAACTGCTGCTGCTGGTGGTTGGTCGCAAAGGGGTTGCGATTGTGAAAGGCGGTGTTGAAGTGGCTGAAGTTGATGTTGCCGTTGTTGTTGCTGCTGCTGCTAAAAGCACGGCTGCTTCGAGACTGTCGAGAGCCTAAAGAAGGAGGGAGAAATTAGATATGATTGACTTGAGTTTAACTCACCAGAGTTGGTAAACTGCGCAAATGGATCAACTCGAATGCTGACGCCATGGTTGGTGGTAAAGAAGTGGCCGAAATGCTGGTTGTTGTTGTTGAAGTTGGTCACTGAGGCCCAGCAAACGGAGGCCACACCTACCACTACCACTACTACCAGAAAGATGGATACAGCACGCATCTTCTGGTGCATTCAAACAAAGAAGTAAAAAGAAAAATTTGGCGCCTTCACAAATTACAAATCACTCTCCCGCTCTTCACCACAGCTGCCAGACTTTAAAAAAAGAAAAAGTGCAACAGCAAAAAAAGTGAAAACGTGCGACTACTTTTTCTTATTTCCTTTTTATATCGCCTTCACCTTCAACAGTCCTCCTCATCTTCAACCTCATCCTCATCCTCATCATCCTTCTACACAGTCCTCCCGATCCGGTTTACTCGACTGCTGCTGCTGCAGACTGCAGCCGCTGCTGAACCATTGCATCTGAACTAGTTGCACCAAAGAAATATGGCTGCTGTTGCTGTTTTTTATGCTTCTTTTTTTGCTGCCGCTTTAAAAATCAATGAGATGCAAAAAGGAAAGAAAGAGGCAATTGCAGCCACTCACAACGAGACAGCTTCCCCGCTGACGGCCTAAGATGATAGCTAAAGCAGGAGGATCCTCTGTGTGTCTGTTTCAGATACCGATCTACACGCGGTGAATTAGAAGAAGAAGACGACGAAAAAGATTTGCTGACTAAAAAACACTTCTTTTTCTCTATCGTTAAACAAAATTTTTCTTGTTGTTTGTCTGTTCTGTTTTGTGTGCTCAGCGGCTTCGGCTAGTACATTTTTTTATTTGTCTTGCACAAGTTTATTACATCGACATTGTTTGCCTGTTGTTGTACCTGTGCCTGTGCACAGTCAGGACAATGCTAATAATAATTGGCATCAACTAGCAAGCTAACTAACTTGCTAAGTTGAAGGTCGGCTAAAAAGGGAGATTCGGTGGCGAGGGAGTACAGTGAAGTGCAGTGGTGTGCAACAGGCGGTCGTGCTGGTCAACTCGAACAATAAAACGTGAACGTGAAGAAGACCATCATCTATCACTTGTGCCAGTGCTTGTCGCCTGAAGAGATAAACTGAGTGGAGACGATGAAGAGTGAGAGAGAGGCCAGTGGCCAGCACCTACCACAGTTGCCACGTGCTCCAGACGTCTGTCACTCGCTCAATGGACAGCTCTTTTGCTCACTATTGCTGGCTACTGGTGAAGGTGGTGGTGGGATGCTTGATGGTCCTGTCCACTTTGGCTGTCGTCTTCCTCCAAAGCAAAGCAAGGCCACTCGGCCACAATGGTGACTGTGTGCCTGTGTGTGTGTGTGACAAGGTGCAAACAGAGTATTTCGAACAGGCTGGGCGCCCAGCGTCTGACACTAGTTAACAAAAAACAGTTGTGTCAAAGCAATGTGGGAAGTCTTCCTTCTCCTGTTCTTCTTCCTCTTCTGTTTTTTTGCAACGAAAAGTGACTCTTAATTAAATTGATTATACGTGTTAAGGAGATGTGCTGCGACAAAATGTAAAAAGTGCGTCCAATACTGACTGACTGATTGTTTCTTGATAGCCTCCTTTTCCTATCTTTGGGAAAATTGGAAAAAGGAGAAAGTCGCTGATTGAGGTTGAGATTGAGATCGGTGTACCACTACTACTACTACTACTACTACTGCTGTACACTACAATCTACAGCTAGGTGGAGCTTTGAAGCGAAGAGTGAGATCCGCTATACAAGATACATATGAGATGATCAGCGTGTGATGTGTGCAATTAGTCACTGAAGAGCGGCGATGACACTGGCTTCAGTGGTGGCGGCGATGGCGGTGATAAATGGTGATGATGCTCACGGTGACGAACGACTTGCGGTCACAGTCAGGGTGAGGGAGATAAGGTGGAATAATCACCACCACCATCACCATCATCACCATCTAGGAAACGTCGACGTTGACGAGCGACTGTGAGGCCTGCTGTTGATGCTGCTCCTTTGCGCCACCAAAGTTGTTGTAGTCGAGGTAATTCGGAGGGTTTGATTGACCGTTTCCAGCTGAAGCCTGCTGATCATGCTGCTGCTGCTGCTGTTCCAGTGACTCTGACTGACTCTCCATCATCATCGCTCGATAGGACATGGCACCGCCCACTGCACCTGGATTACCAACACCAACGCCCTTTCGTTCACTTTCCAGCCAGTAAGTAACCTAGACCAAACAAAAACAGCGTCATTTGAGCATCAATTTGTCCAGCATTGTCTTTTTACCATTTTTCCTTTTCCCTTGATCTCCACCTCTCCACGAGAAGTGATGACAAAAACGTTGTGGAAGGTGTCCAGCAGACTCTTCGTCGCCTCGCTGATGTGAATTTTCAGCGGCTCTCCGTGCGTTTCCATTCGTGAGGCGGTGTTGACAGTGTCACCAAAGAGGCAGTACTTGGGCATCTTCAGGCCGACGACGCCGGCGACGCAGGGCCCCGAGTGGACGCCGATGCGCAGCTGCAACTTCCTCTTGGGCATGTGGCGAATCTTGAAAGCGGAGACGGCCTTGCGAAGATTAATCGCCATCAGGGCGATCTCCTTGGCGTGGTCGTTGCCGTTGCGGATGGGCAAGCCAGAGGCGACCATGTACGCGTCGCCTGTGATTGAAAAAGAAAAGATTTAAGTGTTTTGAAAATAACACAACTGAAATCGTTTACCAATCGTCTCCACCTTGTAGACGTCGTGAATGTCAATGATGGCGTCGAAACAGGAGTAAAGGTCGTTCAGCAGATCAACCACCTGAATGGGCGATGACTCGGCGGAAAGGGCCGTAAAGCCGACAATGTCGCTGAAGAAGATGGTCACGCAGCTGAAGAGAAACAAAAGTTTAACATAAATGCACCATTGATGCAGTCTTCACCCCCAAAAACTCACTCATATGACTCCGGCTTGACGTGCGCCCCTCGCTTCAGCTCGTCAGCAATGAAACGCGGCAACAGCTGATAGAGCAGCTCCTCCGTCTTCTGCTTCTCCTCAATCACCGACTGCGTCTTCTCCTCAACAATTCGCTCCAAATTCTGCGAGTACTGCTCCATTCGGTTGAGAAGGTTGTCGAGGAAGTTTCGACTGCTGATGCCCTGGGTGATCTTCCGCAGCCGCGGCTTGATGGCCACAAAGTCGGGTCTGCTGGCCGGCTGCTCTGCCCAGCACTCGTGCATCAGCGTCAGCAGCTCTTTAGAGCACTCATCGGGAGCGACCTCGGGTCTGAAGGGCGGCACAGTGCCCATGCGAACGCGGTCCAAAATCTCATTAGGCTCGTAGACAATTTTCTTCCGGCCAAGTCGTTCCAGCGACTCAAAGGGCGGACATCGGGTGATGATCTCCTGAAGGATGATGGCAAAGGAGTAGATGTCGCCCTTCTTTGAGCCAGTGTTCAGCGGGTCCTTGCTGCGCAGTATCTCCGGTGAGGTCCAGAGCAGCGCCCGAGAGGCGGTCTCTTGCTCACGGGTGATTTGTGCATGCAGGGATCTGATTGTGGTGATAAAGTTTGTTTTTAAACGATGTTTTACTTCTCTTTCACCTCTTATTGTACCTTATTCCATAGTCGGTGATCTTGACCATGAACCGTCCATCGACGACACAGTTGGTCGACTTCAGGTGACCGTGGTAGTCAAGCAGACTGCCATGCAAAAAGAGCATTCCCTCGACAATATCAGTGAGCATGCTGTACTTGAAAGTCCAGTCTGGATTATTTGAATTAAAGATTAGTGGCTATACTCAAACAACTTGTAAACATCTAAAGAGCATACCGATTTGAATTTTCTCCTGAAAGAAAAAGAAAAACTTTAGTTATCCAAATTCAACAATGTTTAACCAGCAAACACCAACCGTTTCAAGTAAGTCTCGCAGACTACCGCGAATCATCAACTCATTGACTGTTGCATAGTTGGGCTCATCGATGCACAGGCCTAAACAAAAAGTGATAAGTTTATCCCAAAAAATCAAATCATTCTTTGACTTACCAATAAACCGAACCAGATTCTCATGAAGAATGTCTTTCATCTAATTATACCCAAAAATATGAGAAACAAAGCAAACAAATCACTTTCATGGCACACATTACCTGCTTCACCTCCATCAGCAGCTGTCGATTGATCATCAGCCGTTTGATGTTCAGCGGCTTGAAGGCAATTCGAACGCCCTTGTAGATGCCCACCAGAACGGTGTCCAGCTCACCGGCGGCGCTGATCAGCGAGTGACCGATGCTGCCCGCCTTCAGCGAGCTGGTCTTCCCCGACTGGTATCCATCCGTCTCACTGGTGGCCATGCTCATGGCGCTCTTGTGGCCGCCGCCGGCGCCCCTCTGGTGCACAAAGTTGATGTCCTCGTAGGAGATCTTCCACCAGTTGTCATTCAGGTCCTGCTCCAGGCGGATCTTCTTGTAGACAAAGAGCGACACGGCGAGAGCCACTATGGTCACCACGACAAAGGTAATGAGAATGGAGGCCCAGATGGGGAAGGCCTCTTTCGGTTGACAGTGCGCCGCTTCGCCGGTGAAGCCACAGTCGGGCACATCAGGTGGTGGCCCCTTTGTTTGGTGAGATGATAGTTCAAAAGTTGAAAACTTCACAAATAAATACAACAACGTACCTTGCTCTTGGGCCAGTGAATCTCGACGCCAGGTAGTTTGTCGAGAATTCTGTAATAAAGTATTAAAGTTGGTGTATTGAAAAAATTGCAATTCAATTTTACCGTCGAGAACCAAAGTAGGTCGCCACCGGTCTCATGGTTCCAGTTTCCGGATCTGTTATTATTTGAATAAATTGAAAACTTGGCAAAAGTTTTTAAAGCCTTCACTTACCAAGATCGTTCAGAGTGTAGTCCACCTAAATTATTCAAAGAAATCATTTAAATACTGTCCACAGTACAATATTTTAATCATAACTCACCTCTCTGTCGCCATTGTCATTCATGAGAATATCACCCGTCAGCCCTACTGGGAAATCGGGCAAAAAACAATTTACATCATTAGACTCTTTTCAAATTGTAAAGTTGATTAGCTAACAAATTGAAAATGCACACTCTCTCTCAAAAAACAAAAATGCACAAATCACTTGAAATTGGCAAGAACATGCTGCGTGATTTTCAACTTCAGTGTAACCTCCTTTCCCACTTTTTTGTTTGATAATCAAAATAAATCAACTCAAGGTAAACAAAATGAATAGAAAATAGCCCCCAATTCACCGAATTTTCCAAATTGCTTTTCCGCTGTAGCTAAAGTAGAGTGGAGTAGAGGTCGGATTTGAAGGGGAGGCAAAGAAGTGGGAGTGTTAGAAAGTGGGAGGTTATTCGTTCATGCAAAGAAGTTAGTCAAATAGAGCACGCAATGCACACAGTCTCACTCAGCAAGCAGTGAAAAGGATTGGGATCAAACAAGAGAATAGTTGGGGTACAACGGGTTACAAATT
Organism: Tyrophagus putrescentiae; assembly: GCA_024499935.1. Classification (NCBI taxonomy): domain Eukaryota; kingdom Metazoa; phylum Arthropoda; class Arachnida; order Sarcoptiformes; family Acaridae; genus Tyrophagus; species Tyrophagus putrescentiae. The sequence goes on along the minus strand of JAMZRA010000002.1, from coordinate 8,361,078 downwards.
GGGGATAGGGAACAAGCAGATTCGGATACGATTACCGTTTGGAAAGGTAAAGTTCCAGAGACGACGGACCATGGAGCGGCCGTCGCGAATATCGCCGCCAATTGCCAGTGTGTAATTGTACGCCCATGTGAACATGGTCACGCAGTCGTAGAAAGCGGCCACAATTGGGTTTACCTGATAAATGTTCAAAAGTAAGTCGTTTATCTTCAACAACAGAACATCCTATATTTACATTATCGCTGTTTGCAATGCCGCCAAACTCCTCCGAAGAAGCCTTGGTGACCTTGTGCGTGAAGCTGGTGTACTCGGCAGAGGTGGGCACACGGACGGCCAGCATCAACAGTGATTCGTACATCTCACGGGCAATCTTGTTGCGCTTGTCGCCCGGTTTGTACCAGGAGAAGTCGCTCGCAGAGCCAGCCTAGAGGTAAAGAAAAGGTAAACAAAAGTCCTAGTTTTTTCATAGTAAACAAAAGTGCACCCTTTAAGTTACCTGTTTGACCAGCTCAACGCCAAAGAAAACGTAGTCTCCATTTCCCATGCCCAGGTCGTAGGCGTCAATGAGCATCTGCCGAGTCAGTTCTCCGGTTGTGACGAGGACAATAACTGAAAGTTTGAAAAACAAGGTTTTAAATGGATGAAAACTTTTTTTTCCAGCTGGACCTACTCCTCGCCGCTCTGCTGGACTGCCGGAGCAGTCGTTTGTAGTCGACGGTGACATTGGCCTCCTTGCGACTGAAGCTCTGCACGTCAAAGGTGATCTCGTAGCCGAACTCGGCCTCCTTGAAGATGGCCTGCATGCTGGAGCGCACCAGCGTGTTCGCCGCCTCCGTCTCGTCCACAATCAACGATACGTGGTGCCAGTCGTACTCGCGAAAGATCTTCACCATAAAGTGGGACACTCGGTCTAGAAAACAAGGATTAAAATGACAGAAATGCTAGAATAAAGTTCCCAAAAATCCTACCAAGCGAAAATGACATTCTCGTCAATGTGGTAAAGGTTCGTTTATTGGAAAACTCCACGCCAATGCCGCCGGCAGTAAAGACGGGCACATTCCAGTAGCTGGCCATTCGGGCCACCGCATCAAGGGCGTACGTGCAGATGGGTCCAATGAACACGTTCACCTGAAGTTTTAAAAAATCAGTAAGCAAAATCTTTTTTTTGTTTTTTCTCACCTTGCTCGTGTAATATTTCTCCGCAGCCAGGCGCCCAGAACATTGTCGGCGCACTTGTTGTGGTCCTTGATGGGCACCAGGTTAAACTTGAGATGAGGATACTTGCGAGCTACATCCTTCAACGCTATCTCTAGCGTCGGTTTGATCATCTCGTAGTAGACGGGCAGTTCATTCTGGTCAGAGATGACCAGCACAAAGTTGATGGTGTCCATGTCGGAGAGTGCCAGCTCGGTGCTAGTGCTGCTGACTCCATTACTGCTGCCTTGGCCTCCCGAGGACGAGAAGGAAGAAGAGTAAGCGTTGTTGTTGCTGCTCTGACGACGTGACACCGAGCTAAGACGTTGATGAGAAGACAGCGGCTCATCCTCGGTGACCCGGACACCGTCAGAGAGGTTGAAAAGGAGTAAGTAGGAGAAGAGGGAAGTAAAAATGAAACCGTGCCGAAGCAGTGGTTTTTGAACTCGTAAAATCATCGTAGGGGAAGCTTCCATCGTTCCACTTCACCAGCACACTGCTGTCACTGTACAGAGCTGCTCAGGTACTGATCACCACTGAACGACAGTTGGTGACATTTAAGGAAGGCAGAAGGCAGAAGAAGGACCACTGGCTGACCAGAGAAAGACAATCGGTTTGCCCACTGTTAGCCCACCAGTGTGCAGTAAACCCACCAAGACACCAAAACACACTGGACTTGACTTTCGATTACCACCAGCACCGAGTACCATTCTTTGTATTTTTTCGTTGAGTGTTATCTCCTGTTTGTCTGTGTGCCTCAGTCTGAACCGCAGAACGCCAAATTACTAAATTGCATTTGCCGCCCAGGGTGGTTGGCTGGTTGTTTAATCAAACCCTGAGATAGCTGGCCCGTTGACTGACCACTTGGTTAGCGAAGACTTGATGACCAGAAGACACGATTAATGTCCGCCAACACGACAGCAGCAGCAGCTTCCTACCGCGCTTTTAATTAGACGCAAACTTTTCCCTTTTCCTTTCTCCCAAAACGAGAAGATAGTCGTCGTTGCTTGCTTAATCTAACTGTTAATTGCTCGGCAAACTCCTGCTATCACAACTAGTTCTGTAGTCAAATAGAGAAAAACAAAGAGGACATTTTCTTTTTTCTTCTTCCTTACAGCAGTGCACACTGCCTCCTTCGGTAATGAACCTCCTTCAATCTGCTTGTGTGCTTTGGCTGTTTGCGCTGTTTTGTTGCTTTCTTTCAAAAATGAGCCGTCTGCTGGCCGTTTTGGGGCACAACTATCAAATTATTGGAAGAAGAAGAAGAAGACCCATTTCCACCTTCTCAGAAGGTGACCTTTATCAGCCAAAACAGAAATAGAGAAAAGAGACGTTGACAAAAAGTCCTCTGAGCATTATCTGAAACCGCATCAGTCAATTGATATGAATTAATATTTTTAGATTAGTTATTTTTTAGCTTTTCCAAGTTTTTTATAGATTCATAACGTTCTAGTAACTTCTAAACCAGTTAAAAACATTTTTTTAATTTTTTTATTTACGTTTGCTAAAGCATTCAGAAAAATATCCACAAAAACAGCCAAAAACTTTATAAAGTTTGAAACTTTTTTTTTACAATGTCTCATATAGTCTTTTCACCCGTTATTTTGCCACTCCTCGGCAAAAAAGTATCGATTCCTCTGGTTACCTTCCGAATTTAATGGCTGGCAGTACTTTTTGCTTGTGGTTTTCTTCTCCCATTGCTTGCTTCTCAATGAAAAGGGAATGTCAATTTTAATTTGCGTGCGTTTATTAGGTTCTTCGTCACACTGCGGTGCTTCTCCTCGGCTCGCTTCTCAATATCACTGTTTGTCGCAGTGGCTGTTTGGTTAGGTTGGCTGAAACTTTACGAAAAACTGCCATTACTCTTCAACTGAATGTTTGACAGGTACCTTGTGGTGGTGGTACACTCACCAAAAAACGGTGGTTGCAGTATTTCACTCAACAGATCAATACTTTAAATTGCTATAGGGGCGAGAAGAGCAGTAAAACTGGAGGAAGACGCTGAATTCGGCAAAAAAAGAATCTTCTTTTCCTTGCCTACTGTTAGATTGAGAAAAAGCCAAAGAAAGGCAAACAGCAGTTAAAATGTTTTCTTCTTCTTCAGCAGTCTAAAAAGCGAGCAGGCAATGGGAAGTCTAGAGACGCAATGATCCCAGTCCTTAAGCAAAACTGACGACACAAATCAAGTGACTCAATTGACTTAAGCGGCAGCTATTTGCTACACCTACTTCTAGTGGGAAATTAATATTTCAGTAAACCTGTCAAAAGTTGTGAGAAAGTCCTCGTCGTCGTTGTCGCTCCAAGCAAGTGCTCGCCCAACCAACCACCATGTCCGCAAAGTCATCTCGTTCACAGAAATCCGAACAGTCACAGCCGACACAGCTGCCCGAGGTGGACAACTCCGAGGAGCAAATCTATGAAAGCGTCAGCCACCCGCCCTCCACCGTTCTGGAGGACGTGCTGATCGTCAGTAACAGCTCAGAGATACCAGCATCTTCTAATGTACAAACCGACGTTAAGAAGGTAATACCCAGCGGCGATGATCAATCATCGGAGCCACCGGCAAGCGCCACGGCCATCAGCGCCAAGGTCATCGAGCCGCTGAACAGCATGTCACTGTACGGCAGCCACGAGGAGCTGGTCTTCTCCACCAGCAGCAACAGCGACTACAGCCTGGGCGGCGTCGTGGGCGAGCCGACCAGCTTCTGGAAGCACCTTCTCCTGGTGGTGATGGCGCCCTACGCCGCGTGGGCGTCCCCATCAGCAGCATCATCAGCTTGGCCACCGTTCAGCCGCCACCTCAGAGCCAGTTAGGACCGGAGCGAATTCGCACCGCCCAGGCCTGGCTCCAGTACCTCTTCTCGACGCCGCTGGCAATGGCCGTCAACGGCTGTGAGGCCTTTCTCGTGCTGCTGCTCAACCTGTACATCGTCTACCTGTTTGCGGGGCCGCTGTACAGTCTGCTGGTGAATCGGCAGATGACGGAGCGGCTGGTGTCGCTGACGGTGCACCTCTACGAAATCATCCCCCTCGTCTACGGCCTGAACGTCGTCTGGTTCAAAGGCTTCAGTCTGTCGGCCATCATCCGCCTGCTCGATGTGAAGGTGCCCTCCAAGGACGCCGACCGGCCGGCCAAGCTGTACGGCAGCCTGCTCAGCGCCGGCATCGCATACTTTGCCCACATTTTTGCCTCGCTAGTGAGCGTGGTCAGCTTCGAGTGGAAGGCCGCCAACTTCTACATCACTGAAGGCAGAAGCGACTTTTACTATCACCTAATGGCTCGTTTCTATCTCTTTCTCCTGGTGCCCGTCTATCTGACCATTGTTTCGGTGAGTTTAGAAACTTAAAACTGATCTTCCTAAACTTTTCCATCTTTTTCTATGCCTAATCTAAACCCAGGGACTTCATTTTCGAATCAGGTAAGTTGTAATGAATGTTTTGATCGCCTTCACGCTTTCAAAACAACACTTCTCTAGCTGTCTCAACACCTACATCCGCTCCATGTCGGAGGACCTGCCGTCCATCAGCCTGCAAGACTTTCAGCGAGTGAAGAACGTCTTCAAGGCAAATGCGGACATGGTCTGCAAGGTGAACTACGTCTTCAACCTCCTCCTCAGCGACATTCTCCTCATACTGCTGATCAACATCGGCAAGGACCTCTTTCAGCTGTTCATGCTCGTCTCCGCCCTCGACTCGATTAGCATCAGTCTGGAGAAGGGCAGTCGAGGAACGGTCGACCCGGAGATGGTCGCCAAGGTGACCAAGTGGATGATGCTCGACCTCTTTGTTGTGGTCGCCAAGTGCGTCCTCCTAGTTCTCACCACCAAACGACTGGCCAGCACCAATCGAGAAATAAAGCGCATTCTTGCCTACCTGCATGACCTTGCCTCGCAGTACATCGAGAAGCCCTCGGAGATTTACCAGTCGGTAGGATGATGAAGCACATTGTACATCAAAAAGACCTGCTTGATGATAACGCAATTTTGTTTCCTTTTGCAGTTCTGTCTCGTAAAGTACTACATCAAAAGCTCGCAATGAGCGAATGTAAGTGTGAATCAGTACATTTGATCAAAACCTAGTACACTGAACTTTTTCCCCTCTTTTTCCTCCTCTGGCAGCGACAATCCCGCCATGCTAAAGCTCTCCATCACCAAGTACCTGCCCTGCTGTGGCAACTAGAGAATAGTAAATAAAAATTACCACCACTACAACTAAAACTTTTTAGAAACAAAACTCTTGTTCACCTTTTTAGAAGCCGCAAAAGCTAATCTTTACAGATGATTATTACTCATTTTATGACGCATCATTTATCATAAAATTACAATAAACATTTTACAACCCCTCACACAAAACATTGTTGGTGATGAGCAGTGATAGGGAGATGATGTGATGGTGTTGATGATGAGGATGATGAGGATGACCAAGATAAGTCCAACAATAACAAATCGGCATAAATAAATAAATAATAGTATAGTATAGTAAATCAAGTGTTGTTGTTGTGGGTGAGCGGGTCACCACCAGAGGCAATTCCACCAGAAGCCATGGTCGTCGTCGTCGTCGTACTAATCTGCGGCGACCTAAGCAGAATGTTCGCCTTCATGCTGACCTGCGCCTGCACCGGCGAGCAGGCAATCTGCTCCCCGTCAATGGTCATGATATTGGAATCGCTGGCCGGCTCCAGACGAAAGGCTCGCACCGGCACAAAGCTGACAAAGGGCAGGCCCACGTGGGAGCCATCCTCGAGGGCGAGCAGAAACTGAATCACCTGACAGCTGCTGACGCCCGACTTGATGTACAGCAGGTAGATCGTCTGGTCGTCGAGCGTAGAGGCGGGGGCGAACATCACCGAGGAGTTGAGGTACCGCTGGTAGGCGGCGTACACCAGCACAAAGTCGCCCCGCTCAACCACCCAGTGCTGGCTGCCATCTTCCTTGATGGGACAGTCCAGCGGCGGAACGTCCACGCCTTGGTTGGCCTCGCCTACGGGCAGATAACTGAGCGTCCCGCCGTAGGTTCTCAGCGCCAGACTGCGGTAGATTGACCAGATGGCGAAGCGAGGCTCGCCGATGCAGCGCAGCCGCTCCGACTCGATGTCCACGTCGGCCATCAGGCCCCAGCCAAAGGAGAGAAAGCTGAGGTAGACCTTGTCGCGGGTGGTGATGCGCACCAGGTCCATTGCCACCGGCTGACCCTTGATCACGTGGAAGGTGCAGTCGAGCACCTGGTTTGCCGACTTGCGGGGCACGCCGCCAGGGTCGCCCAGGAAGATGCTGTTGATGGAGTGGGCGAGGCCATTGCCGGAGCCGCCGGGAATGATGCCTGATAGTTGGCACAATGGCAAGCAATTAGAAACCAAGTTTTGAAAAAGCAAAAGGCTGAACTTACTGATGGGAATGGGAATCTGCTTGACTTCGAGCCGCTCCAGGGAGCTGACAAAGCCGTTGAGCACCTCAAAGAGGAGACCGTCGCCGGAGACGGTGACCACCGCCGAGTAGGACGCCGCCAGGTCGTGGCTGCCCTCGATGAACTCCGACGCGTGGTTCGCATGCTTGGTGACTAGCACGTGATACTAATGAGGTAAAGAAAAAAGAAAAAACCAATCATTACGTCAGTGTTAGGTAACTTTGACATTTAAATGTCATCTGGCGCCGGCACTAACCTTGATGCCGCAGTCGTCAAGCAACGGCTTCACCTTTCGATCGAAAATCTTAATTGTCTTGCCCTTGCCGCTCTTCGGGTTGAGGATAATGAGCACTGGCTTGCTGGCAGAGTGACCTTTCAAGAGAGAACAAGAGAGACAACAAAGTCACAACATCAGTGTCAGGCAACAGTCAGTTCAACCTGTCCTCACTTTACACTCTCACACACTTCCTCAAAGGTGAGAAAAGAGTGAAACGACACACACACTGCAAGCACAAGTACAAGCACACTTACCACTGTGAATAAGCGTGGCGACCTTGCGCTGAAAGAGCTCCGCCTCGTTGAGGTTCTCCTCGTGGCTAGAGTGGCTGTTGATGATCAGCGTGACAATTCGACGGTGAGGCCTCTTCTCGGAGGAGGAGGACGAGGAGGAGGAAACGGAAGCGACTGCCGCCGGGTAGATGACCATCTGCAGGCAGACATCCGTCTCGAGGAGTCGCTGCTGAAGGAGGCTCTTCTTGTCACGGCCCAGACAGCGAGATCGTCCCCGCCGTCGCCGGCTCTCCTTCTCCTGGTGAAGCACCTCCTCTGTGGACATCACCTCACAGGAGGCAATCTGGTCAAAGACGAAGCGTTCGACGGTCTTGCTGGGGGCACTGTTGTTTGAACTGCTTGGCTGTCCACTGGTTCGACAGAGCTGGAGGTACTCTGCCGTCAGATTGACCGTCACTGGAATGGACTTTCGCTTCGTTAGCTGCAGGTAGGAGCCGTTCCAGAGCAGTGTTCCAGCAGTGCTGTCCGTCAGGACAATATTAGTTGTGGTAGTTGTCATTGTTGTTGTAGTGGTAGTGGTAGTGATATCACAGGTTCAAGACGAAAATGATGTCATTTGAATGTCTTTTTCCAGTTTCCTCTTCTCACATCAGCAGTGTCGTTGACAAACAAAAAATAAAAAGGTCGATTCACTATGCTGCGCTCGTTTGTCAACTGAACTCGATTGTTGCTGCTGCTTGTGGCTGATATCGACCGGCACATCAACAATGAAAAATACAAAAATACTGTAATCGAAATTGGAGAAGGTGCAGAGAAGGCGACTTCAGTCAGTCAGCCCGAAATAGTGACTGCACTGGTCGATTTTCACAGAGACAAAGACACAGCCAGTCATAAGCTCTCACATTTCTCCCGTACTACGGTACACTCAACTATGTCAGCTGTACGACGACGACAACGACGACAAATATCGGCCGAGTGGTGGTAGCTGTAGCAATTGGAGATGCGGTTTGATAAGGCACAAGAGAGCGAAGGAGAAAGACGCGTTGGTAGTAAGTCCCGCTGATGATGATGAAGATGATGCTAACGATCACCACCGCCAACACCACAACAACAGTCAGTGAGAGAAAGAGATTATGACCGGGTGAGACACAGTTCTCCTTTCTTATTTGATTGCGTAGATAAGACACACACACGCACTCGCACACAGCAGGATGACAAAGGGTACTGCGTGCCTGCAGAGAGAGATGACAAAGTGCAAGTGCTGAGAGTAGAGTAGTGGAGATAAGCCTCAGCTTTAGGCACTTGTAGAGCGCGGAGGAGCAAGCTCGACTGGAGAATGAAGAACGCGGTTTCGGTGGTACGTGCAAAGGAAGTTTTTAGCCTCTAGGGATAAACTGGGGACGATCAGGAGGCAACTGAAAGAGTGTCTGTACGGTAGTGGACGGAGAGATTAAGGCGCTGAGATTGGAAAGAGAGTTTTAGCTGTTGTTGGGGGTGATGATGATGAAGCTCCTCGAGATCAAGATTCGGTGCCAATTGCGAGAATATGAGATGTGCTGGCTGGTGCTGGCATAGAAGTGCTAGTGCAGCGCTGGAGTGATTGATGTTCATCAAGTGACATTCAATGGGCGCACCGCTTGCATTTATCCTCTCTGGAATGTGGCATTTTGAAGTGGCGCATCGAAACGATGGTGATGATCAGTGGTCAATGAAACTGCACGAGCCCTGCGCTTCCACTGTGCTGACACCGCAGCCAACATGTCTGTCGGCATGACAACCACCACCACCAGCACCGTCACCGGCACCGTGGTATGACATCATTCGAAAAGGCAAAAGTCAAAAAGCGAACAAAATTGACGGTGTTGAATTAGCAAAAAGAGTGGCTCAACGCTTGCGTTGCGATAGGGGAAATCGGTCAATAGAGCAGGGAGCAGCAGCAGCAACAGCCTGTTTGATCCAGATGTCTGCTCAACACATCCCAACAAAAAATGAGAAAATAATTTGGGTTTGCAGACACTAACAACCTGCTTCGACGACCATTGGAAAAGTTATCGAGTTGCTATTGTTGTCGCTGCTGCTGCCTAAAAGAGCAACAGAGAAGAAGAGAAAAGTGCCTTATCAGCAAACATTGCAAAATGCTCTTCTCAACCAGTGCGGTGCACTTCACCACCGCACGGTGCAACATATAATATCGGTGTGCGTTCTTGTTCCCTCTCTCTCTCTCGCTGTTCACAGTGCTGTCAATGAGTGTACGACGACTGTTTTCCCTCGGTGTGTTGCGATGACGATTGACAAAAATTGCACGAGTAGTAGTGGGACAACGACAACACACAAAAAAGTGCCGCAGCACTAAAACAGAAAAATGAAGAGAAAAACTGCTGGCTAATGAGGAGCCAGGTGAGCAAGCTGTCACTGACAACGGTGTCCCTCCAATGTCCAGAAAGAAAGAAAAACTGACTGAGCAATCAAACTGAGACTGATCAAAGAAGAGTGCGATTAGAGAGGTCTTGAAGCAGCTATCAGCATTGATGATAATGATGATGGTGATGGTGATAAATTAGCCACAGCTGACAGCGGCCGTACACGGCGGTGATGGCAGTGCTTGTGATGAAGTACCGAATCTGCCGCTGTCACATGAGGAGGTAAACACACGCACACACAAACAAACAAATACCACAGAGGGAACAAAAGCCACTACTGACAGCACACAGTGAGAGAAAGGGGAAAACTGTAGAGGTACACAAGAGGATCGACAAACAGTCAGTCAATCAGACAATTCAGCAGATATGCAGCAGCAGCAGCAGAGGAACGGAAGGCGCAGAAGGTGCTGGTGAAAACCGAAACGGTGCAAAAGTGAAATGAAGTGAGGCGGCACAGTGTTTGTTGTCTGCGGTGTCCGTGTCTGTGTTGTTTGTGTGTCCAGTCCGTCAGTCTACGGTCACTGTCCAGGCCACGAGTCGACTCGGCGCTTTCGTCGTGGTGGTGGTCAATAGCAATAACAAAAACATATGAAGCAGCTGTAAAGTCGCCGCACTGCCGAACTGGTTCCAATCGAACGCATCCACACGACAGCAACAGCAACAGCAGCCGCAGCCAATCTCAGGCAATTGCCGCTCGTTTGCAGACAGTTCACAACACACAGGGCACTCACTTTCGCCGTCGCCGATGGTGTCTCGATGGTAATTTCTCGTCGTGTCTGACTTACTGACTGACTGCGTGCTGTCTTTCTCCACTTAATTTCGCCTTCTCTCAGGGAGACTCTACCTGCTCTACCTTATGCTCATGTTGTGCAGAGCTCTCTTCCTGTCAAACACACACACACACGCACTGACACCGAACATGCATTGACAGGGCAAGGGAGAGCGCAAGAGAAGATCTATCTGGGCCAGTGTCTGCCGCGGTCATAACGTGCTGAGAGTCAGTCGGCCGCCAGACAGCAAAGAGACAAAATGCAGTGCTCTCCCAAAGCTGATCAAATATACATACACACTAGAGCGCAGGTAACTCTTTCTCTTTCTCTATTTTCCATGTCTAATAATACCAAAAATTAGAGTGCGTCGAATGGATGATCAATCACAGAGAAAAAGGAGAGAGGAAAGAAAAGGAGAACATAGAAAAAAAGAGGGGGCAACAGAATCATCGGCGATATTCGCGCGCGCGAGCCAGTGCGACACACCAAATAAAATAATCGCAAACTCATAACTTTTAGACGCTACCCGAGCCAAATTGCGGAGAGCAATTGAGGTGTCTACAATAAAGCTGCCTCCGCCGCCGCCGCATTGTCTCTTTTAGAGGGCACACCCAAGCATTTATTCTCCTCGCTGATCAGGTGACAAAATAGAAATAGTGCGCGCATTGGACAAGGAATATAAAGAATAATAAAAGCAAATGAGAGGGAAAGAAGGGAATGGAAAAGGTTCTAAGCTACCAACAGAGAGAAAGAGAGAAACTGTGCACATTGAGAAAGTACTAGAAAAGTCTAGTGAAGACTAATGGCGTAGTACTTGCCTTTGGCGTTGTGCACCTTCGAGATGACCGGCGAGAGTAGCGTCCACTCGTACCAGACCTGGTGGGCGTCCAGGTTGCGCGTCAGGTGCAGCTCAATGCTCTGGCCGGCGGCGACGCTGACCGGCGCCGCCACGGGGAAGTAAATGGGAAACCAGCTGTACATGTCCTCGCAGCCGTGCTCGTTCTTGGTGGCCGGCACCGTGGAGAGGTAGATGTCATCGAGGAGGCAGCAGTCAAAGTAGCCCACAAAGCCGTGACACACGGTGGCCAGCTTCGAGGTGAAGGTGAGCACCTTGGAGCGGCTGTTGTCCCGCTCCGAGGGCCGCCGGGTGAGCTCTCCGCCGGGGGCGTGCGAGAAGCTGAAGGCCACCTGGGGCTCGTCAATGACGTAGGCGTTGCGGACGTGGACGACGTAGCCGTACTCGTAGGCGCTGCTGCCCTTCCCGCCCAGCCCTCCTCCTCCGCCCTTTCCGTTGGCATCACCGCCGCCGTACAGCTGTGCGTACAGCTTCTGCGACTGCACCGGACAGAGGTAGGAGCTGTAGGAGGCGGGGATGCTGATGGTGTCCTCGCGGACGTACCGCCAGACGCCGTCCAGGACACTCCGGACTCAGCTCGTTGTCGCCGAAGCTGCCCAGCAGCTCGGAGATGACCAGGTCGGCGCTTCGTGGCGCCTCCCAATACCGCATGTCCTCGTTGATGATCTGCACGACGCCCGAGGGAAGGCCGGGGGTGGCGCCGCCCCAGCGCAGGTCGCGCAGCGTCTCCAGCGTCACAATGGCGTTGACGTTTTTCTCCACCGCGTAGATGGTGACGTACTTCTTCGCCTTGGCCGCCGCCCTCAGCGTCTTCTCCACCAGTGGGCCACGGCCGGCGCCAACTACCATGGCGACTCTAAGGAAAAGTTTGTCGGATTATACTGTTCACAAATCGGCAACTCCTGTCTTACATGTCATCCTTGTTGATCTTCATTAGTGCTTTGTAGATTGCCTAAAACAAAAAGTAAAAATAATAAAATCCAGCAAAGAATGAGTTGGCTGAACTTACCAGTTCATACTGCTGGTACTTGATGTCATCCGTTTCAAAGACCTCGTACACCAGCGAGTCAAGGTTGTCCTTGAGCGGCTGCAGCGGAATCTGTAGCACATCTTCGTATCCCTTGGTGAACTTGGATATCTTGTCAACAAAGAGCGGACCGTTCTTCATGTGATTGAGATACTGAACGTAGTGCTTTAGCTGACCGTGCAGATTATTGCCCTTGATAAGAAATGAAAAGTTGCCGGCCATCTTAAAGTTAAGTTGAGAAATGAAAAACTGGTACGCCTTGCTTAGGACGGGATACTTTGAAGGGTTTGTGAGAAAGGTGGAGGTGGGCAGAATCAGCATGACAACGGGCTCTCCTAGCCACCGGTTGATGCGCTCCTGGTCGGGTGGATCGCCGTTTAGCTCGAGGGCGAGAAAGAGGCGAGGATTCGACTGGGTGATCATGCGAATGAAGTTCCACCGGTTCCACATCTCATCTCCATCCACCTCTGGCGCCACACTGTCCCGCCATATACTGGAGAGGTACTTCGGCGAAACCAGTGGAATTCGTATGTAGATAGACGGGGGCGTGTGTTCACCGAACGTATCCAATGAAGAGGTAAACTGCCGGTTGATAATGTCGGCCATCGTTTTCAGTGAAAACTTATCATCCGGACAGTCGATGAGTACTTGGGTGACGCCAATATGACTGGCGTAGTTGAATTCACTTTCCAGCAAAGTGACATTGCTCTTTAGGCCGTAGTTTCGCTTTGGAATGTAAATGACAAGCTTGTTTCTCTCTGAAATGGAGCGAATTAGATATGTAAACACAGCTGCTGAAAACAGCCACCCACCTGATCCATCCACAAAGATATCACTGTAGGGGACAAACTTCTTTGATCGAGGGTGAACCAGCGAGGTGACAATGTAGTTGAATCTAGAAAACAAGTGAGAAAATTAACGTCAGACGATGAGGAAAAAGTAGGAGCTAATGCAAAAAATGATTGTACCCATTGTCAGTGCCGCTTCGCAGCGAGAGCGCAATGTTCTCATTGTGGTGCACCTGCCAGCCGACGGTGACGGTCATGGCGATGAGGAGGATGAGGAGGAAAAGAGGATAACAGCAACCAGGTAGAATCCAGGTTTTGGGAGGACAACAAAGCCTTCAAGTGTTTCTTATCATTCAAAAAAGAAACACAAAAATCACATGGCCAGCCACCGAAAATAGCCGCCTGGAACTTGTCCGGTGGTAATAGGTGAGCATTTTCGGCGATGTGAAAATTCAAAACACTTCCCGCCGATTCTATCTAATCGCTCCTTATTTAGTCATTGTTTGTTTATTGAACCCAAATAACTAACTCCAAGTGCGTTTTTACTTACAAACTAAAACTTTAGAGTGCCTCACACTTTGACGCACAAGTCGAAGTTGTAAATTGCGCCGTAGGAAGACCTCAAAGCGGCAGACAACAAGAGGAGAAGCTAGACAAGATAAGAAGCAGCAAAGTGGGTACTTTCAGAAAAAAGAAAAATCTGTGCCAATAGAAAAACACTGAAATGAATGATCAGTATCCAGTATTATCCACCCGATGTACACACTTTCCGTCTGCGTCAATGCGAATTATCGGGAAAATAATCCGGCCTCAAGGTGATCACGTTCACCCATTCACGCATTTACTGTTAAAGCGACAGTGAAAACTTTTCAATCGAGTATATAAGCGACAAGAACGGCGGCAAGAAAGGCACTTTTTCTTCTCAATCACTTGAAAGCAGCAGCAGAAGAAGATGGAGACAATAGCAAGCAGCCTGTGCAACGACTCGGCTGCTGTTGAAACGACGATGCTGGCGTTGAAAAATAGCTCCAGAAGCGTGGCTGCCCTCAGCGAGCAATGTCTGCAGGACTTTTTCATTCGCAGCTTCTACGATTTCCTGCAGATGTTCTACATTGTCTGGCCGTCGGAGGGCGAAGACCCGAGATGAACTACGAGCTTAACGTAAGATGTTGAAAGAAGAAGCTTTCCACTTGGTTTAACCCAACAAAATCTTTTTTCCATTTCAGCTGATTCCCATGGCCAGCGTTTTCATCGTCATCGAGCAGGTGATCCGCATCTTTCAACGACAAGACCTGACGCGCGTCCAGGACCTGGTGACGAACGTCGGCTCGGCAATCGTCTTTCTCTTTCTCTCGCATCCTCTTCCTCGGCATGATCATCCACGTGTACTTCTACATCCACGACAACTACCGCATCGTGGACATGCCGCTGCACAACTTCTGGAGCTGGCTGATCAGTCTGCTGCTGGTGGAGTTCGTCTACTACTGGACACATCGGGCGCTGCACGAGTTTAACTTTCTCTGGGCGGCTCACCAGTTCCACCACATGGCGGAGGATCTGAACGTGTCGACGGCGATTCGCGACTCGGTGGTTGATTTGATTCTCTACGATGTGAGCAGTTGAGAAAAATGATTTGAAACCTTTTGTTTACCATTTTACTTTTTCCCTCGACAGATCTTCCCCCTTCCGCTCTCCTTCCTCATTCCACCGCAGATCCTGGTGGTGCACATGCAGTTCTCGCTGATCTACCAAATCTGGCTGCACAACTCGGTCATCGGCGACCTGGGCTTCTTCGAGTACATCGTCAACACGCCCCGCCAGCACCTGGTCCACCACGGCAAGAACCCCTACTGCATTGACAAGAACTACGGCGCCCTGCTGATGATCTGGGACCGCCTCTTTGGGACGTACCAGCGCGAGAAGAAGGAGGACAAGTTGGTGTTTGGGGTAGTCTCGCCGACGCCGGCCACCTTTGATCCGCTCGTCCTTCAGTTCGGCTACTACCGCGACGTCTACAAGAAGTTCATGGCCATGGAGACAGCCGGCGACAAGGTGTCCGCTCTGGTGAAGGGCCCCGGATGGTCGCCCGGAAAGCCTCGCCTGGGTCTGCTCAGCGACGTTCCCGAGCCAGACCGAGACGCGCCCAAGTACACCTACGATCCGGAGGTGTCTGTCTGGACGAAGCTGTACGTCGGACTGCACGGTCTGGTGCTGCTCATTGGACTCTACGCCATTGGCCACCATTTGGTCATTGTAAGTGCCTAGTTATGGAAGAGAGAGATAAGAAGATAACTTATTTAACAATCTTTTCACTGCAGCGTTTCACGTACCTAAAAGCCACCGTCGCCATGCTCTTCATCATCACCACGCTGACCTCCTTTGGTTTCATCTTTGACTCGAGGTTTGTGTTTCAGTTGTGTAAGCTTCAGCTTCACTGTAACATCAGCCCTTTCTTTTCACCGTTCACAGAAAGTTTGCCCCCCTCTTCGAGACTGCCCGCTGTCTGCTGTACTACCCCATCGACTACTACATTGCCATGAACACGCCCTGGGACATGCAGGCGGGCGATCGGATGATCTTCGACATCTACATCACCGGAATGCGCCTCTTCTTCCTCGCCTCGGCGGTGATCTGGCTGATTCGAGCTTTCACCGGCGGCGACGAGGAGCGCAACAATCTGCCGCAGGTGATTCAAAACGGCAATGGAGTGGTCACCTCCAAGGGCGAGGAGGCGTCAAAGACGGACAACAACTCCGGAGAAAAGGGCGAGAACATTGAGTTGGCGAAGAAACTGAGGGCAAAGCACAGCTCAAAGGGCTTCAACCTGGCGAATATCACCGCTTCGCTAGTCTTCCTCGTCGCCTCTCTGGTGGTCACCTATGTGCTCTACTTTGTGCGCCTCGAGTCCTGCAACAAGCTGATCAATATGGTCGACTAGTGGTGAACTTGCTAGATAAATTAGGTTGCAGTTCGGGGTGTAAGTGAAAAGTGATAGTAGCGGAGAAGTTAAAGAAGTTTTACAAATTAAACTTTATGTATTACAAATCTATTATCAAATGTAATATAGCTTGTAAACCATGTTAACCCAATACAAAATAAACCCAAAATATAAAATCTTTAGGAAATCAATTTAGAAATTGTGTCTGCTGTTTACAAGATAAAACAGAAGGACTTCTTTAAAATCTCTAGTTTGGCATAAGTTTGTCGCACTTCAGCTTCTCCAGCTTCTCAATGACAGGTTTGCAGACTGCCTCTAGCTTAGCTCGCTTCTTTTCCAGTTCCTTCTTCTTTGCCTGTGCATTGCTCTTCAGCCAGGCCAGAGTGTTCTCCACTTTTTCCATTGCCCGGCGTTGCTCTGCCACTTCGAGGTAGTTTTCAGTTGCCAGTGTGCGCTTTATCTGATAGGCTTGCTCCAGGAGTGCGTTGAACACACTGCTTCGCTCACGATGAAGGCCATCCTCAAGTCTGTACTGCTTAGCTTCACTGACCAGCAACTCAGCCATCTCACTTGACAGATGCCAATCGTTTTCAAGAATGGTGATGCAGCTTTTCTGACCAGTGCTCACCACCTGAGCGGTCACTTCCAGAGAGCTACTGTCGTCAATCTCAAAAGTAATGTCAATCTGTGTTTTTCCAAGAAGAGTTAATGGAATGTGACTAAGTGTGAGCTCTCCAAGATAGTAGTTGTTTTTGGCCAGTGCTCGTTCTCCTTCATACACTTGAAATCTAATTTGGGAAGAGTTATTCGTAATGGTGAAAAGTCTCACAGTTTTTTGAATAGGAAAAACGGTTCCGCGCTCAATCACCGTCTTCATGGCACCATCACAAGTTCGAAGTCCAAGTGAAAGAGAAGTGGCGTTAGGCAGGTAGACGCTTTTGAGCAGAGGCAATGAGATGTGGTTGCCGTTGATAATGGCTGCCTGGACGGCAGCACCGTAGGCGACAGTTTCCTCTGGGATGATAGCCATGTTCAGCTTTTTGCCTGAGAAGTGCTCTCTCAGCAGTGCCTGCACCAGTGGAATGCGCGTCGAACCACCGACGAGAACGATCTCGTTGATCTGGCTTTCGGTTAGTCCTGCAATCTCTATTGCCTGCTTAACTGGTTCCAGTGCCAGACAAACAAGGTCTAGGCAAATTTCCTCAAAGTCGCTCCGAGTGAAGGAGGCGCGTAAGTTGGTCTCCTTCAAAAAGTGCATCCACTTCGATGACAGTTTTTGACGTAAAAGAAAGCACCCGTTTGGCTTGCTCGCAAGCAGTTCGCAGTAAAAGCAAGGCTCTTTTGCTGGTGGAAATGTCTTTCTGGTGCTGACTCTGATACTCCTTTACAACGTGCTCCACCAGACGATTGTCAAATTTCTCACCTCCAAAATGATCGTTTCCTGAGGATACCTTCCACTCAAAAACGCCATCGTCAACTTTGAGAACAGAACGTTAAGAGTTCTACCGCCCAAGTGAAAGACGAGCACGTTCTTTGCTTCTTTTGTGTTATTGCCGATGCCGTAGGCTATAGCAGCAAGGCCGGCTCGCTGATGATGTGCAGCACATTGAGACCGGCAAGGGAGGCAGCGTCCTTGGTTGCCTGTCGCTGGTCGTTACTATAAAAAACTGGCACGCCGATGACAGCATTAGTGACAGTAGTGCCCAGATACGCTTCAGCGGTCTCCTTCATTTTGCCCAACAACATTGAGGTAATCTCTTCCGGAGTGAAGCGTTTAGTCTCTCCCTTGAACTTCACCTGAATCACCGGTTTTCCATTGCCATCGTTTACCACCTCAAAAGGCCAGAGTTTCATGTTTCTTGCACAACTGGGTCATCAAAGCATCGACCGATGAGGCGCTTGACGCCAAAAACGGTGTTCTCAGGGTTTCGGGCCGCCTGTTTCTTGGCCGCATCGCCGATCAACAGCTCAGTGTCGGTGAAAGCGACCATTGATGGAGTCACTCGTTGGCCGTGATCGTTGACGATGATCTTCGTCATCTCGTTTTGGAACACGCCAACGCAGGAGTTGGTGGTGCCCAGGTAAATGCCAATGGCAACAGCTGTAGATGACATTACCTGTAGCATAATGATTAAGGCAAATAAAGTAACCAATCTATTGTTGTCACAACAGAAAGTACTCACCACTAGGGAAACGTCTTTACCGATCAAAAGAAAAATCCAAAAAAGAAGAAGAAACAAAAAGATGTGCAAATCGTTAGCTGCACAGGAACAAATCAGCGCCAGCAGCTTGCTTAACTGCAGAGAGTGAGCTCAAGTGGACGTGCTGCTACACTTTTGCTTTTAGTGTCTTCAGTGGCTTCTCTGCCAGTGCAGCCTCTCTCAACCGCCGCCGCCGTTCTCCTGCCCAGTGTCCTTCCCCAGTCTGCCCCCTTAGCGACCGAACGACCCCCGTATTCCTCGCCAGTTAGTCATCACAACAGCCACTCTCAGCAGCATTACGTCAGTGTTCCTCAAACTGTTCAGTGATTTACTGCTTCCTGGGCAGACGAGCACAAGGGCAGTCGCATCTGGCGAGCACTCTTTTTCTTCTGCCGCCACGCAAGGCCGTCCCCATGGCTGATGGCCGCTCTTCCACCTTTTCCCACTTTCTGCTCTGCATTTTAAATGCCTGCAAATTTTCACAAAAAAGAAATCTTAAAAAATGAAAGGAGTTACAGTTTTAGTTTTTTGACAAATAAAACAAACATATTTTTTAGTGTGAACCCTTTAACCCAATACAAAATATAAAATAAATGGGGATAAAATTAGATGCGGTGTTCGCTGCTTTAATGGGATGGCAGTAAAGCTGCCTGATGTGTAAATGAGGAGCTCATTTCTTCAGAGCCAGTTTCTCAATGACAGGCTTGCAGACTGCCTCTAGCTTAGCTCGCTTTTTTCCAGTTCCTTCTTCTTTGCCTGTTCATTGTTCTGCAGCCAGGCCAGAGTGTTCACTACCTTTTCCATTGCCCGGCGTTGCTCAGCCACTTCAAGGTAGTTTTCAGCTGCCAGTGTGCGCTTCATCTGATAGGCGTGCTCCAGGAGTGCGTTGAACATACTGACTCGCTTACGCTGAAGTCCATCCTCCAGTTGGTACTGCATGGTGGCCTCCCAGACCAGGCGCTCGACCTTCTCCTTGGGCAGACACCACTGGTCGTGAAGAATGGTGATGCAACTCTTCTGGCCAGTGCCTACCACCTGAGCAGTCACCTCCAGAATGCCATAGTTGTCAATTTTAAAAGAAACGTCAAACTGCGTCTTGCCACAAAGATTTGATGGAATGTCTGTTAATTGAAGCGTTCCAAGGCAGTGGTTGTCACTGGCCATCGCTCGCTCTCCAGTGTACACTTTGTATAGAGCAGAAGTCTGGTAATCCCAGGTGGTAGAAAGGCGCATCGTTTTTCGAACCGGAAAAGTGGTGTGGCGCTCGATCACCGTCTTCATGGCACCGCCTGAAGCATTAATTCCAAGCGAAAGTGGAGTGGTGCCACTTAGGTTAGCTTCATTCAGCAAAAAGGGAAAAAAAGAGGAGTTGCCGATGAGAACATCCGCCTGGACGGCAGCGCTGTAGGCGACAGTTTCCTCTGGGTTGATCTGCTTGCGCAGCACTTTGCCGACAAAGAACTCCTTCAACAAAGCCTGAACTTCAGGCATGTGCGTCGAGCCGCCCAACAGGATCACCTCGTCGATCTGACTTTTGTCAAGTTCTGCATTTCTGAGCGCTTTTTTCACCGGTTTAAGTGTGGAATGAAATAGGTCAGAGCACAGTGCCTCAAATTCGGCCCGAGTGAAGGGGGCTATAAAGTCGACCGTCTTGAAAAGTGAATCCACTTCAATGAACGTCTGTGTGGTAAAAGAGAGCACACGTTTGGCTTGCTCACAGGCAGCTCGAAGTCGGGAAAGGGCTCGCTTTGTAGTGGAAATGTCCTTTTGGTGCTGACGTTTAAACTCCTCTGCAAAGTGCTCTACCAGACGATTGTCAAAGTCTTTCCCTCCCAAGTTACTGCAAACGGCGGATTTCTCGTCAAAAAGGTAAACACCGTTTCCCTTTTGAGAAGAGAGACTTCAAGCGTGGCGCCACCAAGATGAAAGACGAGCACATTCTTTTTAGTGCTGTTGAGACCAAAGACAAAGGTGGCAGACGCTGGTTTGATGATGATGCGCAGCACATTGAGACCGGCAAAGGAGGCGGCGTCTTTGATTGCCTGTTCCTTGAGGGCGTCTTTGAAATTAGTGGGTACGGCGATGACAGCATTAGTGACAGTAGTGCCCAGAACGCTTCAGCGGTCTCCTTCATTTTGCCCAACAACATTGAGGTGATCTCTTCCGGAGTGAAGCATTTGATTTCTCCCTTGAACTTCACCTGAATCACCGCTTTTCCATTGCCATCACTCACCACCTCAAAAGGCCAGCGTTTCATGTCCTCCTGCACAGCTGGGTCATCAAAGCGTCGACCGATGAGGCGGTTGACATCGAAAACAGTGTTTTCAGGGTTCCTCACCGCCTGTTTCTTGGCCGCATCGCCGATCAACAATTCAGTGTCGGTGAAGGCGACCATTGATGGAGTCACTCGGTGGCCGTGATCGTTGACGATGATCTCCACTTTTCCGTTGTGAAAAGCGCCCACACAGGAGTTGGTGGTGCCCAGGTCGATGCCGATGGCAACAGCTGGGGATGGTGGTGGAGGTGTGGATGACATTTTCTGCAGCAAAATAGTTGTGAATAAAGTTAAGTTTTGTTGCTTGCTGTCAAAACTAAAAGTACTCACCGCCGGTTAGAAGTATCAGTTACCACGAAAGAAAAAAGGAGGAAAAACGCAAAATGCACAGGAATCAGCACCAGCAGTCTGATCAGTATGAGTGAATCAACGCAAGTGACAAAATCGCTTTCGCAGTTTCAATTTTCAGCAGCACCATTAGCTTTGCACACATTTCACTGCACAGCCACAAGTGTCCCTCTCTGGTGAAGAGTCTCTCCCACTACTGCCAGCAACAGTCTGCCACCGACAGACGCAAACTCCTGCCCAGTTAGTCATCACCGCCGCCACTCTCTGAAGCATTGCATCAGTAGTTAATAGCTTTTTCTTCCTCGAACTGTTTAGAGAGTCCCTGGGTTAAGGGAGACTGGTCGCATCTGGCGAGCACTGTTATTCTGTCACCACTTGTGACTCACCACTAAAGGCCGTCACCATCACTGATGACCTCTTTTCTTTTTAATTCTCTCTGGTTCGCTTTCACTTGCTCAATGTCCCACTTGTTTATTGTTTTGTTAAGTTAAAATGTAAACCACCGTTGGTGTTCAGATCACCATGGTCAACTAGTGAAAGGCCGAGAAAAAAAGCTTTATTGGTTTGTTTTAAAACAGATAATAAAATGGTAAGATGATGTGATTTGCAGGATTGTGGTCCAAATGATAGACAACGGCAAAAGATGTCTGTTTCAGCTTCAATTTCTTTATCAGCAGTTCATCTGCAGTGAGATTTGTTTGAGTGAAGTAGACGCAAACAGCCTGACCAAGAAGACTACTGAGAGAAGAAAAGTGGCACGCCACCAGCAGAATGATGAAACTGGCTTGCAAGTAGAACACATAGCCGAAGAAGGTGATCGCCTGGGCGAGCACGAAGACAATCGTCAGTACAAAGTGCCGTTTATACAGTGCCATCATTCCAAAAAGAAAAACGAGCATCAAACCGATGTGCCAGAAAACTGTAGACCGCTCGCAGTGACGTACGCACAGACTGTGTGACATTGTGAGGCGGTCAAAAAAGCTGGTGTTCGGCTTGCAGTCGATGCACTGGCTTAAACTGCCAATCATTAAGCCTAAGTGAGAGCCCATCAGAAGGCATAGGCTAAATCGAATGTCTCTGTCCCAAGAGTTGGCTTTGGCTTTGGAGTCGGTAGAAGAGCTTGTAGTAACTCGGGAGTAATTGCCTGTAGTAGACGAGGTGGAATTCTTTTCAAAAATCGCCATTTTCGTTGTGGTGGTAGTAGTCGGATGAGCTTGTTGGCAGGTTTTGACTAGTATTGTCGATGGTTTTGTCTTTTTTACTGATTGTCAATAAGGGAGACTTTTATATCGAACCATCTTATCTATACGAGACTGCGGTTTTGTGTGCTAGTCTCATACTGAATTGTATTCTAGTGTGCAATGCAGTTCTGTCGGTTTAAGCTAATCATTTCTCTAGAAAAACACATACTTTGGAGCCAGAACCACTCTCCAGTAAAGTGGTTTACCGGCGTAACCAGTGGCAAACAGAGATATGCTTGTAAATTGCAACTGTAACTGCTTCAATTGAATTGGGTTGGCATCCTTATTAACTTAATCAAATACAAAATTTTACTTTAGATAAAAATAAAACCATTCAAAGAACGTAAATGATTTTTTCAAGTTTTTTAATTTCTACTTATGTGCGAGAATCAGCATTTGGTGTTTGTCGTGCGAAACACCAAACGCCAAAAAGTGCACTTTTGCTCTTCTTCTCCCGAACATTTTTTGACTGTTCGTCAGTCGAACCATGTGATGATAAAGAGTGCACTCTCAGACTGACAAATAGAGACTGGAAATAAACTAAACTAAACACCAAAAACAGCCTTTATTCAACACAGACACAAAGTCAATCTTAGAACCTTTTAGTGCATCAAGTAATAACAATCATCAGCAGCAACATCAGCAACGACAGCTGCTATTGCCGCCATTGATGTCATTGTTGGTGCTGTTCATGATGGCCGTCGGCGGGGGCGGGCTAACTGCCTGTCGCTTGGAAGGCAGGACAAAGACCAGTGTGCTTCTGTTCTCCACAGTGGTTAACTGTTAATTCCTCAAAATCCAAAACCCAAAAACTTTTATTGCACTTAGATGTTTTACGAAATGTCATCAATTAGAGTTCATTTTAAATTAAAATATTTTAGTTTTGAGACTGGAACGAGACGACAAAATCAATGATGACCACCAGGAGAAACTAATGGCAGCAGACAAAACAGTTCAGGCCTGGGCAGGCTGGCGAAGATATGCGCAGCCGAAACAGGACGACTGTACTCATAGTACTCATTTAGAAGAAGACTGTCCTGATGCAGTGCAAATCAGCAAATCTTTCTGTCTCTTTTTCTTTTGATAAGCTCCGCTCGGCTGATAATGACTGGCGTAATCCAGCTCTTGTCGCGTGGTGGTCTTGGTGGTCGTGGTCGTGGTGATACCAATATATAAAAAACAGCTTTTCGCCGTTTTCTGGCACACTCAGCAAGACCTGACCAACAAGCCCGAACGCAACTATGACTACATTTCTCTTCCTAGTCCTCATCCTTCTGCTGCTGCTGGCGGCCTACCTCCTTCAGCGGTACCGCGACATGACCATCCTCCAGAGGAACGGCATTCCCGGCCCCAAGCCGAACCTGATCACCGGCAGCCTCTTCGACCACTCTCGAACGCCCAACGTGCTGAAGTACGACGAGTACTTCGCCAAGTACGGCCCCATCGTCGGCTACTACATCGGCCGAAGGCGAACGTGCTGATCAACGACGTCGAGCTGGCGAAGCGCATTCAGATCAAGGACTTCAGCAACTTCAGCGACCGCCAGACGCTGGGCATCAAGTACGGCCTTCATCCTAATCCAAAGTACTACCTCCACCTGATCAGCGCCCAGGGGGCCCAGTGGAAGGAGCTTCGAACGCTGCTCAATCCTACTTCAGCGCCGTTAAGCTGAAGGCGATGACGCCCATCATGGACAGCTGCATCGACATTCTGCTGGACAAGGTGGAGAAGCGGGCTGCTTCAGGAGGTGAATTCGACCTGTACGAGGCCTTTCAGCTGCTGACCACCGATGTCATCGCCAAGTGCGCCCTGGGCATCGACACTGACGTGCAGAACAACCCCGATGATGAGTTCTTTCGGGCGGCGAAGCGGCTCTTTGACACGCACCCCTCTCGCTTTAGGCTGATGTTCACCTGCTTTCCCGAGCTGGATCGGGTGCTCTATCCGCTGCGACGGGGGCTGCAGATGATCGAGGAGTGGCGAGATCGGTCGGTGTCGCAGACGCTCGCTCGGCTGATCAATGCGGCCATTCGCCTGCGTCGGCCAGTTCAGTGCTGGGCAGTGCTGGCAAAAAGAAGAAGAACGACCTGCTGCAGCTGATGCTCGATGCAAAGTCCTCCGAAGAGGAGATCGCCAACACCAGCGCCGCCACGCTGACCATTGATGAGAACAGCGACAGTGAGGAAAAGGACGGTGAGGAGGGTAAACCTACCAGGGCGGAGAAAAGCCTTCGAAATGGCGGCAGCACCGCTAATGGTCACAACAACAGTCACAGCAAGCAGAAGGCGCTGAGCAAGGACATTGTCGTGGCGACGGCAATCGTCTTCTACGAGGTACTGTTGTGTGAACCGCTGATAACATTTGAATTTTACTAACATTCTCTATCTTCTATTCACCAGGCCGGATACGAGACCACAAGGTAAGGAGACATTTGTTGACCAGTGATTTCAGCTGACTTTAACTTTTCTCTCTTCTCTCCACAGCACAACACTGGGCTTTCTGGCGCACATTCTAGTGACCCACCAGGAGATCCAGGAGAAGATCCGCGAGGAGGTAGTGCAGATGTTCGAAAAGGAGGGCGTCTTTGACTACAACACGGTGAACCGCCTGCCGTACATGAACCAGGTGATCAGCGAGACGCTGCGCTACTACCCGCCGGTGACCACCTTTGTGACTCGCACCACCAAGGAGGACTACCACTACAAGGACATCGTCATTCCCGCCAACTCCACGGTGCGCATTCCCATCAATCAGCTGCACCACCGGGAGGACCTCTGGCCGGAGCACATGAAGTTCGATCCGGAGCGCTTCCGCGACCGCTCGGTCATCGACCCCGTCGCCTATCAGCCTTTCGGTACGCTTTCTTTTAACTTTAGATGGGAACTTTCTTATTAATTTCTTTCTTCTTACCAGGAACTGGACCGAGAAATTGTGAGAATTTTTTCAAATTTCGTGTCATTTTCCTGATAAACATGAGATAAATTAATCTGTTTCATTTCTTTGCAGGCATCGGCATGCGATTCGCCCAACTGGAGATCAAGCTGACGATAGCACGACTGCTCCACAAGTACCGCCTGTTGCCCGGCCCAAGCACTGAGAAGGAACTGACCGTGGAGTACAAGCCGATTACGCAGACGCCCAAGAATGGCGTCTGGGTGCGGGCCGTGCCGGTGTAACACATATAACTGTTTTTTCCACATTTAATAGTATACAAACAAACAAAAATAAAGATGTACAAACCAGAGAAACCAGTGATGTGTGGTCAGCTTCGGCGGTAGATAAACTCCACCTTTGAGTGATTGGCGATGATGGTCTGAGAGACGGTCCTGTCCTGGTCCAGGCCGATGACGCTGTTCGGTTCACTGCTGCTGACGGGCTCAGAGTTCATCTGAATTCGCTGCTGTCGATCAATCCACAGGTCGTACCGCCGCCAGACGTGTGCCCAGTTGATGTGTCGATGGGGGTTGTGAAGGTCACCTTCTTTTTTAGTGTTCATTCTAACTCGAAGCTCAATGCTACGCTCTACGGAGCACTTCAGCTCTCTAAGCGAATCAGTTGGACGGACGAAAGCTTCGGTGGTAGTTTGTCCGTCTAGAAAGTGAATCGTCAGCTGAAGAGCTCTCCCGTGATAACGGTCAACTTTGGACTGCAGATAGGCGGCCACTTGGTTGTTGAAGCGAAGTTGGCGGTTGTTGGTGTTATCTTTTGGGCAGCAGCTCAAAAGTGGCACGACGGTCTCCTTCAAAGCTGGATGCTCTCTGCAGATGGACTGTAGTTGAGCTTCGAGGTTGTCCATAAATTGAGCATGTTCAGAGAGGGAAATGTAGCGAATGTTTGTTTCCGGTGAACTGGTATTCAAAGTGGAATCGCCAGACATGATTGAAAGATTAAGTTTTATGACTACAATGTTTTAATTTCTCTTGTTCGTGATTGACTACTTTTAGCATTTATACAGAATTACGGTTTCTTAGAAGAGGGCGGTGATGACTGTTGTTGTTGTTGTTGCTCTTGGTTGGTGCTGCCAAACCCAAGGTACTTAAAGTCCTCCTTGGCCATCAGATCCTTGTCCATGCGACAGGCGAGGTAGTCCTTGGCGATGCTCTGGCAGGCGGCGGAGTCGGCGTCAACACTCCGATTCAGGCACTTCATGTACTGCGACATTAGGTCTTTGCACTCCCCAAAATGGTCCAGCGGAAAACTGCCTTTGGCCGGTGGTCGCGGCGTGAAGATCTTTGCTCCGCCGCCGATGCTGTTGGCCATTTGGACCGAGGGAAAGGGCCGTCTTTTGGTTCAAAGTGGAATTTGTTTGGAAACAAATCCGGGCTGTCCGCTGATCGCCGAAACAAACAATGTGCGAGCTTCTAGAGTGGCAATAGTTGCCGTCCACGTGATTTTTGTTTTCTTTTTTATTTTGGTTTTCAGAAGCTAGGAAAGTGGTGAAAGATGGCCGATTATGTGCCTTTAAGTGGCGGTAATGATAAGAGGCCGGCAAAAGACGGACAAACTCTAATGGTGGAGGAAATCACAATCAAAACAACAGCCACAACAACAAAAACGGACCGACGGTTCGTGTCAACAAACTGCGCTTCAGCGAAATCGGCTTTCGCGTGCAAAAGGTAAGTGCTGCTACTTTTTCTTTTACGATTCTAACGTTTTTCCATTTGAAGATACTCGACGAAGCACCATATGCCGACTACAAGTCAGTCATCAAGCGGCTGAAACGAGAATACTTTCATGAATACCAACGAACTCCGGAAGCGGTGCTGCGGAAGCCAGTTGAGGCACTAATCAAGGAGATTCGAGAGACTTACGAAGATGAAGAGATCCTTGATAATGAGGCAATGCTGGTTGACGGTGATGATGGACCACAGCACAACCTGATGAACGACTCACTGGTGAACCTCTACGCCAATACGCCAAACAGTGAAAACCGCAAATCTAGCGCTCAAAAGCCGAAAAACCACGAGAATCCGCCTACAACATCATCAGCTGTAAAAAAGAGCAAAAAGACCCGCCTCGCCGGCGAGTCGCAGGACAATCTCGAGGCGACAGTCGACCGGGCAATCAACGCCGAGCTCGAGAAGCAGGCGAAGCTGCGCGAGCGGTACCTCCTCCAGCCAAAGGTCACCTTTGAGGACTTTGGCGGCATCGCCGAGGTGGTGGTCGAACTGAAGCGACTTCTCTTTCACCTCCGCAACGCCGCCCTCTACCGCCAGTTGGGCGTCGACCCGCCCCGGGGCTTCCTCCTCAACGGCCCGCCCGGCGTCGGCAAGTCGCTGCTCGTGGAGGCGCTCGCCCACGACCTCCAGGTGCCCTGTCTGCGCTGCGGCGCCACCGAGATCGTCGCCGGCATCACCGGCGAGTCGGAGGAGAAGATCCGCGAGCTCTTCGCCCTCGCCAAGTCCCTCCGGCCCTGTCTGCTGTTCATCGACGAGATTGACGCCATCACGCCGAAGCGAGAGAGCGCCGCCCGTGAGATGGAACGCCGCATCGTCACCCAGCTCATCACCTCACTCGACCAACTGTCCGCATCGGACGGCTCCGGCGACGGGGTGGTCGTCGTAGGAGCAACCAACCGAGCCGACGCCCTCGACCCGGCGCTGCGTCGTGCAGGTCGTTTTGACCGGGAGATCACGCTGGGCATTCCGGATGAGCGCGCCCGTCTGGACATTCTTCGCGTCCTCTGTCGACGGGTGAAGCTGGCGGCGGACTTTGACTTTGTCTCGCTGGCGCACCGGACGCCCGGCTACGTCGGCGCCGACATGAAGAGCCTGATTAGAGAGGCGGCCATCGCCGCACTGGAGCGACATTTGCCGGCGCTGAAGAGTATTGCAACAAGTGCGCAGAGTGCCATCAAAAGAGAAGAGGAACCAGCAGAGGACCAGCAGCAGCAGAACCCGTCAACAGAGCCAGAGCCAGCGCTGGACGAGAGCTTCCAAATCGAACTGGCCGACTTTGAGGTGGCCCTGAAGCAGGTGCAGCCGTCCTCGAAGCGCGAGGGCTTCGCCACCGTGCCCGACGTCACCTGGGACGACATTGGCGCCCTCTCCGACGTGCGCGAGTCGCTGCAGATGTCCATCCTGGCGCCGGTGCGCTACTCGCTGGACGTGCAGCGCCTCGGCCTGTCCCTCTCCGCGGGCATTCTCCTCTGCGGGCCGCCCGGCTGCGGCAAGACGCTGCTGGCGAAGGCAATCGCCAACGAGTCAGGCATCAACTTCATCTCCGTCAAGGGGCCGGAGCTGCTGAACATGTACGTCGGCGAGTCGGAGAGAGCAGTGCGAGCCGTCTTTGCCCGGGCGCGCAACTCAAAGCCCTGCGTCATCTTCTTCGATGAAATTGACGCCCTCTGTCCGAAGCGGAGTGACGGCGATGTAAGTGCCGGCGGCGGCGGCGGTTTACTTTGATGTTTATGCTAATAACAATTTGTCCTTTCTCCTGCAGTCCAACAACGTCTCGGCCCGCGTCGTGAACCAGCTGCTGACGGAGATGGACGGCCTCGAGTCGCGAAACTGCTTCATGCTGGCGGCCACCAACCGTCCGGACATTGTCGACCCGGCCATCCTCCGCCCGGGCCGCTTCGAGAAGGTGCTCTACGTGGGCTTCCCCTCGCCTGACGACCGCCAGGAGATTCTCTGGAAGCTGACGAAGCGGGGCACCCGGCCACCGCTGGCGGCGGACGTCAACCTCCAGGCGATCGCCCACGACCGCCGCCTGGAGGACTTCACCGGCGCCGACCTGTCGCAGATTGTCCGCGAGGCGAGTCTGGCGGCGCTGAGAGAGCGCATCGAGCAGCAGGCGTCGCCGGAGACGGAGCTGCTGCTGCGAAAGGCCCACTTTGACTTTGCCATGGACCGGGTGAAGCCGTCGGTGGGCAGGGCGGACCGGCTGCACTACCGCCGGATGATGGCCACTCAGTCGAAGCAGATGGACGAGGGCAGCAGTGCTGCTTCTTAAAAGGAAAGTACCAGAGAGACCAGTTATCTTTTCTACTCACTTTTGGCTACTACTCACTTGTAATAAGAATCTTCATTTGATTTGTGTGTGTTTATTGGGTTTCGGTTTTATTTACAACTCTAAGCTCTACCTGTTTTCGTCCTAATGCTTGGCAAAGGGCGACGTCTTCTTCGTGTCGATCTTGAAGTTCTTCGGATTGGTGCGACAGTCGAGGTAGGTGCTGCCCAGGTGGAAGCACTCCCGGTCCCGGTCCTCCTTGCTCTTCCCCTGAGAGCACTTCATGAAGTCGATCATGAAGTTCTTGCAGGGGTCCTTCGACTCCGGCGACAGATCGATGACCATCATGCCCGAGGTCATGGTGGAGTAAGCGGTGTTGAGGGAAGAGAGGATAATTGATGTTGGTGGAAACCAAAATCTGGCCTTGTTGTTGTGGTTTGTGTTTGCCTGCTGTTTCTCATGTGCATCTCATATGCTATTGCAACCTCGTGGTGCTATGATTCGCGCCGAAGTGAAAATGGGCAAATCGGGTGAAACCGAATTCGAACTTTTTTCGCGGTTTTTAGAACTTTTTGTTTAAATGTAGTACTAATGTCGTAGATAAAGGCGTCATCAGTTAGCAGTTTGACCATTCTTTCCTCAGTGTCGGCAACCTTGTCATCTTTCAGCAACATCAGTTTCAGTTAACTACCAGCGCCATGAGCTCATTGCCGCTCTTCAAAGACATTGGCAAGGAGGTGCGCGACCTCTTCGAGAAGAATTTCCACTTTGACATGGTGAAGATGGAGATGAAGAACATGGCCTCGGGCGCCTTCGAGTACCAGGGCAATCAGAAGTACAGCATCAAGGACGGGAAAATGGTGGGCGAGCTGGAGGCAAAGTACGAGACGAGCGGCTTCACGCTGGTCCCCAAGCTGACCACTGAATCGGCGTTGATCAACTGCGAGCTGAAGGTGAACCGACCGGAGCTGAAGGGCATCGACGTCACCGTGGCCGGCGCCTTCCACCCGCACACTATCACCAAGACGGCGCTCTCTTTGGTGCCCTCTACCGCGGCCCGGACTACAACATCGAGGTGGGCAACAATATGCCCACCGATGCCAAAGGAGGTGCCGCCCATCCACCGGCGCCGCCCGGTGGCCACGGACTGCGTGCCAATGGAGTGTTCAAGTAAGGGTGAAGTTTTTTGTTTGCCTCAACTGAGCTTTAAGCCAATCGCCCCCTTTATTTCTGCACTTTTAGCCTTTACGGCTGGACGGTGGGCGCTTCTGGAAATCTCGACCCAAATGGAATGAAGCTCTCCAACTGCATTCTGGTGGGTGGCTTCAAAGAACAGGGTAAAACCTCAATCTTTGTAAACTGGTAAGTATGTGCTTTCTTTTTCTTCTGTCCATCTCATCTCTTTTGTGTCCCCCCCCCCATCCAGTGACCCACATCAAAGACGCTGTCTGGCACTGTGCACAACGTCATCAATGCAAACCTCCAGACGGGTCTCATCTTTGCGCTGGGCGGCGGTGGCGGCGGTGGTCCTAGCCTTCAGTGCTGCGCCAGCTACATCCTCAATGACGGCGCTTCAGTCAAGGTACCTCGCAAAAAATGCTTTTTAGAGACAGATAAAAAGTCTTCTCTTGTTTCCACTTGCACAGACTCGCATCAACTCCGACTACCTCCTCGGCATGGCGTACACGCTGAAGCTAAAGCCAAACATTAGCGTCACCCTCTGCAGCGAGATTGACGCTCAGAAGCTGAAGCAAGGCGGCCACAAGATGGGCTTCGGAGTGGAGTTCTCCTGAGCCCCTTCGTCCCGGGGAAGAGGCCTACAAAGGCACTTCAAGCACTTGCCTCTTCACATTTTACCCAAATCTGGGCTTCTGTTAGTCATTCTTCCAATTTTTAAGCAGCCGGTGTAGTGCCACATTAAAGAAGTCACCACATTCCCAAGAATTTAAACTTGTGGTCAAACTTCAAGAGAATCATCATTCTTTTTTGCTGGCTGTAACGTCATCTGTGGTAAAGCGCAGGGTAGAGCAGCAGCAGAAGTAGCAGTAACGGTGGCGGCGCCAGAGGGCGAAGAAAAGTTCGGATGTTTTTTGCCAGCAAACGTAAACATCGCTGAGCGGATTTTCATTTACCTGATGACTCATTTTTTCCATCCTCTTCTTTTATTTATGTTCCTCATAATCATCACCGATGCTCAACAGAAACAAAATCTAATTAACAGCAGACGCCGGATTTAACGTGGAACACTTCGAGCACCCACTGATCGTCTCCAGGCAAAACGCAGCGGTGGCGGCGGCACTGACACACTGACAGTCGAAACTCGGGCGCTCCACTTTCGTTTTTGGTATATAGCATTCGGCGAGGATTCCGCGTCTGTCTTCTTTCTTTCTATCCTCTGCACTCGTGCGAAGCTCGAACTCACCGAGTTGCTCTTCTCTCCTCGACGTGCCCAAATCGCCTGCATCGACGACGACAAAGCTGTACTGCTGTACAACGCAAGAAGAGACGACTGCAACTCACACTCTGTATGACTTTTCTCCCGCTCACTCAACTCGGCACAATCTTTGCACTCACTCCCAAACCTCGCCGCCACCGTTACCAGCCGTAGTCCTACACCACCACCACTCTGTGCATTGATCATCACTTTAATCAACACTGAGTGAGTTTTCTAAAGCATACCTGGCGGGTGATAGAGAAGCGTCGTCGTCGTTGGTGTGACTGAGCAATCGGTGCTTGACAATTAAAATCATATTGCCGAGTGTGACGAAGTAGCCGAAGAAGTCAAGTTTTGCACCGCCAACGTACGTCTGTTGTGCTCTTCGTCAGTACAAGCCTACTCAAGTTGCAACACTTCTGCTGTTGCTGCTGCTCCTGCCTGCTAGTCGTCCACTAACCCACCATTACCATCAGCTGCTGTTCTTGAGAGGCTACCGTCACCACCAAAGCAACAATGTCCACCCGAGGAGGTGACAATCCAGCTCGCCGACTTTCGTAAGTGTTTTCCGCTTTCTTAGTAATGTTTTGGGCCTGTTTCTAACTGAACCTTTCATCTACTGCACTTTTCCAGGGCCACCGGTGATTCTTTGTACATCATTCTTGGCGTGGAGAAGACGGCGGCGCCGGATGAAATAAAGCGTAGCTATCGACGAGTAAGCAATAGTTGATTGATGATTACTGATTACTGAGGATAAGCATGTTGCTGATAACGATGTTTATGTTCTCCACCTTCCCACCACCACCACCACCAGCTCGCCCTGAAGTACCACCCGGATAAGAACCCGAACAACCCGGAAGCGGCCGAGAAGTTCAAGGACATCAATCGAGCAAACTCTATTCTCTCTGATGAGCAGAAGCGCAAGCTGTACGACAATTACGGCTCAATGGGCCTGTACCTCGCGGAACAGCTCGGCGAGGAGAACGTTGGCGCCTACTACCTGCTCACCTCGGGCTGGTGCAAGGGCATTCTTCTCACCTGCGGCGTCCTCACCTGCTGCTACTTCTGCTGTTGCTGCTTCTGTTGCTGCTTCAACTTTTGCTGCGGCCGTTGCAAGCCGAAGCAGCCTGATGAGGAGTTTAACTTTAGTGCTGTAAGTACTGTTTTTGTGCGGACAGATGAACAAACTTCATACTTGTTCTCTTCTTTTTTTCAGGACGACATTAAGGCGGAAGAGGAAGCCGACTTGAAGACGGTAAGTGTTGGTCAGCCCTTTTTATGCGATCATTTGTTTCATCGCTGATTTTTTCGCTTTCAGAATGCTCAGTGGAGCGGCAATGGCACCAATGAGCCCGGTGCGCCGATCACTTCACAGCCCTCGCAGCCTGATCCGTGGGGCGAGCGAAACCAGCAGCCGGTCTTTGCCATGCCACCGCCGCCGTCGCAGAATGAGGCCAGCAAGCTGACCGAATCACGTCATTCCAATTATCAATAGAGAAAAAGAAGTAAGAAATAAAGCATCCCCAATAATACTGCATACATACACACACATGAACACAACAACATCGCACCACCGCCTGTCACACCACCCATTTCCCCTTCAACAGAGTTCTGTCTCTTCAGAGCAGAAAGCTGTGTCTACTCTTCATGATTTCACAAGATTCACTTTTGTTTGTGTGTGTGTGCAAATGCAATGCAAAGCCAGCACGCATTTTTCGATATTCCTAAGCGCGTGTAACCCTTTCTTCCTTCTCTTACCGATATGATGCGAGTTTTTCCCCTTTTATTTTTTCCAAGATTGATATGACATCAAATTGTTTTATTTTATTTTTCCCCATTCGGTATCACTTTTCTCTTTTTCTTTCTTTGTGTATGTGTGCAATGTACCTCACCGATAAAATGATTCCACTGACGTTTCACACCATTCCCGATGACCAGTCACCACCACCATCACCGTTGCCACCAGCTATCATCATCTCATCAGTACTCAAAAATATCTTCAATTTCTTCTTTATTGTAAGGTCTTTATCCCCGCTCTTTCATTGATTACCGCGGTCAGACGAGCGAATGTTAATAATGAACAATTTGAGCAGCTGATCTAGTTTGCAAAAACCTTGATTGATTTTCTGAAAGAAGCAATAATTATTCTGCAAATGTTACTTTTTTCTAAAATGTAAAGTGTACACAAATACAGACAACAATTGGAGTAAACAGAACAATTGACCAATATTCTTGCAAAGATTAAAAAGATTGTTGCAGACAACGGGGCCACGAATCAGGCTACGAATTTTAGGCAAAAGCAACTCTAAATTCGGTTTGGGCGGCATTGTTGTTGTGTTGGTGAGTAGCACTCGTCAATTGGCAAAGAAGCAGAATGCAGAATTGTGTACTGTCATTGGCTTTACTGACTGTCATCTGCTGTACTCTAAGAATCAAACAGCTAGAATTTGAAAAATGTTTTTAATGATACAAATGCAAAATGTACACAACAAACAACCAGCTGACAACAAACTCAGTGAACTGAACTTGTACTTCACAATGATGAGAGCTTGGAAAAGGTCGGCAGCTGACAGGTGGCCAACTTTTTGGCGCAATGGACTACGCCCTGGTCGTCGTACTCTTTCCGCTTGATGGAGTACTTGTGAAAGAGGGACCTTGTGGTGGAAGAAGCGGTTGAATCTGAGCCCTCTACCGGCTCGCCATTCTCATCAACGGCGCACAGCGTCTTGCCGCCCTTCCAGGCAAAGGTCGCCGGCGACTCGGGCAGTCGGACTCGGGTGTTCATCAGATCGGGCACACTGCTGCGAATGTCCGTGTAGACGCGTTGGGCAAAGTTGGGAAAGGCGCAGTTGCCACCTAGAACAAAACGGTAGTTTTAGTAAAAAGATAAATCAAGATAAATTAGTTACCGATGAGCAGAATGTTATTGTACAGGTGCGACTGAACATTTTCATCCTGGTACAGGGTCAGGTCTTGGCCGTCTTCTTCCTTTGACTTTCCACTGTCATCATCATCTTCTTCTTCCGTTTCATCATTGTCCGCCACCTCTTCTGCTTTACCAGCTGCTGCTTTGCCATGGCCGTTGAGTACGGTCGAAGTTGAAGCACTGCCATTAGTCATCACAGACGACTTTTTAGCTGATGCTCCACCTCTTGATGATTTTTTGCTGCGAGAGGACTCTTTGGGTTGTGGTTTCTTTACCTCTGTCTTTTTCTCAACCACCACCTCTTCCTCATCGTCTTCAAGACCTTCCCCTTCTTCGTCAGTGTCAATGTCTTTGAGATTAGTTCTTCCAGCCCCGGTGGAGATTCCCGGAGTACTTGAGGCTGCTGTGGAGTTATTTGAGACAGAAGAGGAAGTTTGCTGTGCTGATGCGGAAGCTTCCGTCGATTCCTGCTGTGTCTGCTTAAGCTCAAACTGCGGATTGAACTCGCTTACAGCGTGTACGATAGTGTGGGAGATGCCGATCTGGTCAATGTTCACGTCACCAGGGTTGAAGAGCAGCTCAGGCACCTGAAAACGCTCATTGTTCATGCGAATGCGCTGGTGTTCGTTGGGGTTGAAAATTTCCCTGTGCTTCTCCTTTTCGTAAATGAAGCCACGCTTAAAATTGATGTAATCGGGAAGGACGTAGTCACGAGCGATGCTGTTCACTTGACCTCTTCTACCGGCAATCTCCAGGTCCTTCCAAAAAGAGGTCGATACGAAGCAACAGTCCTCTTTCATCTGATTGACCACGTACGTCTCATCGAGGACATTCAGTTGGCGGTAGGAGATGATGTCCTTCAGGTGGTTCGTCAGCACCTTTCCGCCGACGTCGATGCGCTTTGTGTGCGCGAGCACCTTTTGTCCCTCGACAAAGGGAACGACGTGGGTGAAGGA
This sequence comes from Tyrophagus putrescentiae, assembly GCA_024499935.1. Lineage (NCBI taxonomy): Eukaryota > Metazoa > Arthropoda > Arachnida > Sarcoptiformes > Acaridae > Tyrophagus > Tyrophagus putrescentiae. Next base: position 8,325,843 of record JAMZRA010000002.1, on the reverse strand, counting down.
GAAGCCCGAGTCAACGACCAGACAGGCCGCCTCAGAGCCCGGTGCTTGTTGAGTTTCTTCTTTTCTGACATCGCTCTCCCTCGTTGTCGGACTTTCGTTGTTTTCGTGATTTTTACGTCGTTTGGTGACTGTTCCGCCGTTGCTCCTTTATTCTCCTCGTAGAGGTGCTGAAAGGCGGCCAGCTGCGCCGCCGAGCAGATGAGTATTTCGCCAAAGCCGTAGTCCTCAAAGAGAAACTCGATCATGTTCATGCGAATGGGCGCAAAGTTGTACACCGGCTCGGTGATGAGCAGGCCGACGCGAGAGAAGCGATTCTTTCCATCAGTGGGCAGCTTCAGCTTGGTCCGAAAAAGGTAGTCCCAGACCTGTCGCTGCACCTCCCAGTTAAGTAGAAAGCCCTTGTTGAAGGGCAGAATGTAGAAGAGGCCCGAGTAGTCCTTGCACTCCTCCAGCTGGTCGCCGATGAACGGCCGCCGTCGTTCGCTCTTGACCTTGGTTACACAGTTGGGAATGATTCTTCAATAAAAAAGATAGTGGTAAAAAACAAGATAATCACAAACAGTAACCAAAGTTTCACTTACACTGGAGCCTTGTCAGTGCTGAAGCCGGCTTTAATGGAATGCGCCCCATTGTCGATGATGACAATATGGGTGATGCTGCTCATTGCTTCACCTTCAAATTAAAAACAAACTTCTTTTTCTAAATTCCCCTTCACTTTGATGGTAAGATGAAAACAGATGAAAAGTTGTCAGCCAAAGAATCTTCTGGTCAAAGACACTTCTTTTTGTTGGAACTCCTGCACGCTTTGTTTTGGCTTTGGTCCCGCCTTATGTGAATGGGACAAACGAGCGCGCGCAAGCAAACAATTTTTTTGGTTTCATTTTTTGTTTTTGGATTCTAAAATCGCCAGAATGGAGAACCCAGGACCGTCAACATCCGCTGGGCCTCTCTACCACAGCACTCCAAAAGAAGAGGAAGAAGAAAAGATGCCCATTTCAGCCTTTCCAAAGCTGCTCAACATTGCCTACGATCTGAGCGAAGATTTGCTGGGAAAACTGGGAGAGAGTAACATTCGTTACCGCGCAGACCTCGAGGTTATCAAGAACAATGAACTGATGGAAAGGTTCGGATTTACAAAGAAGCAAGTAGAAGAGATTGACCGCAAGATTAGGAAGCCTCCCAGGCCTGAGGATCTACCAGTTGGAGTTCCGCTGGAGCAGTGGCAAGCGGAGACGCAGTACATTGCCACTGGTTGCGCTCAACTTGACGCCGTCTTCGGGGGCAAAGGCCTGCCACGGGAATGCTAACACAGGTGGCCGGAGAGGCCGGTTCGGGGAAGACGCAGTTCTGGTAAGTAAACTCTGTTTATTTACGAAAACACTCAACACGACAGTTCCTTTGCAGTATGCAACTTTGCTTCCGCGTTCAGCTGCCCGAAAAACAGGGTGGTTTGAACGGCGACGCGCTGTACATCGACACCGAAGACTCCTTTCGCCCAGATCGACTCGAGCAGATAGCTACTAGTTACTACAAGAAGCGAAAGATCAATGATCAACTGCTCAAATTTAGGCTCAAAGAGGTTCAGATGCGCATACATCTTCGAAAGGTGCAGACTAATATTGAAAACTTCCTAGAAATGATTACTGGCGGGGAACTGGAGGCATTCCTTGATGCCTATTCCAACATCAGACTGATCGTGGTGGACAGTGTTGCCTACCACTTTCGCTTTGGCTATGACGGCTCAAAGGACAAGAAAACGCACCAGTTAACCAAACTGGCAAAAAGTCTGAAGGAGATTGCCGTGCAACGAAACATTGCCATCTTTATCACCAATCAAGTGAGCATGGACAACGCGCCAACTCTGGGACAGCTGTGGAACTCAGTGTGCAGCACCTCGCTGTTGCTTCGACGAGTGTCCAATGAATTCTCTTGGGTACTTGGATGAGGAAGAGAAGGTCAATCGCGGATCACAACTGACCATCATCACCAAGCGACAGTGCAAGGTGCTCAAGTCCTGCTCCACTAATCCCTACGAACAGCGATTTTACTACATCCTAACGGTATTAATTTTCCATCTAATTCGACAAGTTCTCATCACATTTGCGTCTTTCATTTCAGGCTCACGGAGTTGAAGACTTGAAATGAGAACTATCTAAATGACAGCTATCTCGAATAATTGAAGTCATTCTTTGTACTTCGTCCCGCTGATCTCGAAACATTATTTTGTGCAAAATAGACAAACCCGGTTGCCAGTGTTACTATAGACAGGTGCAGCACACATGTGAGAAAACAACTGTAAACAAACAAGTCTTTATCAAATTAAAGTTACTCTCCTGTGTTCACCGCGACGAAGATGTCACTAATTAACTGCTGCCTTTTCATTAGGCGATGCTGCCATTTTAAATTCAAGCCAAGCACGTTATCGAAGCAGGCGACCATTCTCAAGCGCTTCAACGACGACATTGAGGCGACGATGGAGAAGATTAACGCAATCGAAAGTGAAGATGACGCGAGGACGAGCGGCAATCGCTCAGACGACCAGTCTCCTACTGAAGCAAGGAGAATCATCGGTGGGCTCTAATGCTTGATGGCGGGGCAGGATATCCGAAGGCTCCCCGGAGCAGCTGGTCGTCCGACGCGAGGGCATGAGTCGCACCTTCCTCACCACTCGAATGAAGGTGCTCAACACCAACTTCTCCCGAGCTGTCGCCGAGATTTTTGTCGCCGATGATGAGCTAGCGAAGCTGATGGAGGAGTATAAAATTCGCATAACACAGGTAAATGCTGGTGGTGGTGGTGGTGGTGACGATAATTTGTAATTTGACTGTAAATTTCCTTTTAGGTAAGGGTGACTCCGAACCTCCGCGGCCTGCACATCTTCTGGGTGACCAAACATTCAATGTGAAGAAGGCATTTGAGCACTTAAATGCAAACAAAGGAAAGCTACACGAGCTGCTCATTGAGATGCAGTACACCAATTCCGTCCCCTGGATCGTTTTCATCTACGATCTTCATGAGGCGAATGAAGACGAAATCGCCCTCCGATTGGAGCAGTGCAAGGGCGATCTGACAGAGAGCGAAGAGCGACGACAGCAGGAGTTGCTAGCTCGATTCGAGTCAAATTCAACTGATGAAAGTGAAAATATCAAAACAAATATAAGCGATCAGATCAGCTTCGAGGATCCTTTCAAGGAGGTGCCCGTTGACGAGTACACCCAGCGAATGCAGAAGCTCAACCCCACCGACTACTACCGCAATCTGCGTCTGAAAATGCCGCCAGATATGCCGCAGGACACCCTGGGCCTTGACTATGAAGAGCTGATGAACCGAGTGCTCTCCACGATGCACCGAGCACGTGCACAGCACCAATTTAGGGTCACCTCCGAGTCGGAGCTGAACGCCGTCGGCGACCACCTTCCTCCGCTGGACATGAAAGCGGTTCTGGAGAAGTACAACAGCAACAGCAACAACAGCGCCTTTGAGTACAACACGAGGAGCGCATCAAGGCGATCAAGAAGTTTGTCGAGTTGAATCGGCGACGACGGAACAAACTGGAGCTGAAGGCGAAGCGCCGACTTCTCGAGGAGGAGATCAACAGGCTGGACAGCTACGAGGCGCTGCGGGAGCGGCTTCAGGAGAGCATGAGTGAACTCCACCCGGACATTATTCCATCGGCAGAGGAGGAGTCAGAAGAGAGCAGCAGTGACGACCAGTTTACCACCATCAAATGAGATCATGTTATCAAATAAAAGTTGTTGTTGTTATTATTCCTTTTGTATTTACAATGCATCATTTCCCAGCTGTCGCTTCAGCTTTGCCAGTGTGCGCACCTTGTCGCCCTCGGTCATGATGAAGGCGATGCGGGAGAAGTTGGCCGCCGCGTTGAGGAACCTTTCGCTGACGCGGAAGATGGCGAAGAGGAAGAGACAGTGGATGAGCAGTGTCAGACTGGTGATGACCACCAGGAGCCAGGGAGCGCCGGTGAGGAGGTTCAGGGCAATGGTCGCCCGCTCACTCCAGCTGAGAGGGCGAGGGTAGTGCTGCTGTTGCTGGTCCGGCGATTGAGCACCTAGGTTGAGGTGAATCCAGTCAGAGTACTGCTGCTCCACCTCGGTGTCGCTCAACTGGCGAGCCACCTCGGCGCCGTCGAATGCCCAGAACTCGGAGCTGCTGCTGCACACGAACACGTCCGACTTGCCGGTGTTCTTGCGAATGTAGAGGACTACTGCGTAAAGGAAAAGGTTTGTATGAAAAAAAGTACTTTGGAATGTTTGCTTTTTTCACTTACAAAATGACTCACTGGCCTTCTCGGCGAAGGTCTCCACCGACACAAAGAGGTTTTCGTCGGGCGTCGTCAGCTCTCGATGCGGGCTTTTCCATTGTACGGTGAGCTTCTGACTGGCTTCAGGATGCACTGTAAAAGAATGAAGTTTGGTGTCTCTTTACTACTACTGCTGCAGATGATGTTGATGCTCAAACTGAAGATGGTGGCGGTCAAAGTCAGTTTTATTGAATCGGCAAACCCAAAGATCGACATGATTGCAAATGTTTATTTGGCTGTTTTTGTTACACGTCAGTGCTTTCAAGTTTCTACTGAACCTTTTCTAGCTGACATTTTAGCATCATTTTTAAATTTAAAATTATTATTTGTATACAAAAAACTTTTTGTTATTCACTTCTTTTGCTGTCCTGGATCTTGTTTTTGGATCCTTAACTTCTTGAACCAACTTTTCTTTCAGTTTTTGCCATTTTTCATCGGGCAAATAAGTAGGCTCGTTTGGCCTAAATATTGAATTCGGTTTTGGTTTTTGTTGGTGGTATTTATTTAGCATTGTGTTGGTTTTTGATTTACTCATTGCACTTCAAATTACCACTGTCATAGTAATGATCCGCTTGCACCGCTTGCCTGTCGCCAACTAATTCGGTGTAGTTGCATTGAGTTCCATTTGCTTCTTTTTCATTATCCAAAACGGTTAAATTTGGCTTTTGTTTGAGTTTAGTTTGGATCGACATTGTGAACTTTATGTATATAAACTTTAATTTACTTATGCAAAAATTTGAACAGTTTTTTGTGAGCATCATTTGTGCATTTGAACAAATGATTGTGGACTAATAAGGCGATGGTTTCCAGCTAAAAGCATAACGAATTCCGTTCGTGAGAAATGGTTGCTATGTTTAGGAGAGTACTGCGTCACATGATGTGGGTGAGTGAGTGAGTGTATCGCTTGTAGAATGTGTTTGACAGTGTGATGCATGTTGCTGAGATTTTTAACTCAAACAGTGAGGGAGATAAACAAAGTCTGTTTAGCAGACAGAGCTTTTCACAGGAAAATGGTTTTTCAAGACTAAACAGTGTTGCACATTTCGATGCCAGTTTTGCGATAATGTGCTGTTTTGTGATAGTGCCTCTTTTCTCCCCGCTCTCTCAATTCCGTTAACTACTACTTAAAAGCACTCGAGTGTTATATAAATGATTGACTTTTTACTCTAATCAGCTTTTCACGCCAAAATAATTAAATAAAAATGCCCGGATTGAATTGGATTCCCGGCGTGTCACAGTTGAAAAGTTTCTGTCAACTGGTGACCGGTGATGTGGAAGGGGCTCGACAGACTCAAGAAGACTTTATTCACGAATGCCCGCTTCTTTCACAAGGTGTGGCTCTTGGTCAGCTAATGGCCGGAGACACCGAAGGTGCAGAGGAAACGTTTCATCGTGGCGTCGACACTTTAAACAATGTGGCCAATGGAATTCCTCTTGTGGGGCATGCGAAGAGTAAGTGTTATTTTGCAAGTTTTTTTTCAACATTTCTCACTTTTGGTGAACTTGTAGGTGGTGTGCATTTGATTTGCGGAGACACTGAAGGCGCAAGTCGTGCCTTTCAGTCGGCGACTCGGTCCACTGTGGTGATGGGCACTGGTGTGGCGACCGGTGTGCTGACAGGCGGCATAGGCGCCATTCCCGCACCATTGCCGCCGGCACCACCTATGACACCGTGGACACCATCATCTCTGACCGCCCAAAAGGTGTAATTGCCGCCGTTGACCAGGTGGCAAAGAATCCAAATGCAGGCAACATTTTCGACGCCACGGCAATGATCGCCGGTGATGGCCTCAGCGGCTACACGGGTGCCAAACTTGGCAAACAGATTGCCGCCAAAGTTAAGCTGAACAACTTGGAAAGTGCCCGAAATGCAAAGATCAACGAAGCAAGTATTAAGGTGCAACAGAAAGTGGACGCACAAGTTGAGCTGGGCAATCTCGAGGCGGCGCGAGTTGCCAAGGCCGAACTGCTCACTGATTCTCTGGGCGAAGGAAAAGGAGGAATGACCGGTGGTCAGGCGCTCGAGTTGAGCAATGAAATTAACAGCATCACACAAAAAATCGACAACCTTCAAACTACGCAGATTGAGTTTACTAAAGGCGGTGAAATGGTAAAGATGGAAGTGCCCGGTCGCATTGATGTTCTCAACGGAGAAATTAGCACACTGGCAAATGAAGCTCAAGCTTTAAATCAGAATATAGCTGCCATTAAACCTAAGGCAAGTGGTGTGGTCATTGAAACGCCAAACTACGCGGTGTCAGGTGAGGGAGACAAAACAAAAAATCCAAGTTCAAGAAACGAAGATCGCCAAAGCCACTACAATGACCAAGAACTGGTTGGTGACAGGCAAGCGGTGCAAGCTGACTGCTATGAGGATACAATTGAGGCATCGATGAGCGAGGAACAAAGAAATGCCAAAGCACGAGCTCATCACGAACAGCGACCAGAAAAGGACTCAATTAAGAAAGCCGATTCTGACACTCACTGGTCCGATCGAGACTGGGAAAACTTGAAGGACAAACTAAGGAACAGCGATGACAATGATCCACAAGAGCCAAGTCTTTCTGAAGAAGAAAAGACTTACCTCACTCGGTTGATTTATGAAGAGGTGCCTCTGCCTCGGGAGCAGTTCTCCTACACCGGTGCTGTGCTGATGAATCGTTCGTCACAGGGAATGCTGCACACTTTAGCTCGACACTCTGACCAGTGGGCTGACTATATTCCTGGCCTCCGTAATATGATTAACCGATTGCCGGCAAATGTTCGCTCTGCACTAGAAGCAATTCGAACAGTGTCGCATAGAGAGGCTTCTAATTTTAAGCACATGCTAAAGCTGTACAAACAGTTGAACAAAGCAATCGAAGGACTGACAGCATCGGTGAAGTCAAGTAAGAATTTTGAGAGATTTTAAATATTTTTTATTTATTAATATTTTTATAGGCGCTCGAGCACTTTTAGTGAAAATTCAAATCAAGTTGCTGACATTTTTGCGGCGAGGCGTACTCGGAGAGTTCATTGGGGAATTTGTGTACGAGGGAGGGGTGAGACTTTTGTTTCGAGTTAGAGACTTAAGAGGTAACAATTGCGTGATGGCTGTAGCAGTGTCTTCTCAACTTGACCAGCAACCTGGGTGTTTTAACGGTCGTCCTTTTCGCTCTATCATCACCGTGTTTTTCATGACTGAAGAAGAAGTCAATCAGTCAGAAAATGTTATTCGAAGAAATTAACATCGCTTAAAGATTGTTAATTAAGTGTTCCTGAGATAAAATAATTTACCTAAAACTATGTTTAACTTTGCAAAACAAAATGTTAACAATTTTTTAAAAATTTAAATTAAAAATCACAATCAAATTAGATAAACTTTGTCAGATAAAGATTTCATTTTGACGATTTTTAAATGTTTTAGTCACTAAGTCTGTGAATGGAAATTTGGGCGGTCCTTAGGGCACTGCTTCGGCGGCCGTTTGAAAAACAGTTTTTAAATCTGCGGTAAGCAGCTGCTTCTGTTTTTTATCGGTTGACTGTCAACGTCTGAACCTTCTCTTCTGAACTCCTTTTTTGTTCAACTATTTTTGGTAGCTCTCAAAGGATGAACATCTTCAAGAAGATCGGCTCCTTTGCCACCACCTCGTGGAAGGACTTCTCCGAGCTCTACACCGAGCAGCAGCAGCAGCAACAACAACAACAACCGATGCTCGAGATGTCTTCGCAAGAGTATGATGGCAGCAACGACTCGGTGAACTCGGCGAATGATCAGAAGAAGCAGGACGATGGCTCCTTTGAGCTGCGAAAGCGCTCCGAGAAGGAGATTGTTGCCAAAAAGAACAGCCACGGCTTCTTCCGACGGCACTTCAGCAAGAAGAAGCTGCTGCAGATTCATCTGCTCGATGATCCTCGTTCACCGACCACCGCTTTTGCGCGAACGCCGATTCAAGCCATCGAGATTGCTGAACAAGGTATGTTTAGTCATGTTTGAGTTGTTTGTTCATGCCAAGTTTGACCTTTGATTATCTTTTCAGCGGACATTCTATCTCCCTTCAACGTGCAGGACATGCTGAGCACGGTGCAGTCTGCTGTTGACTTGCTCCACCCGGGAACGCCAACCACCAAGTCGGCTGTGGCCTTTGACAATGGCAGCTATGTGAGCGGCGATGCTCTAGTCGAAGTGGTCCCGCCCGCTAGCCAGCTGCTTGAGGATCACGACTTTACCGGCAATGTGGGCGACTGGAACGACTTTCAGTTTGATCGCAATAACAAGGTGATGACCGAGTCGCTCATCGTTGAGCTATCCACTTTGGAGATCAACAAGGAGAACGACGACGGTAACACAACCACCACCACCACTAACTCCATTACTCAAATTTTGGTGAGCGAAACGGCTGAAAGCAGTGACGAGCCAACTCAGTTCCTGTTGCAAGTCGACAAAGTTCAAGAAGTGATAGAGAAAGTTGAAGTCGGAGACGATGATGTGAATGGCCAGAAGTGCAAAATTGTCGGCTGCATCGTCAAGGACGGCAGCGAGGAAGTAGGTACAGCAGCTGCAGAGAACATCGTCACCACTCCCATTGCTTCAACGCCAAAGAAGAAGAAGAAGTCTGCCACGAGTAAGCTTGCTACTGAAGAGCAGGCCAAGCTACCGCGTACTCCTCTCCAGGCCATCTGCAACAGTCCAATGGTGAACAAGGCCAACAATGGTGTACTGACGGGCGGAAAGAAGAAGCCGGGCAATGGCAAACAGATGGAGAATGCAAAGAAGAAGAAGATCAACACCGGCTGCTCTCGACAGCTGCCCAAGGCGCCGGCCACGCCGTTGACGCCGCTCTTCAAAGACAAGGACAACAAACCTCCAAAGGTTGTCTCGCATTTCGACAAGGAGAACTTTTAGTCACTTTACAATATCATCCCTCCCTGTCCATCACGTTTACTTTTGCTCTTCTCTGCACCACTACTATCCCCTTCTACAGATTATCTACCACCAAGCACTACTCATTTTTGCTACCCAATCTTTGTCACTTACATTATTCTATCACTTCCCCTTTTACTATCAACTTATTTTTATATTCTAACCACCATGATTACACTGGACACCTACTTGTAAGATATTCACTTTTATTATCCTTCTTTTTATAAACCCCCAGTCCTTACAAATGTAAACGAGTAAGAACTCGTGGGTGTGAAAACTAGTGTGCTGAGAGTGGGCGGGCCTCTTCTCTCTCTCTTCTAATCGGTAGTGTTCTCGAAGCCGACGTCCCAGTTGGGGCGGGTGGGGTGGCGCATGTTCCAGGTGTCCCGGTGGGCGTAGTACTCGTGCAGGCTGACGTTGGGCAGCTTGTCCTCGGGCTGATTGTAGTACACCGGGAAGCCCCAGAGGGTGCCCACCTTCCAGTCGGGCACGTTCTTCATCAGGTCGCGCTCGACGTGGCGGTTGTGGCGCAGCTGGCGGAGGAACCTGTGTGGGGGAAAGAGAGTTTTAGAGATTTTGCAATAAAACGAGCAAACTTTGCAAACAAAAGCGAATACGTACGCTCGGTCAGCCTCGGCCAGCGCCAGTGGATAGACGGCAATCTGGTGCTCCTTGCGGTCATTGTCAAGGCGTCGCAGGTAGATCTGTCGACGCTGGTAGTAGAAGAAGCCGTACGCCGTGAGCATTGTGCTGGCAATGAAGAAGGACTTGTCTGGATAGCGGGTGGAGAAAATTGTGAATGGAGTCTTTTCCTAACCAGAATTGGTTCGCCTCTACTACTTACAGCCAATAATCCGCTGCGCCGGGATGCGCTTGATGTCGATGTTGTCGAAGCCACCCGGCGGAGGCATCTCCTGCTTGAACTTCCCACCAGCGTAGGAGGACATTTTGGCAGGGTGGTCTGGATCACCAGAAAGTGTGGAAGAGGGTGATCCGAGGAACCAGAATCCCGAGAAGAAAAGATGAGTCTCTTCTCTCGTCTGCAACCTAAAATTGTAAACAAGGTGACACAGGAGGTCACACACAAACACAGTCTGTGTTACACAGTTGTGGGTAGCTTTTGCAGATTACAGCTATCAGCGAAAAACCGTTCTGTTTGGCTATGATAAGTTCTGACGGGAATTGTCTTTAGAGTAGAAAGCTTTTACAGATCACTTAACCGGCCCTAGAGTGGTCAACGAGCCTTGGAAAGTTGTGAAAACTGACACTTCAAGTGTACCTCTTCTACTGACGGACAGCCAAACATGTGACTGTTTTGCAGCGTGTTTTGGGAAGTGAAAATATTGATGAAAATCTGTGATTTTATTCTTTTCTATTTGTTGTATTCATCAAGACATGGGTAAGAAGTTCCTTTTCGAATCGATTCTCAACAAGCAGAATGAAAGCGACGGGGAAGACCTGGAGTCAGAAGAGGAAGGAGGAGGGTTCGCCGATTCTGATCTTGACTCGGACGATGCTGAGCTGCAGCGGGCTTTTGCGGCCGGTGAGCTAAAGCCTGGCCTGCATGGGCTGGTCGCCTTCAAACGGACAGAAAATCTGGTCAACGATGAAGAAGGTACTGATGATTATGATGGTGTTTAGCTCATTGTTTAACAATCATTTTCTTACTAGGCATGAAGCGAAAACTGGCTGAAATTGCCATCTACAAGAACAACTGGCTTGAGCGGCTCGATCTGACCAACGAACCAGCCAAGGTGACGCCCGATCTGCAGCGCCAGTACGGTGATATTGAGCTGAAGCGTAATCGAGACGGCGAAGTGGTCGGCGAGGCTGACCCAGCTCAACACGACTTCAAGCGGGAGATGCTCTTTTACCGACAGGCACAGGCCACCGTCATCGAGGGCATCAAACGACTCCACACCGCCTATGGCATCAAACAGACGGCTCGACCGGCGGACTACTTCGCCGAGATGGTCAAGTCGGACGAGCAGATGCAGAAGGTGCGGGAACGGTTGCAGGCCAAGCAGAACTCAATCGAGGCGAGTGAGAAGGCAAAGAAGCAGCGGGACCTCAAAAAGTACGGCAAAAAGGTCCAGCAGGAGGTGCAGCTGAAGCGGCAGGCGGAGAAACGGGAAATGCTGACAAAGATTCAGAACTACAAGAAGGGAAAGGAGGGCAATTTAGATTTCCTTGACGATGAAGCCACCGCGTCGGGCAAAAAGAAACCCGCTGGAAAGGGACAGCAACAGCAGGCGAACAAACCCGCACACAAGAAAAACAAAAAGCAGCAGTACAAGGAGGCTCGCTACGGATACGGCGGCCAGAAGAAGCGCTCCAAGTACAATACCGCCGACTCGGCAGCCAACATCAGCGGATTCTCCGCGAAGAAGCACGGTCGCCCAAAGATTGGAGGTGCTGGTGGTAAGAAAAAGAAAACAGGCGGCGCAAATCGGCCCGGCAAATCAAAGCGCCAAAATATGAAGCAGCGTCGAGGTTAGGCAATTCTCCTTGAGGCTGTGTTCTACCGTTTCTTGCTCTTTTATTTCGTTCATCACATTATTCCCGTGTACCATATGTTTCCTTTATCGCATAAACTTGTATCCTCATTGGCCACCACCACCTGTTTGTTCGGAAGTATCAGCCAGTTAGCCTTCAGTGCGCCATCTCTGGCTGTGGTGCTTGATCACTGGCCAACTGTTTGTTTACCATGTGACCACGAAACGAGGCGTATTTTTGTTTGTGTATCTCCTTGACAGTCGTTGATGCTCACCACTGCTGAAGATCACCACGATGACCATCTACCGCACATGGGTGGTCGCCCTCGGCGGTGGTCAAGGACCTCGGATCATCTACACCCGACACTTTCCCCATCTCGAACGCCGAGACTGCTTCACCTTTCCCAACATCAGCCCGACGGACTTTTTGCGTTCAGTCTTTGCTTCGTTGGGGATTGAGTTTTCGGCTGCTTCCGCTGGAACAGCTGCCGGTGGTGGTGGGTCCTCGTTGTACAGCTCTAATGCGACCCTCTCAAAGGTTTCCCATCTTGAGTCGAGCTTTGATGCGTCTTCTTCAGGTCGAATGTCAACAATGTCCACCGGCGGCGGCTCATCCTCTTCAGGGTCGCTGAACTCGGTCATCTCGACGGCGACCACGAGCACTCGAGGGCCTTTCTCTACCTCAGATCATCAGCAGACCTTTGCCGATGGCGGCTCAATGTCCACTGCTGTCTCTTCCTCCTCCTTCTCCGCCCTCTACAACTACCTTCCGCTGATCGTCTGTCGCTTCATGAACAGTCCCCGAGAGAACGCCATGACAAACAGCGCCAGTGAGGCAGAGTTCACCCAGCAGAAGCTCGCCTACGTTGACCTGCTGCTGCTGTCTTCGAGAAGAACGGCCACCTCTTTCTCGCCCTGCCTCGGCTCACCTCTGGCCACCACCTCAGCCAGCCTTCGCCTGGTGGCGTGGAGAACATCGGCGCCTTCTACGAACAGCTGCTGCTCGAGGAGCTGAACATCTCGCTGGCGTACTCTGCCCTGCAGCTCCTCTCCACCTCCTTCTTCGCCGCCGGAAAGTCAGTTAAGCAGTTGGAGGTGGTCGTCTCCACCTGTCTGCCCTTTGGAACGTTAATCAAGGACGGCGCAGAGCTGCGCTCGATGATCACGCCGATGATCAACTCGGAAGCAACTAAATCGGGCAGCAGCAGGGAAGGCGAATCGGCTGTTCTCCGACTCGTCCTAAACGAGTTCATCTCCACCTCATTTCAAGGTACCTCCTCCTCCTCCTCCTCTGCTCAGCTTTCACGAGATCAAAGCGAGACGCTCTTTGGGACGTTGACTGTCGAGCCAGGCGCGCTGATCATTCGCCAGCAGCAGCAGCTAGCCAGGGCAGAGTTGAAGGTGGCAGTCGACAATCTGGGCGCTTTTTCGGTGGCCAAGCCGCCCAACTGTGATAACTCCTCCTCTTCCACTTCGTTGCTTTTTGATTTAAAGCACTGCAAGCTGGAGCCCTTCAACACACTTCACTTTAGGCTAATGGGCGACGAAGACTCTTCTACCAGTCCTGGTGGTGGTTCTGGTGGTGGAAGTGACCAGAATCGTCGAAAGCTGTTTACCTATCGCTATCGAGTTGCTCCACGAAGTAGCAGCAACAACAACAGCAGTACCAGCAGGAGCAACCTCCAGCACCTTTCACTGGGCATCAACTTCAACTCCAGCCGACTGGACACACAGGAGCTCAAGTTTGCCCTTTTCGTGGTCAAGTTTAGCTTTAAGAACAGCAGCAGTAAGCAACAGCAGGCGGCAAAAGCGGAGCAGGGCGGCGTTCAGACGGCAGACAGCGCCTCGGTGGTAAACCTGATTGTTCGCGAGAGCATCAAGGCGTCCTTTGGTCAGGTGCGCAATGAGGCCTCCAACAGCTGCTTCAGCTGGATCATCGGCCAGCGGCTGCCGAAATCGGGTGGTAAGGGAGTTTATAGTTTGAAATGAACAAGAGCTAATTAAGATTTGGTTTTTACAGCACTTTCACTTGAATTTGACCTGCTAGCGGACGACGCGAAGCTGGCTAACTTGGAAACGCTTTGCACCTTCCGCCTCGACCACAAACTGGCCACCAAAATGGCGTACACCAAGAGGACGGACGCCGGTGTCTCTGGTGCTAAGGCTCGTGGCTCATTATCTGCCTCCTCTGGAGCTGATCTTGAAGAGGTGCGCGAGTGTTCGCTCAGGCAGCTTCTCGGCAAGGTCATCAGTGAGCCCAGCTTTGCCATCGGTAAGCTGGTGCTCACCACGAAGTGGCCGGTCCAGTGGGGCAATCCTCGCTGCAGCAACTAAACTCTGAATCAAAAGGCGGTGGAAGCCTGGTGACGGTGGAGTACCGACTGACCAGTTTTGAGTACCGCCTGCTGCCCGAACTTCCCACCACCCCCGCTACCAGATCATCACTTTCCCAATCCTCAGTTGTCGGAATCGGCGGCGGTCGATCACCCTCCACTGTGGTGACGGCATCAGCACTTGGTTGAGCCTTTCTGAGCTTCTGAGATTGACTGCCATCATCATCATCATCATCATCATAAAGATGAGATGCCAATTAAAGGAGAGAGGTAAAATTGTGTTACATGTTGTGTGTGAGTTTGTTTCCTTTTCAAATGTCTCAATATTATTCAGTGCCTTATTATTCAGTGATGTGTTTCAAGTGGTGCGAGCGAGGGAGCGCGCCATTGCCCCTCTATTGTTTGCTGTTGTTCGCTTCAGTGCTAACAACCTTTGTCTCTGTGCCCCTCTTCTCTTGTTGTTCACCACCACCACCACCACCATCATCATCATCATTATTATTAGTATATTTAATAATCATCATTTCTGCTGTTAATGTTTGGTGGCATTTACCTATTGCCAGTGGACTGTCGCTGCCTCGCTATCTAAATGGCCTATTTGCCCTTTACTATCTTCTCCCTCTCTCCCATTGAGACTGCTTCGAAAGGCAAATAGTAAAGAAGCAAAACGAAATTCGGTGCAGTGGCACTGGCGGCAATAAAAAGGAGCAGTCGAAACAGCAGCAGCACCTCTTCACTGACAAGTCTGACAGGTAAGAACTGTTGTGACTGTTGCTGCAACTTAATTAGTAGTGCTTCTGGTTTGTTTGCTCCGGAGGTGGGCAGAAGAATGCTAGCTGCCACTGCCGCTGCCGCAGCTGAAACCGGGCGCAATCAGCTAATTGCCGCCACTGCTGCTGCTGCTCTCAGTGCTTCGTTCAGGAGCAAACGAATGCCAGAAGTTGATGTGTGTGTTGTGTTGTGTTGTGTGTGATGATGAGGGTGCCCACTGCTGCTGCTGCTGCTGCTGTTGCTTACTTCGGCAACACAACTGCAGGCAGTTGTCGTCAACAAGGTAATTTAGCCAAAGGTGAAGGTGGCAGTGGTGGTGGTGGCAGTGATGGTGTGACCATTACACAGACTCCGGACAGAGCTGCTGAAGACATTAGCAGCAACATTTTTTGGCAGTTTGCTGCATCGTTGCCTCTTCAGGTGATAAGCTGCTGCTGTTGTTACTGAAAGGTACCTCCGTTGCCGCTTCTATTTCTTCCTAGTCGAGTAATGCTACCTCCACCGTCGTTGCTACTTTTGCTGCTGATAAGGGACACACACACACAAATACACATTGTCTGTGTGAGTCTGGTCAAACAAACGAGGCATAAACGAGTTGTAGTATTTTATGTGTGTGTTAGTGCCATTTATATCAATTGCCTCTCTCATTATCCTCTCCTTTTGATGATGATGGTGGTGGTAATTATTCCGCTGTCTGCCTTTTACTAGGCCTTCCTCTGTTCTCCAGATGTTCTGGCTGATTCTCGGAACTGATTTAGAGATTCTTGTTTAGTTTGTGCTAAGTAGCTGTTTAGTGAAAAGGAAAACTTATTTTTTTCTGAAGCTCATAAGCCATGGTTTGCTGGTTAGACATTTTGTCGCACTGTTGCAGAGGATAATTGAAACTGTCATATTCCTGTTTTCCAAGTATTCTTGCCCTAAATGAGGATTAAGACCACCTCAGGCTTTAGAAGAAGAATACCTTATCCTCTTCTAAAAGATAGCTCGGTAAAGAATCCCTCTCTCTCTCTCTCTCTCTCTCTCTCTCTCTCTCTCTCTCTCTCTCTCTCTCTCTTTATCTGGCGCAAAACAGTGCTCTTATCAGTGACGCCGGGCGCCATCACACACAAACACACACACTAAAAAGTGTCGTTACAGTCGTCGTCCTACTCCACTCTTTTTGTTTTGTTTGTTTGCAACCACTTGAGCCACTTCCTCGCCCCTCTTCCTTTCACTCCCCTCCTCCCCCCTTTCGATGGCCATCATCACCATTAGAAGAACATCATCATCAACAACAACAACATCATCATTGAGTGGAATTATTGTTGATCGTCGCCGTCACAACCACCACCACCACCATCTACCTTTAATCTGCACAGCACAGCAAACTGCAACACAGAGGCAAACTTTTCCTTGTAACTTTTTCCTCTTCAAGTTGTAGTATCAGGTAGTAGCAGGCAGCAACCTCCAGGAGACTAACTTACTAACTTACTTACGTTCTTGCTCGAATAAAAACTGAAACTCACTGAAAAACTTCAGTCAAGTCAGTCAGTCAGTACGAGTTTGATTGGCGAGGTGCTGCTACTCGGCTCTTCTGTCTTCAGTCTTGTACGACGCTCGCGGTCGCTGTTGGCGCTGGTGTTAATGTTGGTTGTGGGCGCCATAGGAGACCACTGCCGCCTCGATGCCCCTCGTTGCCGCTAAAATCTCTTCCCCTCTCGTGAGTTAGTGAGCGAGTGTCGCTTTTTGTGAGGCTTCTCACCACGTGAGACTCCTCGGAGAGAGAGAGAGAGAGAGGAGAGAGAGAGGAGGCAAACGAAAGGGAGGTTATATTTAACCGGAGGGGAGAGAAGATGGCCGCCACTGACGACAGCATCGGCGACGATGTCAGCAGTGAGAGAGAGCACTTATTTGCAACCAAAACACCGAAGAAAAGTTGCAGGAGGTGGGCCCATTTTCCCAGCTTGCCTGCGCTGCTGTCGTACACTGCTGTACAGCTGCTAGCAGCAAACAGTACTGCCACTACTGTCACTTCTGCTGTCGTTCATCGTTTTCCTACCGGCGCCTCTGCAGCTCTCACACACAAACTCACTAATCAAATTGAAATACAAACTACCTTCTGTTGATACTGTCTCCCTTTCTGCCTCCCCAGAGGCAGTAAGGAAAACAACATTTACGCAAACAAATTGGAGGTAGTTGCTGTGTCGACTGTGTGCCCAATTTTCTTTGTCATTTTCGCCGGAAGTGGCGGCAAGTTCCTTCTTTTGTGCGATTCGAACTCAGCCGTGTGACAGCTTCCCTTGTGGGTCTTCTCGATAACTCAGACCGCAGTCTGTTGGACTTTGCAGTTTGCCGTGGTGATGGCGGTCAGTGTGGTCTTCATGGGGAAAGTTTTCACGTCTTGCTTGTCATCGCAAAGTCTCTTCGAGAGGGATCGCGAAAGAGAGAAAGAAAGAGAAAGAGAGAATCCCCCAGGCTGCCATTGCCGAGGCAGGTTGCAAATACTGGTCGACCACAGCGTGGTCGGCTGTTCGGCGAAGGGTAGCATCGCCGTCGCCGCTAATATTTTTCCTCCTCTCATTCTCATTCTTCTGCCGTCTCTTCGACCCTCCGCTGCAACCATTTGCTGCTGCTGATGTTGCCTCTGCTTCTTCAGAGTGTCCGTGGCGGTCTCTGATCCCTCAGTTCTCCCCTCTTTGGTAATGGTTGTGGTGGTGGTGGTGGTGGTCTGCCCTGATGATGCCTTCTTCTCCTTCTTCTTGAACAACCACCGCTGAAAGACCACCGTCGCCGCTGTTGCTGTTGTTGCTGTTGTTGCAGCAGCGGCGCAGCTTCTTGTTCTTTTTCAGCCTCGGCAGTGCCAGCAGCGGCGAGGATTCACTTCTGCCTGCTGATCTATCTTCTTCTTCTTCTTCTTCTTCTTTGGTGAGACTACTGCTGCTGCTGCAGCTTGTCGTGTCACAGACGAGCTATCCGACCTCACCACCACCGCCATCAGCAGAAGCAGAAGCAGCAGCTTCAACTGCTGCTGCTGCTGCTACTGAGGAGAAGTGGTGGTAGAAGAAGGAGGAAGAGAGGAGGTCAACGTACCCTGCTCTCTCACTCACTGACTCTCTCTTCAACTCACTCTCATTCACTTGCTTTTGCCCTCACTCTTGCCCCGTTCTCTACTCTCTGTTCTTTGGACCTAGGCAGCGGCATCAGCAGCTGTTGATGTTGATGTTGATGTTGTTGTCATCTTTGGCCTCCTCTGAAGCATCGGTCGGTCGGTGCTCTCTCTCCCTCTCCTTCTATCTCTCAGACGGCAAGATCACTCGGTGTGTTCATTCACGTAAAGTGTTTAGTGAGTGTTGCATATCACTTCTTCTTCTTCTTCTCGCCCCTCGTGGCATCCTCGCCGCCATCCGCCGATCTTGCCGTTCGCCCTCACCCTCAACACGACAGCCATTCATTCATTCATCCATTTCATTCGTTTGTTTGCAAGTTTGACATTATGCCACGAGCCACCAATTGATGGCCACCCCGAACTCAGTCCTCTACCACCACAACTCACACTCAATCACGCTCACCACGATTTATGCCGTTCTCTTACTCTCTAGTCGGGAAAACAATCACAAAGGCAAAGCAAAATAGAAACAAAAGCAGCGGCCGCTGCTCAGTTCGAGAAGCCATACACACTACAACTCCAGTCCTTTGCCGGCAAACACACACACACACTCAAAAGAAGCGTATTACGAAAGGAAAGAGGTAATCTCCGTTCTCCAGTTCAGCTTGAGCATCACCAGACTGGATGACAGCTGCATCCTCGCCAGTGATTCATGATCATTCGGCGTCTGTGACCATCGCCAACTCTACCAACTATACACCAGCCTTCATCATCATCATCAGTCATCATTGCCTGCCAACCAAGAGCACCACCACCATCGACCTAGCCGGCGACATCTCCTCCTTAGTACATTTGTACATTTATTTACCAACAACAAAACAACTTGATGGCCAGCAGCTTTCCGTTTTCCCTTTACTCTTGATGGTTCTCCAGTGACCAACTCCACCTCCCACTAGCAGGAATAGCAGCAGCAGCTTATCCTCGCCTCCGCCATCGGCCCATCGACTGTCTGCTGACCATCACCACCACCACCATCACCACCACCACAACTTTCTCTCACTTCAGTGCCTCCTCCTCCTCCACTGCTCATATCAGCTTCACTGTTTGCTGACTGTGCATCTGAGATCTTACGCTTCTCTGATGCTGATGATGGTGTTGTTGATACTTACTTCCACCGCCATCAGTACCATCACCGCTTCTACGTCAACTACATCTACTCGATGGCGATTATTGAGGTCGAGCTGTACATCGAGAACATCAACAACAACAACAACAACTCCACGCCGGCAGCAGGCAGCAACCGAGTGTACCGACTACAACTGCAACATTGCTACCACCACCACCACCATCACATCTGCCTGCCAACTATCAGGCTAGTATTTTGCTAGTATTTGTTTGTTACCAAGCAGACTCCTTGTCTCAGTCATCAACTCTTGGCCATCTTCAGTCAGACCTCTTCCAGTCCCTTCAACTACCTCCTCTTCAGTGTCACCCACTCAGTGTCACTCAGTCATCCGCAGATCAGTCATCAGATCAGGCAGCCCACCACCACCACCACCACCACTTTGGCCTTTGCCCCGCAATCAACCAGTACCTTTCTCAAGTCCCCTGGCCTTTGTGTGTCGTGTGTATTTTATTTATTTGCCTCAAGACAACCACTTTTTCTCCCCTTCCTATTTGCCTCAACTTTACTCTACAACACTCTTCATCATCCTCAGCAGCAACATCCTCTACTTCTACTGCAAAACATATTTGCCTTCATCAAAGACGACAGCCTCTTTATTATCAACTGACTTGAGTAGTATCTCTGATTGCTGCTGCTGCATCACTAAAAGGACAACAACAGCCTGCTCTACACTTTCCCCCCAACACATCTCGATCAGCACATGGTGGACTGACACTGATCAGCAGTAGTAGTAGTGTGTGCACTTGTCTGTTGGGTGTCTTTACGAAGTACATCTCCTGAAGTGACATGCCCTGCACCTTCCACACCTCCTCCACCACCACCACCACCTACTGAGGTCAGTACCGGCAACGGCAGAAAATATAAAAAGACCGCCAGTAACCGGCGACGCCGCCACCAGATGGTCATACAGCAAGCCAGCCAGCCAGTTGCTGTCAGCTGTTCTGAGAAAGCGTGTTTTGGAAAGAGTGTACGATTTAGCCGTGTGCGCTTGACTTCGGATTAGCAGTTCACCCCGCTCTTTAAAAAATACTCATCTGCTGATCCCATTTGTAAAGCATTACTTGAATACCTCTTGCAGCTTCCAGTGGAGTCTTTTCGCAGCTCCAACTGTATCTATTCCTCAACAAAACTACCCTCGGGACTCCTCAGACTTAAACTCAAACTCAGATTCAGTCAGTGGGCACACAGTCTGACAGGCCTGAAGACGAACGTTAGCGTTGCTCAACTCCACTCACCAGATATACCTCACCAGTGCTCGTCACTTTTTTTTCGTCCTATCAACTGCTGCATCTTCTCTCACTCTCTCACATACTCTCTTCTCCCTCAACTTCCCAGCAAGTGCAATAAGCCACCAGCGACGGCGGCAACCGCAGAAGCCTGCAGCAGCAACATCATCAACATCAGCAGCAACAGTATCATCATCAGCCGCCACTCGACTCAACTCAACTCGACTGAACTGAAGTGTGCATGAGACAGTGTGTCTACTGTGTGATCATTGATCACTGCAACAGCAGCCGTTATTTCCGCACTTCTACCGCCGCCGTTACCACTTCAAGTGGTGCCCCAAACAGAAACACACACACAAACAACCTACTCTAAAGTTGTTGTTGTTGTCTTTGCTGCTGTCGTCGTTGATGCCAACTTTAAAGGAAGGTACAAGAAGATATACGGCAGCTACTTTGGTTGAGGAAAAAACTGTACTGAAATGAAATACGGCAGCTCGAAAGTTGATTAATATCCAGCGCCAATAACAACAACAACGACACCACAGCAGTACTTTACTTTCCGCATCTCTTCAGAGTCAAAACTGTGAAAAGGAAGCACACATGATGAAGAGCAGTGGCAGCCCAACCACCGCCGCCAACCACTGACCTCGCTCCATTTTCCGTTTCGCACCAGCAGCAACAGCACTAGCACTATTTATTTTCCCTTTATCGGCGACGGCCGCAACGACCTCTCAACGACGCGGCCACTTCAGCTTCGACGGCTACTGCGATCGTCCACCACCAAGGACAACAAACTCTGCTCATCGGTACGCCACCAGTCGGAGTTTGACTTGCTCTGCCGAGTTCCTCTGCTTCTCCTTTTCTCTTTCCGGCGATATTCCATTCTGCAATTCCGCCACACACGCCTGGTCTTCTATCCTCATATTCATCTCCCCCTCTAATTTCTCTCTCTCTCTCTCACTCACATCTGTTCAACTGTTCAGACTGAGTTATCGTCGTGGTGTGTGTGTGTTGACAAACAATCCTCGCACTCTTCGCTTCTATATCTTCTTCGCCTTCCTCTCTGCGTTCTTCTTCTTCTTCTTTTCCGCCGCTTACCGTATTCTTTGCCGTCTGTGTGTCCGCGCACTCATCTCCCCCTCTTTCTCTTCTTTCGCCTTCTCTTCTCGTCTGTGCAATAAAATAAATTTAATAACAGAACGGCACATTACCATTGAAACACACACTCACTCACACTCACACAGTGTGCCACACAGCGCGAAAACAATATAGCGGCGGAAAGTGGATCAGAAAAATTGCAAACAACTCTCCTCGGCAAAGTGAAAACAACACGGGAAACACGACAGAAGCAGCAGCAGAAGTAGACAGCGCCGAACGAACAGGCAGCAAGCAAGCAATTTGCCGACGCGCGTTGCCGTGCGCGAGTTACTCTCTCCCTTTCCCTTCTGATTCAAACATTACACATACACAACACAGACACGGGAACAACACAACACACACTGGAACACAGCTCCACTTCTTCTTCTTCTTCTGGGGAAAAACCGAAGAATAACAGAAGCGGCAATCATCAGCAAGAAGAAAGAGCACCGAAAGAGAATCGACACTGCTGACACAAATGAACAACAACAACAGCAGCAGCACAGAATCTCAGCATCATCATCATCATCACACCTAATGGAAGCCGTAGAAGGAGCATCATTCTGCTAAAAAACCGCAACTTGTTTGTGCGAAGGCACAAATCACAGACACGGAAAGCCACAAAACCACGACTGCTTGTTTTTTGTTCAACTGCCGCCGTCGCAGCTAATGCTGAATCTGGAGTGAATTGCCTTCCTCCGACTTGCGCCAGACTTTACAGACTGCAAGATTTTATAGACAGACACAGACTCAACTCACTCAATCACATGCCATTTCCCCGCCAGCGCCCACCCCTTGGCCGCATCTGCTGCTGAAGAAGGAACCTCAACAGCAACCTCATCGACGACAACAACTCGATCACCTCAACAACTGTCTTCCTCTTTCCTCATCGCCGTTTTCCACTCTTCTAGAGTTCTTTTCTGCACGTCATCGTCACCTGTGACGGCATCCTCACTCACTCACCACACTTGCTACCTCTTCGATTTACTACCTTCCTTCCTTTTTTCCCTTTTTCTTCCGCCCCCTTTCTCTGCTCCCGGAAGTCCTAATGCTGCAACCAGTTTTGGCGGCCAGGGTACGGGTCGATTTAAATGACGACGACGACTACGACCCCACCACCACCAGTTTTCCCACAATCGTTTTCCCCTTTACGTCGTCACCAATCTGACGTACCTTGCAGTTGACCATCAGCACCACCCCCAGCAAAAAGTCCATCAAAGGGCGGAAACGCCGACAAACTGTCGGCGGAGGCAGCTGTTGTTGCCGTCATGCTGAGACTTTGGCCGTCGAGTGACGGCGGTGGTTGCGGGGCTGATGATGGGGCGGACGCTGAAGGAGTAGGTGGAAGAGGTGCTGATAATAATAATCACCCCCTACCACTACCTCAGCTGGCCCCTCTTGACCAGCACGACGACCACTGCGACTCGGCGACGAGGCTCTTCTTTCAGTTCACCGTGGCCTTGATGGTGATGGCCACCACCATTTCAACAGTATTCAGGGTCGACCATGCGGCGGTAGCAGCATCATCAGAAGTGCCACCGCCCAGACTGATGGTGTCGGCAGGGAGACAGAGGCTGCGCCGACTTTCCCTTCTCTGGTCTCGCTGGACGAGGCGGCTCCTGCTGGTGCTCTACTGCGCCTTCAGCAGCAGTAGTCACACTGCTGCCGGGCCCTCTCAGCAGGCCCTTGCTCAAAGACATCATCATAGTCATCGTCATTCAACTGTGACGAGGACCATATCCTCCCCTTCCTCCTCTTCCTCTCCTAGTTCGACGACTAATTCTTGTTCAGCAACGTCGAAACAAGACGCAGCAGCAGCAACAACACCTGTACAAATCAGTGGTGACAGCAGCAGCAGTGGTCATCATCTTCATCTTCATCCTCATCCTCATCACTGTGCCCACTCCCCTGCCCAGCAGCACCGTCACTACCGCCGTCGGTGTCACCATCCCTTTCTCTTCTACCACTTGCACTTTTCCCCCTCCTCCTCCTCATCGAGGACTATTGTGAATCTACTTCTACTCAGTACTCTGTGCAGCAGTGTTCTCCTCTGTGCCGCCACTGCAGCAGCAGCTGCAGCTTCAGCAGCATCAGGGGCGACGGGGCCAGCAGCGCAGAACCTTGGCGGTGGTGATGGCCAAGCCATCAGTCACCACCACCTAAACAGTCAACAGAATTCTCACCTCAGCAAAGCAGCCTCCTCCTCCTCCTCCTCCTCCTTATTCTCGCGCAGTGGCCAAGCCAGCGAGCAGCAACTCCATGAAATCAGCAGCCCCATCACCAGTGATATCTCCAATTACGAAGTCGGCGATGACCCTAATGCAGCCGTCCTGGCGGCGTCATCGTCGGCCCAAAGACGACCTCCAGCGCCATCAGCAGCACCGCAGACAGCGAGCAACAGTCTGATGAACAATCCAGCTGTCATGAAGGAGCATGGTAAGTTTTTCCTTTTTCTTCTTTTGTCCTTTCCTTTCCTTTGCCGGCGCCACATCAGAGCGCTGACTGTGTGTGTGTGTGCCACGCGGGGCAATGCCGAGGAATTTCATTTCTCCGAGGAATAAGTTTAAAATGAAGAGCGCTTTAGCCTCATGAACAGTGAAAGGGTTCAGCTTTGAGTGAGTAAGAGAGATCGTTTGAGTGTGAGTAAGACACCAAACGAGTTGTCTAGTAGTGGTGGTGCTCTTCCATTCAGAGCAAGCAAAAAGAGATTCAGGCACAGAGATTAGCTGGTTGTGTTTGGCTGTGTTTGGAGCTGAAGTCGGCTGCAAATTGCGCTGCTAATGGCACACCATCACCACCACCATCACCACCACTGCTTGCTTGCTTGTTTTGCTCTTGCTTGTTGATTGCTGATGATTTCATCTCTTGACTCTTTTTATTTTTCTTTCTGTCAAGCTGACGGGAATCACTTGCTCGCTCTATCCCCTTTTCTATCCCTTTCTCTATATCTCTCTCTCACTTGTAAGCTCGTTTGTTCATCCACCGTCTGCAACAGTGTTGCCAGCCGTTGGTGGTGGTGGTGGTGTCCTCGACTGTTCGCTCTCCTGACGTTCATCATCTGTCGACTAATCAGCCACTGTCTCCCCTTTTTTGCTTTTTGCTTTTTGCTTTTAATGGTTTCAATGGTGCATAGATTCTTCTTCAGTGGCAGTGGTATTCACTTACACCGTTGGCTGCTCCCTTTCGATCGTTCTCTTTCTCTCTTTCTCTTTTTTTCTTTCACTCACCCGTTCCCCTTGGCACTACTAATTGGTGCATCTAGTTCAGTGATCAGGAAAGCGAGAAAGAAAAAGAGATTGGTTTGACTGAAGGGAAGCTTCTGCTACTGCTGCTTCATTCAGTCAGGTTGACAAACGTCGTAGAGAGATGTTGTTTTGGTTTCCGTCAATCCCATCACACTGGTGCTCTGTAGGTGCAGTGTACACAAATTAATTAATTAGCACCAGTGTGTCTTTCTGTTATAGTGATGGTGAGTGGTGGTGGTGGTGGTGATGACGATGGCAGTGGTCACACACCAACTGTTCGCTTGTTTGCTTTCAGTGCTGCTGCTGCTTGTACGAAAGTAGTAGCATTGCTGGGGATGGAGTACTACCACCACCAAAGCACACTGTTTGATGACGCAGGCGGATGTTTATGTTTTCCTCTTCTTCTTTTGTTGGACAAGCGATCAGCAGCTCTATGCAAAAGAGAGGAGGGAAGGGGGCTTGCTCAGTTGAACAGAGGCACGTCCAACGCTCTGTGAGGTAGGAATGACGTTGAGCGAATTCAGTGGTGTCTTTATGGTTAACTGATCAAGCGGGTATGTGTGTGTTACCGTCAACAAAAGATTAAAACTAAAGCAAAATGGCAGTTAAAAGTAGAAGGGCAGAGAATGTTCTCATTTCCTATAAACAGATTTTGTTTTCCATTTTGCCATTTCGCCTTCTCAGGCTTTTTAGCGTGATCAGATTAATTTCCCGTTTCATGTTTCCTTAGGTGATTCTTCCTCCTTCAGGTGCTCCCATCTCCCATCTCCTTATCTGTTTGTGCGTATGTGAGCTTTCACTGCTATTCTCCACTACCACTAGTACTACTTCTGCCCCCTCAGGGAAGGTGACACCTTTCTATTTTGGGAATTGCCGAACCTCCCTTGGTGTACTATCATTTGTTGAGACACAGAACTTGAATCAGAACTTGGAACTGAACCTTTTGTTTTTTCTCCTGTTATTGTTTGCCATCGTTTGTTGTTTGCCTACTTTTGTTTTTGCCAACTTGCCCGAGAGTAAAGAGCAGTGAGAATGCCCTTTCTCTTTCTCTGTGCTTTCATTTGAAGTACTATCGGGTTTTCTTGGACACATTTAATTTTCCTCAAGTGCCCTTTCATCTGAGAGCGGTGCACTTGGCCTTTCTTTTCGGTGATGTTGTTGTTGTTGTTGTTGTTTTTTCGTTTCTTGTAACACAACACGCTAAACTATGCAAATGATAGCATCCTCATCAACAATCACGGCTTACTGTTGTTTTTTCTATTCTGAAACTTTTAGTCTTTTTGCACACTTTGCTTACTACATTGTACAAGAACAGCTTTGCTTGGTGAAGTGGTGCACACTTTGCTGCAGGACATTTGCACACTTGTGCACCACTAGTGGTACTTTACTTTACTCACCATCTGCATTCTTTTCTCAATCTCTCTCGCTTTTTTCTCTCCAGTGTGCGGCGACATTGACATTCGCAACTCGGTGACGCAGTTCTACGAGCTGGAGAACTGCACCGTCGTGGAGGGCCACGTGAAGATTGTCCTGATCGACAATGGCACCGCCAAGGACTTTGCCAACCTCACCTTTCCCCGACTGCGCGAGATCACCGACTACTTTCTGCTCTTTCGCATCATGGGCCTGCAGTCCCTCAAGCGGCTCTTCCCCAACCTGGCCGTCATTCGGGGGCGCACGCTGCTGGACAACTACGCCCTGGTGGTCTACGAGATGCTGCACCTCCAGGAGATTGGCCTCACCAGTCTGACGGACATTGTCCGGGGCGACGTGAGGATAGAGAAGAACCCCAATCTGTGCTTCGTGGACACCGTCGACTGGTCGCGCATCGCCCGCAACAGTCTGATCATCCTCAACAAGGCCCCCGCCGCCTGTCCCACCTGCAATGAGACCTGTCCGGTGGTCAGTGCCCGGCGCAGCGACGGCGCCATCATCGGCGACTTCAACGGGCGCGTCTGCTGGACGGACGAGGTCTGTCAGAAGTATTGTAAGTGTTTTGGGGAGAAGGGGTTTAATGGTATTTTAACTTGGCTTTATTTATCTTACTCCTTCTAAAGCCTGTCCCGGCAAGTGCGAGGCGCAGGCAAATCAGACGTGCTCCGGCGGCGACTGCTGTCCGCGAGAGTGCCTTGGCGGCTGTCGGTGGAGCACCGCTCTCGAGTCGGTGGACTTTTCGCCTCCTTCGTCTTCCGCCCCTTCCCTTTCTCCTTCCCCTTCCGCCTCTCAACAGCAGGTGTGCCTCACCTGTCGGCACTTCATCTACCAGAACCGGTGCTACCGGAAGTGTCCGCCCAACACCTATGAGTACTTCAACCGGCGGTGCGTCACCGAGAAGCAGTGCTACTCGCTGTCCAGCCGCGAGAAGGGCGTCTACATGAAGGCCTTTCGCAATCGCTGCGAAGCCACTTGTCCGGTGGGCTACATGGAGAATGTCAAGGACCGCCACCGGTGTGACCACTGCGGCGTGGAGTGTCCAAAGGGTAAGCTGCTGCTGCTGTTGCTGAGAAAGAATTTGCTTAAAATCATTTTTTCAGTGTGTCAAAGCTCGGTGGTGTCGAATATTCAGTCGGCGCAGGAGTTGAAGGGCTGCACTATCATCAACGGCAGTCTGGAGATTTACATTAGCAGTGGCGGAGGTGAGTGACTTTTTACAACCAAAGAAACTTTTTATAACTTGATTGAATGAACACTGTAGCCCAAATCGTCAAAGAGCTGGAAGAAAATCTGAAGGACCTCTCTGAGATTACGGACTTTCTCAAGATTGCCCGCTCCTATCCGCTGATTACGCTGAACTTTCTGCGCAACTTGAAGGTGATTCAGGGCAACAAACTGGAGCGGCAGTCCTTTTCGCTGCTCGTCCTCGACAACCCCAACCTGCAGGACCTGTGGATCTTCGACAATGTCACCAACGGCGAGGGCAAGTCGGAGCAGGCGAAACGGCTGCGCATTCCCAACGGCCGACCCTTCTTTCACATCAACCCGAAGCTGTGCGTGAACAAGATTGAGAAGATGCGCGAGTACATTGACTTTGGCTCACCGGGGAAGTGGAACGAAAATGAGGTGTCGCCCAACACCAACGGCGACAAGGTGCCCTGCGCCGTGGACCGCCTCGGACTGTCGCTGTGGGGCGTTGGCTCGGAGGTGGTCGGCCTGTCCTTTGAGGACTACAAGCCCAAGATGGACGACAGTCGGACGCTGCTGGGCTACCTCATCTACTACCGGGAAAGGTATTATAGCTGAGCTTTTGTTGAGTAAAATGACTTTAATTTTTTCAAACATTACCAGCGAACACCGCAACGTCTCCATCTTCGACGGCCGCGACGCCTGCTCCGACAACGAGTGGACCGTCGTCGAGTATGACATTGACACTGATGACGGCAAGGCGACCACCGACAAGATGATCAACGCCAACTTGAACGGCCCCGAGATGCTCACCCACATCATACCCAATCTGAAGCCGTACACGCAGTATGCGCTCTACATCAAGACCTACACGCTGGCCATCGCCACCAGGGGCGCCCATCGGACATTATCTACTTTAAAACGAAGCCGTCCAGTGAGTGCTTAAACTTTTTATTTGTTTTTTAAGTTAATTTTTAACCACTTTCGTTGCCACTACCTAGAGCCAACACCGCCGCGTAACCTCGCCGCCAGCTCAAAGAAGTACGACGAGTTTGAGCTGAAGTGGGACCTGCCCATTAGGCCAAACGGCGAAATTGACCGCTACTACATCAAGGTGAGCAGTGACAGCACCTCCACGGTGAGCATCAGCAACCACCGCGACTTCTGTCTGGAGAAGGACCACCACAGCGGTGTGCTGCGAGGTGACACGACCACCACCAGACCGGCTGCGGCGGCGGCAGTCGCCTCCACCACGCCCTCGCCCTCGGAGCCGCTGGTCAACGTGTGGACGAATGGCAGCAGTGACCCTCAGCAGAACATGCCCTGGAAGAAAGCCGACGGACGACAGTGCTGCGCCTGTAAGCCGACGGAGAAGATTCGCCCTATGGACGTCGAGCAGAGCATCAACTTTGAGGACTTTATCCTCAACACTGTCTATGTCAGAAGGTACCAAATTTCAATGATTTGAGTTTTAGAAAGAGTTGTTCTAACTGTTCTTTTTTTGCTTTTTAGATCAAAAGAAGTAAACATGAACGGCACCGGTGAGGCCGCGGAGGACTCTGGCGATGCGTCAGCAGGCCGTCGACGGCGGCGAGACGCCCTCGGCAGCTTAGAGTTCCTTAACGACACCTCAAACTCGTCCACCACCACCTCCACCCTGGCAGTGGACCTCTCACAGTTTATCTTTCCCACTGAAGTGTCCTACTTTAGCTTTGGCAACGACAGCTCTTTGGCCGCTTTGAACAACAGCACCACCCTTCTACCTTATCTACCTCCTCCTCCTCAAACATCTCCAACTCCTCCACTACCTCCTCTTCCAACTCCTCTTCCTCCTTTTCCACCTCCACACTGACGCCTGCTCCCGAGAAGGAGACGACGTACGAGAAGAACGTGACCAGGCCCCTGCGCCGCCTCGCCACCTTCACCGGTCTGGTGCACTACACCGTGTACCGCATTGAGATGCGCGCCTGTCAGGACAACAGTGAGGTCGCCGATGAGGCGATTTCCTGCAGTCTGACGGCCATCACCACCGTGCGCACCTTGCCGCTGAGTAAGTTTGCACTTTGGTTTTTTTCTGAATGCCATTTTTATAATGGAACCTTTTTCAACTCTCTTTCTTGCAGTCGGCGCCGACGACATTGACTCTCGCTCGGTGGTCTACACCTTTGGCAATGACAGCGCCGAGGTGTCCAACAGCCTGCGTCTGGTACATCTGCGCTGGGAGGAGCCGCCCAAGCCGAATGGCATCATTCACTCCTACAACATTCAGCATATGAGGGTCTCTTCGTCGTCGTCCTCCTCTTCTTTGAACAGTGATAATGTAAGTTGGGGGAAAGCTCAGCTCGTGTTTGTTTATATAAACATCTTTTGGTTGCCTTCTGCACAGAAAAAGCCGACCATAGAGTGCATCTCGCGGGCCAGCTACCTGAAGAACAGCGTTCTAGGCTACAAGCTGGAGCTGACGCCGGGCAACCACTCGGTGCAGGTGCGCGCCCGGTCGCTCTTTGGGCCCGGCGCCTGGACCGAGGAGCTGTACATTTTGTGGAGGAGCCCAGCACCAGCTACAACCTCCTCCTCATCTTTATCGTCGTCATTCTCGCGCTCATCACTGTGATCGCCTTTGTGGGCCTCTTTCGCCTACAAGAGCTACCTGAAGCGCATGAAGATCGACTACATCAGCGTCAATCCGGACTACATGAGCAGCAACTTTGGTAAGAGAGGACAAGGAAACGGGAGAGTTTGGTCTTATTCAATTTGTTTTCTTTTCTATCTTTTTTTTTTTCAGTGTACACTCCTGATCCAAAGTGGGAGGTGCCCCGGGAAAACGTCAACCTGATTCGTGAGCTAGGCCAGGGCAGCTTCGGCATGGTCTACGAGGGCACGATGATCAACGAGCAGAAGGAGATGATCCGCTGCGCCGTGAAGACGGTCAATGACAACTCGAGCAATCGGCTTCGATTTGACTTTCTCAAAGAGGCTGATGTGATGAAGTGAGTGCTCTTTGATTGGTTGGGTTTGTACTTTCTAACTTTGTTTTGCTTTTTTTTCTGCAGATCATTCACCGACAGCTTTCACGTGGTGAAGCTGCTGGGCATCGTCTCCAAGGATGCACCGGTGTACGTCCTCATGGAGATTATGCCGCGAGGTGATTTGCGAAAGTATTTACGGGAGAATCGACCCGACAATGAGGTAAGACTAGAAAGTAGTTTAGAAGTTAAGCTAAAGTTCTGTTTTTTTCAGGAGAATCTCGACTCTAAGCCGCCCGCTCTGGAGCAGCTGTTCAAGATTGCCGTTGAGGTTGCCGACGGCATGTCGTACCTGGCCTCGAAGAAGTTTGTCCACCGCGATCTGGCCGCTCGCAACTGCATGGTCGCCGACGATCTGACGGTGAAGATTGGCGACTTTGGCATGACACGAGGTGAGCTTTCAGTGTGACATTTTATCAGTTTTTTAAGTTTACTAATTGGTGTTCCATTTTCCTTCCACTTCTAGACATCTACGAGACTGATTACTACCGCAAGGGCGGAAAGGGCCTGCTGCCGGTGCGGTGGATGAGCCCCGAGTCGCTGAAGGACGGCATCTTCACCACCTACTCTGACGTCTGGTCGTACGGCGTGGTCCTCTGGGAGATGGCCACCCTAGCCTCGCAGCCCTATCAGGGACTCTCCAATGAGGAGGTGCTCAAGTTTGTTGTCGACGGCGGTCGCATGACCCGCCCGGAGAGCTGTCCGGACATTCTGTAAGCGATTCGATTTTCAATTTGAACCATTCTAATTCTATTCCTTGCCAATTATTTTTTTCCACAGCTGGCAGATTATGTGCAAGTCCTGGGAGCGAAAGCCAAAGGCGAGGCCCACCTTTCTGAAGATTGTGGAGATGTTGCTCGACTATGTGGACATTGCCGACAGGCCGTCCTTCCTCGCCGTCAGCTACTACCACCAGTGGAAGACGAGTCGAACTGAAAAGGAAAGCATGGCTGCCGCGGCCGCAGCACAGGCATCAGCGGCGGCTGCACTTGAAGTCGGCCTTCCTGCTAATACAGTGATGGAAAACAAAGAAGCCGATGACGAGGAGGATGAGGACGGCGTAGAGGCGGGAAAGGATGAGACGCTGATTCCCCTTAGGCAGATGTCGAGAAGCGGTACCCACCCGGAGAGCGAGGAGGAGGGCAACTCCGACTACTCCACCTACGAGGATGACGAGGATGATCAGCTGAACGAGGAGGACACCAATGTGCACTTCTTTCCACTCAGTCGAGATGTGACCAGCGACGTTCGGCTCTTCAACTCACCCGAAGAGGTGCCGGAGAAGGATAAGGAGGAGAATGAGAAGGAGGAGAAGAAGAAGGGGAAGAGTGGTAATGCTTCGCCGGTTGTTCCCGCCCCCTCTTCACGGAAGGGCTCCAAAGAGCCGCCAGCGCTGCCGGCAAAGACGACCTCCTCAAGTCCGAAGACATTAAATGTACAGAAGGACACTCAGAAGGAGAAGAAGAGCGTCAGTCTGATTGGCCTGCACGAGCTGCTTCCGGTGCAGCGGAGTAGCAGCAGCCGAGGTGCAGCCAGTGGACTGCTGCCGAAGGAAACTGAAGAGAAGAAAGGAGGACTGCTGTTGCATGCTCCTGCAGTTCTCGAGTCTGCCTCCAGTCAGCGGCAGCTTCACTCTGGCTCGAGCTCGGGTGCCGACAGCGGCAACGGCAGCAACCCTTCCAGCAATAACAACAGCAGCTACCACCACCACCCCCACCCCCAGCAGCAGCCCCACCATCTGTCAGCTAATCCACTCCTGTCTTCACCAGCTCTGCCGCCGTCCCCTTCTGCCTCTGCAGCCAACCTCATCCCCTCCTCCTCTTCCACGTCCAACGTGAACTCCTCCTCTTCCTATCCTTTTGGCCAAGGTGATGCCGTGGTGTCGAAGGACACTTCGCCTCGATTGGCCAATAAAAAGCAAAAGCCTGTGATTACCTCGACCGCCTCGCCGCTGAAGCCGCTGCAGTCGACGCCGCCGCCTCCGCCGTTGCTGCCTTCTCCGGTCACCCTGGTCACCCCCACGACCGACACGACTGACATTGACATTGACGTCGACGGTGATGGTGATGGTGATGTTGTTGGTGGTGAGCAAGGTGGACGCAATGAAGCAGCAGGAGGAGGGACGGCAGCTTCGGGTCGCGGCTTAATAAACGGCCACCTTATCAACACCACTACAACTACCAGTATGGTTTGATTGCCTCCTGAACACTGACCTCCGGTGATCAGATCAGTACAACGGAAACTACTACTTCTACTTTAACAAGTACTACTACTACTACCACCCACCACCACCACCACCATTTGAACCTCATTTATAAACTATTTATTTATTCTTCCACTTGCTCTGTTATATTCTTTTCTATATTTGATACCGCCTTCCTTTTACCTTTTTTGTTAAAATCTCTCTCATACTTTCTCAGACACACTCCACTGTACATAGCTCATCTTTCTCCTTCTCCTCATCTTTCATTTCATCAAATCTGCAATCACACCCAGCAAACACACCCACACACTCATCCACTCTTGTCCAATTGCCATTCCATTTGCTTTGCTGATGCGCTTTTACGATGATGACGATGGTTTTATTATTATTTTGTAAATTTCTTCTTTGTGTAAAAATTTAAAAAACGGGAATCTGTGCTTATTTCAATGCTCTTTCTATTTTAGCTTCTTGTTCGTGGGCTCGTTCTGAAGGCTTCCGTAGTTACTGTGGTACCTCCCTTGGGTGTACCGGAAGATGTGCCAAAGCGATCCGTTGTCCGGCGACCAAAGCCACCTCGAAGCAAGCTAGTAAGCGGTACTAGACTGGTTCCGAAGCGAGATCTGAATCCTCCTCTGCTACTTGTTCTGGTGGTGTTCTTTCTGTTTTGCAGGTTGTTGGCCTTTCTGGGCAGAGTCAAGTTGGGGTAGCCGCCATCAATGCAGCATTTGATCAGTACAAAGAGGCCAATGGCCGCCAGCACGAGAATGATAAAGGTGAGAATGTAGAAGAGGGGACTGCTAGTGAAGCGGCCGCTGCTTAAAGATTGCTCAGTGGCAATTGCTGCTGCGATGATGCTACAACTATGGAGAAATAGGAACATTGATTGACACACCCAAAGCCAATTTGATTGAGATTGCTTTTTGCAATCAAATTGTAATGCTGACTGTTGTTTAAAAAGGTAAAATTTTTTCAGCAATTCTAAGTTCTAATTTTCTGTATTGTGGTGGTATTGTTCTATTGACGTGTTTTAGAACATATCGAACCCTTACCCCTTGCATATAAGCAGAGGTTCGACGTGACTTTAGGTTACTCTTGCTACTCTTAGCTAGCCTGTTGTCAGTCGTGTATGCCTCTTGCCGATAAAACTCGTTACAGTATTAATAAAAAAGTTCACTTTCTTATTTCATTTTTCATTTTTATTTTTTTGTAAATAAAAAATGCAAAAGCAAACATTTCGTAAAAAATCTATAATTGAAAATAATGAATGTTATTAAAATAAAAATCCTTTGTCAGTCAGCGTTTCCGAGTAGTTGAGAGAGAGAAAAAGAGAATAATTGGAGACAAGAAACAAGCTTAAGAAATGTACAGACAAACAGTAAAAACAGCAAAGGGATAACACTGCGCGAAAGCAGAAGCTGTATGTGATCACATTTAGGAAAAGAGAGCAACATGTTTTTTTGACATGCTACAGTTGAGAGTTGGTATTATGTACAGGTAAAAAGGAAGGGAGAGAGGTATGCCGTTCAGGATGTAGTGACAGAGAGATAAATGTGTCACTAGATGCAATGACTAATTTCTAGTAATTGGAAAATTGGACATAATCAACAGTTGGTAACGGTGGTACATCCCTGTGTGTGTGCCGATACCATCACTGCAGTGTGATAAGATAGAAAAAGCTCATTAACCAGAATTTGTTGACACCCACAGCACGGATCTAAACGGTGACAACGTTCTGCTCTTTCATTCAGTCAACTCCTCCGTACGACTCTGAGCCTTCAATTGCCTTGATGAGCTTCTCGCGCAGGTCACTGTACGACTCGTAGGAGGGCAGGTCGAGGCGGTTGAAGCTGCCAAAAAAAGATAATTATAAGTTAAAGTTGTTATTTTTACAGTCGTTCAAAACAAACCAAGTATGAGAACGAGGCAAATTCTGCGGCGTGCCCCACTTTTCAATGGTAAAAAGCTGCGGACCATTGCTGCCGTACAGCTCCTTGAAACCGTTCATTGGCACACGAGACGTTCCAGTGACAAACTGCAGCAGTCGACTGCGCATCTCATTGGTAAAGGAGAGTACCACCTTTGTTTGAAAGCAGTTGTTTCAGTTGTGATTTTAGTTCGAACAGGTAAATCTAAAAACACTTACCCTCCAGAACCACTGAATGACAATGTGGTTTTGCACGTAGCCGCCCTTGTACACAGTGTTCTGCTTCCAGTCCTTCACGTCAACGTTGACAATGCCGCACATCAGCAACTCCAGTTCATTTTCGTCAAAGATCTCTAGCAGCTTCTTGGGGATAATCTCGTGGAAACCCTCGAGGAAGGCGGACATCTGCACCTTGACGCGAGAGACAAAACGCCAGTCGATGACGAGGCTAAAAAATTAAAGTGGGCAAAAACTGTTAAAAACCTTTTCCAGGTAAGCAGGCAAACAAACTGACTTGATATACTCCAGCTTATTCTCATTGGTGACCGCAATCTGCGCTCCATTCGGCTTCAGCTCCTTCTCCTCGATGACGTCGAGGAAGCGCTCGTCAATGGAAAAGTTGAGGTACAGCTCGCTGGGATCATTCTCGAGAATGTACTTGAGCGAGTTGAAGTACTCAGAGTCGACGCTCTCCATGTCCTTCAGGGTGATCTCCTTGCCCAGCATCATCTTGTAGAAGGGGCGAATGAAGAAGGCGTCCAGCAGTTTGCCGTGGTAGATGGCCATGCCCGCCACGCGGCCGATAAACTTGAAGTACGCCAGGTGACTCTCATTGCACTTGCCCGAGTTGGGCTTTATCTGCAGAGTGTACTGGTCAGCGGAGGAGTACTCAAACAGTCCGTAGTAAGCTGATTGAAAATGCAAGTGAAAAAAGTTAGTTAACTAAAAACACACATAAACTACTTACGATTAAACATCTCCTTAGAAGCAGGTAGAACCACTCCCGACCGGGACCGCCGTAGTCGAGCACCTCTCATTGTCAAACTCAATCCACAGCTTTGTCTTGAGGTAGTCGACGCGCGAGACGTTGGAGATGATGCGAAAGGAGTCCTCGAGGATGCTGTTCCGGCTGACCTTGATCTCGAACTTGTTGGGCACATTGGTGGGTCGCGGCAGCGAGTTCATGAAGTACTCGTGCTTCTGCTTGTAGTCCCGAGAGTACAGTATGGGCGGCCCGGAGATTGTCGGGTTGTCGATGCGCGGGTCGTCCCACTGGGTGGTCCGGGTGTCTGAGAAAAAATTGGTCATGGTTGAGTAAATAAAAAATGAAAACAATAACAAACTCACTGTGGTTGATAAAGAAAATTCGGCCGTCTCGGTGGACACGCTCCTCCCAGCCGGCAGGCAGCGGACCCAGGTCGTCCACCGCCGCCGGCCCTGAACACTGCCGGCCTTGCCGGCCCGGAAGAGCCGCTGCTGCCGCCTGAGGCGCCTCGACTGGCCGCACTGCTGGAGCCGCTCTTTGAGCCGTCGAGTTGAGGCTGGCCGGCGATGGGCTGGCCTTGCCCGTGCGCGGGTCATTCCACGTCGTCGTGCGCGTGTTGTGGTCAATGAAGAAGACCCGTCCGTTCTCTGCCACCTGCTGTGACCACCCGGGAGGCAGCGGGCCTAGGCCGTCGTCGGGAACGGTGGTCCGCGAGCTGGAGCCGCGACTGCCGGTGGAGGTTTGCGCCCGACTTCGACCACTAGACTGATTGCTGTGACTTCCGCCGGTGGCAGTGGTTGCTGCTGTCGTTGAGCCCTGTTCGTCTGCATGATTACTGTGGTTGTTGTGACGGTGGTGATGGTGGTGATGACTGGCGTGTTGCTGCTGCTGCTGTCTGGTCGATGATGATGATGATGAATGCAGTTGATCTGAGGCGGCGGTTGAAGGCTGATCAGCCTCGTCGATGGAGGGAACTTGAGGGTGAGGGTGGTGGTGTGGATGGTGGTGGTGATGAGGGTGATGGTGGTGACTGCTAGAGCCGACCGCTGCAGGCTGGTGAGATTGAGAGTGGGAGTGGCGGGGAAGGGGAGGAGGGAGAGAAGAAGGAGAAGGTGGTGTAAAGGACTGAAAGACAGAGAGCAGACTGCTCTTTAGCTTTTTCGGCCTCTCTCGGGTGGCTGGCGGCGCAGTAGGAGAGCTGCCACTGCTGCTGCTGCCATGACTAGGACCTGCTACTGCCGCAGATGATGTCGCCTCAATCAGGGACGACATCATCGACGCTGCAGATGAGTTGGCCGGCGACAGCACCGAACTATTATTGGCGATGGCGGTGGTGGTGGAGGTGGTAGATCCGTGACCAAACATGGTTCATGGTAGCGACTAGGTAAATCTAATTGATGAACTAGTGCGAGTAGTGCTGGTGGCGGTGATGATGGTGATGGAAATGGAGGTGGTGCTCAGTGCGAGGGTGACGCAAATAGAACATTAAAACGGAGAGAGAGAGAGCGTGTTTCGCCACAAAGAAAAGAGTGACTAGAAAGAGCATCAGTCGACTAGAAGAGAGTAGTCGCAGCAGCAATAGCAGCAGTCGTAGCAGAATGACCAGAGTGATTGAGGAAAAGGGGGTAAAGAAAGAAAGGTAGCTCAAGAGCGACTACCACTGCTTTCCTCCCCTTCAATCTCTGGAGACGGTGCAACTGGTGTCTTTCTTTCTCAAACTCTTTTCATCCCTCTCTCTCTCTCCTCCTTTCCTAAGCACCACCAGCAGCAGCCTCAATTAGTCAGTAGCAAATCGACACACACCACACAACGTAGGAGAGAGCAAAATGACAGTGACAAACACCATTTTTGCTGGTGCTGTTGGTACTATTTGTGACACAGGCACAGCACATCAGAGTCAGAGGCAAAGTGTTGGTGGTGGCGGCGGTTGCGGCGGCACCAGCAGCAGCATTGTCACTGTGGGGCGCGCACTTCTTGCAAATCGCCACTTGTTAATCGAAGGAGGAAAGTCATCTCCCGTGGCGCAGAGTCTGGTGGATGCTGTCAGCAGCAACAGCAGTAGTAGAAGTGGTAAGGAAAAACAAAAGCTGCTACTGCTAGAACAAAATAAGAGAGAGATAATAACCAGGCAACTCTAACTTCTACGCCACTCAGTCTCTTCTAATTGAATTCTGCCGCATCAAAGCTCACTGCCCTGATCTACTGTACTGCCTAAAGTCAGCAATCCAACAACACTGCTCGTTGCTCAATCTGTAGCGCAACGTTTAGTTTAGTCTGATAGATTGTCCCCCTCCCTCCCCCACTGTCGGCGGCCACCACTGATCAAAGTGATCAGCAGCCCAATCACTTTCACCGGCCACTCACTCACTGCACACTGGCACTGGCAGCATCAGTCAGTGTACTGCCAATCAAGATCGTGCGCGCTCAGCTGATCAGCTAAAGCCATCAGCTCAAAACTGAGTCACATCGTCTGCATCCGCAGCACCAGCAAAAAAGGCTCCTGTAGTGGTGCAATAGTGGAAAAAAGTGGTACACTTGGTTTGACGTACCACTTGACTCACTTGAGCATACACGCACACAAAAGCGAGGGAAAGAGGGCAACTCTGGATCGTAAATGAATGTGTATGTGTGAGCTTCTGTGGTCGCTGATTTCGAGTGCTGCTGCAATGACAAGGTCGCACTTCTGGTAGCAGTTGCTAGCACAGTGTTGGCCAAACGGTAATGCAACATTGGCGGGAAAAGCAGGCAAAATACTGCTGACTAAGTGTGACAGCTAGTCTCGGGTTAGAGCTGAAGCAACATACGCCAGCCAACCTGTACTTTTCTGCCGCTGTTGTTGATGATCACATCAAGGCTGCAAAAGTACTTCCACTGCTGAATGCTCTGCAGCAAAGTGATAAATGAACAACAACACCAAATGATAGCACTTGTTGTTGCGAATGAACGCAATATTGGAGAGTGTCTGCTTTTTGCCAGCATTTTGGCGAATCACTCTGCAGCTATTTTCCTTCCTGTCTCTTCACTTTTCTTGACTGTACTCTTTCTCCTCAAGGTGCCTAATGGTAGTAGTGGTAGTGGTAGTGGTGTTCACACCATAAAAGAATGGCACTCCAGCAATGCGCCCTAAACTTTCCAACGCAAGTGAGTGAGAGAGAGTTCATCGATAAGAGCGACAACACACACAGGTAGCACACACTTTCAAATGACAAAATCGCATTCTTTCTCACACACATTCATAACGCAGCAGCAGCAGCAGTAGCATTTCACCCTGATGACAACCTTTCGTACAGCAGCAGCACACACTGTAAAGCATATTTCACGTACCTCTGAATGCCTCCTGGTGGCCATGTCCGGTGCAGAGCTGTCTTCCACCACCAGCTGCTGCTCTTCCGCGGCTTCTGCTGCTGCCTCTACTGGCACTTCACCGCTGGAAGTCTCCTCGGTGGCCGCTGAAGTGCTGGCGATGCCTTCCGCACTGTTGTCACCACCTGCTGCTGCTGCGGCTGCTGGTGAAGCCTCTGTCGTCGATGCCGTTTGTTGTTCTTCAGCGGTGGTGGTAATCGTGGTGCTGACATTGTGATCGACATCATCATCATCATCAGCTTCAGCGATTTCAGCGGCAGAAGGAGCAGCACAGCTGTCACCACTCTGCTCCCCTGAGCTGCTTTCCCCACCCGTCAGACTGGAGTTCGAGTCGATGCTCTCGGAGCCGCCGCGAAAGTTGGCCACAGCCAACGATGAGGCGTAGTGCGGACTGGGCGTGTTGATGGCACTCTGCTCTGCCGCACTGGGCGAGGAGGCCCCCGAGGAGAGTTGGCTGCTGTTGATGTTGGCGTTGGTGGTGGTGATCTGCTCCGTCTGGTCGAGACTGCTGCCCACGTGAAAGCGACGGTTAAACTCCTGCGCTCGAGTGTCCAGAACAGTGGGACTGGCTCCTCCACTGTTGCCAGCTTCCGTCAGCGAGGACGGCGACAGCAGTGTTGCACCACCGCCACTCGAATCTCCGCCACTGTTCGCTTCACTGAACGCAGAGACGGCGGTTGCAGCAACGGCGGCAGCACTCGGCGAGGAGCTGTAAAATGGGAGAAAAGGAGAAAGGGAAAGTGTCAGTGTTAGGAGTGAGAGATTGCAATCTAAAATCTAATTAAGCAGCAAGAAAGGGGCAGTGTAGCCAACACTGAACTTCTCTGCCAGTTCGTACCTGTTCAGCTGAGGTCGCTCCCACTGCGTACTGCGAGAGTTGTGGTTGATAAAGTAAGTTCGCCCATTGGTATCCTGGCACTCCTCCCAACCGTCGGGCAGCTCGTCACCGCTGTCACCACCACCACCGCCGCCATTTGTTGAGGCTTCACGGCCGTGATGTGAAGGCAAATTGGCGCCCACCATTTCCCAGTCAGCCTAAAGTGTAGACGAAAAGAGAAATATCCCAAATTAGAAAACGGAAACGGCGGCTCTTTCAGCAACTTTTACGCTGCTCTTTTGTTTTTCCTTCTTTCCTTCCTTCCTTCCTGCATTTAGGCACTTACTTCAGCGCCCTCTTCCTCCTCCGTCTCCACTGAGCTCCTTCTCGCTGCTCGGCCGCTGCCGTCGTCGTTCAGGTCCTCAATGAAGGCAATGTAGATCTCCAAATCACCGCGCACCTTCGATTTGGCGCTGTTGGAAAAAAGTTGTTGGCTTTTAGTGAAAAAAAAATTCATCAAATAAGTGGTGGAACCAAGTTCCCTTACCTTCGCTGCTGCAAAATGTACCTCGTCGGATTAATCTCCGGCGCATCGGCCGCCGATGACTCCACGGGAATGTTCGTCAGCGTCAGCTCCACCTTGCCGAGAAAGTCGTCCCTGGTGAGGCGATTCTCGTCAAAGACCTCAATCAGCAGCTGGTGGCTGGAGGGAAGGACGCGAAAGATGAACTCTTCATTCCAACAAGGGTTCAGTGTCTAATTGGAGTGATGGTAAAGGTTTCAAGGCGTCAGTCAAAGTAAGGCAGTAAATGCAAAAAGAGGAAGGTAAAACACACACGCACTTTTTTCTTCGTTTTTGTGTACACCGAGTCAATGACGCTCTTGTCGCCTCGCAGCAGGTCAATGCGCACGTAGGGGTCAGAGGCGCCGAAGATGTCCTTCTTCGCGAGGTTGCGCCCGTTGAAGATCTTCAGTCGCAGCAGTCGCGTGTCCTGCAGCGCCGTCGGGTAGCTCTAAAGTAGGGAAAAAAAGATGCAAATGGTTAGATCAATGTTTCCAATCTGGTCATTTATCAACAACAGCTAGTAGTACCGTTACATTGTTGCTGTCGTAGGCACTCTGCGGCAACCATCCGTAGATGCGGCCAGTCACCGTGGAGGCGACGCTGCCACTGCGACTGGAGACGTCCATGCTCATGGTGCTGGCAACAGCAGCTCTTGAAGCAGCCCTTTAGTCTTTCTTCTTCTCCTTTAAAAATTGTCACCTTATGAAGAGAACCATAAAAAAGGTGTCACATATTCTGTGGTCCAGAACAGCTCTTCAAAATTTAAAGTGACTTGCTGTCTTTCTTCTTACTTCTTTACTGGCTACGTGTCGTTAAAACTGCAAAAAAACAAAAGTAAAGGTAAGTAAGCTGGTGCTGCTGTTGAAGATCGTTTTCAAAATTCCAAAATTGCAAAATGTAAAAAAGTGCAAAAGTATCGTCGTCGTCGGCGGTGTTTGGCACTTGGCGTGGGTAGACAGCCAAAGGAAACAAAGAAAAAGAAGAAGACAAGGGGGCCGGCAAAACGGGAGAAAATAAACTGAGCAGTGCTGGTGACGGGGAAGAACGCCCGTTAAAATGCTGCCGAAAATTGTGGAGAAAAGAAGCGGAGGAAGGAAGGAAAGAAGAAGGTAGGTAGGTTGGCAGTATGTCAGTGAGAATTGTCAAGACAACGACCACAACCACCACTCAGACAGCCACTCACTGAAAGAGAGAGAGAGAGAGAGCACAAGTTAATGACTTATTGCCCGCGTTTTCTTCTCATTCCACAGAAGCACAGGGGCGAACCTACCACGTACAACAGCACCACCACCACCAGCTGTTTGTACTTTTTTGCTCGCTCTTTTCTCTCCCTTCCTTCCTCCCCTGCTACCGTTCGGCAACGGCAACTGATATCTTTGCCGCTCATTAGCCGGTAAGCCTGGAGCGTACACACACAAACCCGAACAATCAATACAGTAGTGCTGACGAGGGAAGAAGTGTGACCAGAGGGTGGCCAGGGAATAAGGGGATTCCAGACAAACACACACACACACAATCAGGCACAGATACACAAACAAAGAGGAGCAGAGTTTGGTAACACACAGTAGGGAGAAAAGGCACAGATCTAATTAAGTTTGTGGCGGAGGCGGTGGCGGCAATGAGAGTGCCGCTAATTCCAGCAAATTTGAAGTGTTCCAATTGTGGACTTTAGAGCCCTCACGCACAGAGAGACTAAAAGTAGCCTCTGCTCGTGAAATGGCAATAAACCCCCGCACATTTTTTTCAATGTGCAATGTCACGGTCATCGTCATGAGAGGAGAGATGAAAGGCAGAACTTGCAAACGTGTTAATCATTACCGCAATTACAGTGGTGCAAACAAAAAGTAACACAGAGTGCTCTAAGCTGAACTTGACTGAACTTTTGCAGTGGTGGTGGTGGTAACATTCAATCAGTGTAGCTTGAGAAGCAAAACGCTTAGAAATTAAAATACAGTTTCTCAATCCGATTGATTCAGTTTAAATGTTGAGCATATGCTGTAGGCGAGCACACGCGCACCAGAACAGCTCCGGAACAGTGTTTACCTTTTTTATTTTACTGCTTTTGCTGGTAGTAAGCTCAAAGAGGGGAAACAGTGAAAACTAAAGCTGAACCAACTGACGAAGAATGGCTGGCTGCCAAAAATAGCTCCCAATTCTTCAATTCTGATCAAACACTCACAAAGAAACTTCGATGAAAGAATTAGTGGCGTGAGGAGAGGAAAGAAGAGAGAAGGGAGAAAACCACTGGCAGATCACAAGAGGGAATGGGGAAAACGAGTGAAGGTGATTTGAGTGCAAAATGCAGTGAAGAACAGCCGCAGCAGAGCTGACTTCAAAGTAAAGTTGAAGGGAGTGAACTACAGAGAAAGCTTCGATTTCCAAAGCACTACCACCAGGTCACAGTTTCTTATTTCTGCCTCTCTTCAAACCTGGTTGTTGAGGTGATGGTAATGGCGATGGTGGTGGTGAAGCGTGGAAATCCGACGATAAGAGAAGAGAGTAAGACAGAGAGTCTGTGCTGTACAGAGTAGCAAGTCAGATCAAACCAAACAACAACAACATCGACGACTGCGACAACGACGGCGACGACGACGACGTGCTCAGATAACCGATGGGATTGTGCGGCTGCTACTGCAACATGTAAGAGCAAAGAGAAGGAAAGAGAAAGTGAAGAAGTGGTAAAGAGGAGAGAGAGAGAGAGGCTGATTTGAATATAACTACTTGGTCGGCAGCTACGAGTAAAACAGCGAAAAAGCAGACAGTCAGTCAGTTCAGACAGGCTCAATTAACTTTCAATTGATGTGGGGCGTCCCACAGGGAGAGAGAAGAGAAAGTGCTCAAGTAGTGTTGGTAGTGGTGGTTGCAGAATAAAAAGAAAGACAAAACAGATCTGTCAATTGATTGATTTAAAAGTCCCGAGAAGCAAACCGGTCGATTCCGGGTCTTCCTAAACCGAATTGTCATTCACTTACTCAAGAGTTCGGTAAGTAGATTTTCTTTGCAGCTACCTCTTCAATTGTCACACAGCACACATACACACACACACAAACGCCAAAGATGAAAGAGGCACAATGAAAAGAGGCAATTAAGCGGATGAAGCGGCACAATTAAGAAAGAGCACAGCAGCAGCAATGGCACAGGCACCGACCAGACACCATAATATACCAAGCAGTTCGACACCGAATGGCAGGCCAGGAGAGAAGGAGAAGGAGGCTATCCCCTCCTTCTCCGCCCACCGCTCAGCACTGCCTTAGGTTAGCACGTTGTAATATAAAGTCATCGCATTACTACCAACTACCTACAAAGTGGGCTGTAAATTGCTGGCCGTATTTTCAACTGTACAACAATGTTTCTCCTCCAGCAGGTGCCCTCACACCGTAGTGAAGCAGCGGCAGCAGCGGCAAAGCAACTTTGGATCCATGAGAAACACGAGGATCTATGAGTAACGAGCTGTTGCTGCTCTTGCAAAAAGTAACCCCGTCATGTTGGGTCTCACGAGGTGCTACTTTTGCGGATGGCAGTGGTACAATCATCATCACCAGTCCTCGTACCGCTTGCAATAAAAGGGCAATAACGCCATCACCTGGGCAGTGGACTGATAACACATCGGCAGCACCTAGGCAACGAACTGATCAACCACCACTTCTACTGCTCGTTACAAGTGTTACAAGACGCACATCTGTACGGTAAACAAGTGCAGACCGCCCTCTCTCATTCTGAAGCTACTGATGAGCTCCAAGTGTTTCCCGCCTACTACTATCGTGTCAGATCCGGTGACTTTTCGCAAGAATGCTGGTTCAGCTGCCGTCACTGCGGATTCCTCTGAAAGCACAAATATGCTGATGGTGATCGATTACCGCTTAGCGGAGAATTACCATTAAGCAGGTGGTTGTGTAGGCGGGAGAGGGGCTGATGATGATGATGATAAAGGTGCAAAAATGTAAAAGCTTAACAGTAAAACTACGAGAAAAGAATAAGAAACAGAAAAAGGAGATAATCTCACATGATTAAACAGTGCACTATCAGTGAAGACGTAAGAAAGGAGGAGGGGCTGAAGGTGAGGAACAAGTGATGACAAATAGCAGTCAATAAGTGGATAATATATATTTTCGCAAATGTCACTAATGACAAAGTGGGTTAAAAGTCGCATTGACGAGTGGACAGATTGATGGCTCAGTAATGTTGTTGATGTTGTTGTTGTACAGCAAGCATTGCCGTTGAATCACCACTTCCATCTCTCTGCCGATGATGCTGCTACCACTCTGACGCTCACTGCCACTGAATACTTGTGGCCACTAGTGCATCGTAATAATGTAAACCTCCTCGTGAGCAGAAGAGGCGAGGGAAAGAGAACAGTGCTACAGCTGTGCAGCAGCAGCAGAAGGCAAAGATGTTGGTCATCGAGCGGTGATCAGAGCGTCGATAAGACTTTGCTGCCACTGCCGCCTCGACACTTGAAGGCCTCCAATGACTGGAAGGCTGCTGCCGTACAGCGGCGGATCACTTGTACACTGTGGCCATCACCACCGCCGTTGTTTCACGCTTGGCGAGGAGATACTTCTTCTCCAAATACTCTTTCTCTTTTTCCTAAGCGTTCAACTGTACCAGAGAT
Source organism: Tyrophagus putrescentiae (assembly GCA_024499935.1). NCBI lineage: Eukaryota > Metazoa > Arthropoda > Arachnida > Sarcoptiformes > Acaridae > Tyrophagus > Tyrophagus putrescentiae. The sequence goes on along the minus strand of JAMZRA010000002.1, from coordinate 8,281,024 downwards.
CGGCAACTACTACTTCTATTACTAGTAAAAACAATGATGATGACAACGTTTACATCAACTGTATAGCGTGTTGATGATGATGATGTTGATCCGTTGTCCGTCACCAGGAGACAATGGTGTGTACGGTAGTTAGCAGTAGGGAGGTTTAGAGGGGTGACAAGAAATTGCTACCACTACTTACCAAAGGAAGAGGAAAAAGGAAAAGAAGAGGGTAGATAAGATCACGAAAGCTGTATTGCTGATGTTGTTGATGTTGATGTTGATGTAGAGAAAAAAAAGGGAAAAAACACATTAAAAGACTGAGCGATGCTCAGGCTACCTCTTACTTCTGAAGTCTTATAAAAAGTGCGACGACAATCTGTGCCTTTTCAACTCTCTGAAAGATGAGGAAGAAAGAGTGAAAAACATAAACACAAAAATCGACTGGTGCTTATATTGACCGGTAGATGGCCGTGCTGACGCGATGGTAAGCATTTTTTCGAATTTCGAAATTCGTCAATCGATTTGCGCAGCATCTTTCGCAACAGCAAATCGATCTGTGATTATTGTTGCTACCAGTCCTGAAATGACATTTTAACTGACTTGCAGCTGCTGCTGATTTAGCTAGGGTCAGTGGTTTGCGGGTGATCGCTTTGATCCGTGGAGACCTAGGGTCTGAAACACCGTCAGGCAAAGCAGAGTTGTGAAATTCGATCAGTCAGAGTGGAGGACAGAGGACAGAGGAGACAGCAGCAGCAGCACTAAACAGAGACAAACAAACAAAAGAAAAAGAGCGTTTCTTTTTCTCTGTTCCTCGCTTTGACACATTATCTGCCGCTGATCAAGAGAGAACAACAAGGACGCTGTTCCGTCAAAGGACGGCGCGGCGGTCCCGGTGTCAAACAGTAGCTAGGGCCCACTTGCTTTTATAGTCCAGGCTGCAAGGCTGATTGATTTTAAATAATATGAAAGTATAGACTCACTCTCGACAGAAACATGTTGCAACAATAGAAGTGCTGGTTGTATCCGAAGAGATTCGTCTGTGATAACATCTCTCACTCTCTCTCTCTTCTTTTCTCCACTGACAAATTGACAAAACTTCAGTTGAGATGCAAACTCTCGATTTGGTCCTTTCCAGAGCATCATGCGCTTCAGCTTGATGTTCAATTGTCAGTCAGAAAGACTCTTTAATTAGCTAGAATCCTGGTGGTGGTAGTGGTGAATGTGCCCTACCAAATGTGGACAGATGTGACCAGTGTGTGTGTAAATGTCAAAACATGTGACAAAACCTAAATACCCAGTGCGGTGTCTACTCATTCTTTCCCCACCACCACCACCACCACCACCACCATCACCCCAATAATCCGTTACTGTTTACTTAGAAGGGCACTGCAGCACACGAGCAGCACTATTATTCTGACTGTAGCTAATAATTTGCCAATAAATAGGCGATTAAATTGTGTGCACCACACACAAACACGCACACACTGCTGAAGTGAGTGCACCAAAGAAGTTAATCTTTTAATGATGAATTATGTGTGTGCCTGTGCTCGTCGTCTGGTGCATCGGAGGGGTAATAAAACAGCAACAAAAAAGGAAAGAGAGGATGAGGAAGAGGAAAAGACTGAGAAAACGGACTGAAAAGGGATGCACATTACCAGTGGTGACAGTGACGGTGGTGACAACTTCAGCCCGTGGTTAGTGCCAGTGCCATCCCACAGCATTTGCATTGCAAAGACCGATGCTCCACACACAATACTCTGGATTAGCGTCAAGTGTGTCTTCGGTGCTCTTCTTTTCTTTCTTTCTCTGTTCAAGGGACAATTAATTTCCATTTAAAGAGCAGAAACAGCAGCAGCAGCAGTGCCGTTCAAAGTTTCTTTTTTTTACATCCATTTTTTTCTAAGCAGCTTTGTCAGAGACAACACCGCAAAGTGCACCCGATGACATCGACGGCGACTTTTCGACTTTAAGAAACCGTGCGCTCAGTTTTCTTGTTGCCGTTTCTGCTGCTTCTGCTGAACGAATATTCTTTTTTTATTCTTGCCAGTACTCGATTGATACAGTTTTTCTCTCCCATGAGGCAATAAATAATATTTTATACTTTTACCCCCTCTCTCTCTTTTCCACCCACCTCTGTCAAAACGCTCTAATAGGATTAGAATCGTTAATCATCATCGCCATCATCATCATTTCATTAGTGCTGCTGGCAGTGGTAGAAGAAGAGTCTTACTTTTTAGTAACGTAAGTCATATTTAAATATTTGACTGCTGCTTCTGCTGCTGTTGGTCAGTAGCACAAATCTTGCAAAAGGTCTAATGATTTCATCGTTGCCGTTGCCAAATTTGGCCAGCATTTGCGGAAATACACAAAAATGCATGCAAAATAACCGAGCGACTGAGAGGCACACTTTTTGCCGACCACCGCCGACCTGTCACCGTATGTCACCTTTGTGTCAGTTTTGTCTCACTGCTTGTCTCACTGTTTGACTGACTGAAATGAACTGTGCCCACCAAAAATGGAGAGAGAGAGAGAGGCAAAGACAAATCTAATTTTCTGCTGTTTTTGGTGCCTGCACCAGTGTCGAACGGCAGGGTTCAACAGAGACAGCAGTAGCAGCATTAATTGTAATAGAATCCAAAGCTTTTAGCTTGATTAAAACGAAGACGAAAAGTCCGCCGACCACTACTACTACCGGTGTTGTGTTGTGTTGTCGTCTCGGTGTGCTCTTGTCAGCGACAGCAGCAGCAACCGATTCGATTGCCGAGCAAATGGTAACCGAATCTTAGCACCAAAAAGTAGTTCGACGGAATCTCTCTGGTGGAAACCAAACACACACACACACTCGCAGAAAGGGAACTGTCACCAGAACTTGCCACCGGCGGCAGCTGAAAATACAGACACACACACTTGCTTGCCCTTTTAGCGTAATCACTCTGGGGCACATATCGAGAGAAAAACGAAAGAAGAACAAGAAGAAAGGAAAAATCGCGCCCACCAAAGAGTGCACAGCAGCAGCAGCGACAGCACCCGAAACACCCGTTCCAAGGCAAAGTGAATCGAGCAAATTGATTTCGTTACGCGCAAAAATACCCTCTCTTTCTTTTTTTCTCTCTCCTCCTCTTTTTTCTCAGTCCTGGCAGCAGTTATTATTGATTGGCTCTAGTCAATGGCAGCCCAAATGAACAGCACACTGTGCAGCACCATCAGCACCATTATCACGGCGCACGTCATTGAGCAGCAGCGAGAATGTGTCCCCAAAGTCTCGTAAACGTTTTCGTTTTGAGAAGCAGAGACAGAGTGAGACAACCGCCGCAGAACATGCAACTCCCTCCGACACTGCACCGATTGAGATTTATTCGCACATTCAGTCAGTGTGCACGGTGCAGTTGCTCAGTGCCATTGCTCACTGCTCACTGCCGCCGAATCATCTCATTGGGGCCGAAAGTTTCATTCAAGGAACGCTACTACTACTACCAGAGTACTACCAGATAGCCATTCGAATACTAATAATAATCTCGATTAAGTGATGTCAGTGAACAAGTGGGGAGCTTAGCAGCCTACAACGCTGATTCAGAGTAAAAAGGAGGCGGTAATTAATTACCAGTAATTTGATGGTAAATGGTGTGCTTTAGTTGGGAGGGAGATAGAAAAAAAATGACAAGCTGACAAGAAGGTAAGAAGAGATGAAGCCGTCCACTGAAGCAACAAAGGCGGCCCTGCAGTGAAAACGAAAATGAAGGTGCTACTTTTGCATCCCCTCGAGTTCCAAACACAGGACAAGAGCTACCTCCTCTGACACCTCAAACGGCAGAGTCGGCAAACCCTCGTGTAACTCTAACCAGCTGTGGGGATGTGTGTGTGTGCAATTCGGTTAGGTGTAAGTCCTCTTTTTCCCTTTTTTCTCAAGCAAAAAAATCAGTGAAGTGGAGCACTCGAGAATGAGAGTGAAAGCTAGGATCTACGGTAGAGAGCAAAGTGGCTCGCGCGAGCTGCTTCTTCTTTTGTTGCTGTTGCTATTTCTGAGGTTCAGGAGAAACCAGGAGAGAGAAGGGGCCTAATGCACAAATCGTGTATCTTGTCAGTCGCCATTATTGTCAGCCGACTCGAGACTCAAGACTATGGCATACCCGGGGTGTATGTTGTGACTGCTGCTGACTGACTACTTCAGCACTGAACCACTGAACCACCACCAAAAACGAACCCTGCCTTTCGATCGCATTTAAATTGATTCTTGTGCAATGCTTTCCCCTTCTTCCTCCTTTTGCCTTCTCTCTGGTACTGAACGGCCAGCCGAGATTGAAACTAAATGGCACCGTCTGCTGCTGCTGCCTGAACACACACTTGTCCGCGGTAATGTGATGAACGTATGTGCGGACAGTGCTGCGGCTGCGAGTAGTAGCTGTTAGTAGTCCTGCTTGCAAAGGATGTGCCGAAAGTCTCGATTCTCTGTCGTCTGTTTTCCCCGTTTTTCAGTGCAATTCAATTACCCGGTCCTCTCAAGTGCACTGGTTGCGCTTCGTCTAATCTGTTCGTTTTTCTCTCATCTCTCTCTCTATCTATTTTTTCTGCTACTCAAATTCGATTACCCTTCATTATCGCTGTGTTCAGGAGCACACACTGTGACGGACACAGTGCTAAACATTGCATTGCCAGAAAAAGAGACATTCTCCTCTTTCTCTTTGTCTCCCTCCCTCGCTGCAGTCTGATTCAATTAATCAGCAACGCAACAGCAGCAGACTGGTCATATTTAGAATGACGACGACAGTGACTACTACTACTACTACTGCAACTACAATTAAATTATCTCGTAGCCAGACAAAAATCGGCCGAACACCAGGCAGTCAGCCAGCTCTACTGACTGGTAGCAGTTTGGCCCCAGCAAAAAAATGCGCGGGCGCAATAGCTCAGCAGGAGAGGGATTCTGATGAGCATCATTCGGAGCATTGCCGACCCGACCCTGACCTGACCCGTGACAGAGAAAGTTCCCTTTTCTGTGTTGTGGTACTGGTGTCGGTGTACTGCACTGGACGGATCAATGGCCACCGGCAAACATCTGCATTTACCTACTGCTGCTTCTGGCGGTGGTGGTGGTGGTGGTGGTAATGCTGTTGTCAAAGTCGCTTAGCTGATGGACAGGAGCACCGACGCTATTCAGTGTCACAACAAGCCTTTGTGTGCATTGGCACTGGTGTAGCCACCAGCTAGCTAGGCAGCCCAACTATTTAGTGCTAAAACGCAGCCAATGCAAATGATTATTGTTATTGTCATCACAGACAGAGCCATTTTCACTTTCACTACTTTCAACCTTGATCAGCAGCAGCAGCAGCTCTGCCTGTCACTCGATAAATTGGCCCCAGACACGAACCATTTTGGAGCAGCAGCAGCAGCAGCAGCCCAAAAACAGCAGCCAAGCGAGCATACTTTGGCCGCTCGGAAATTGAATGGGTGTAGACGTGCATCACTAACCAGACTAGGGGGCAAGTTAGAGCACCATCACCACAACTGGACACAAACAATTCTTCATAATTCGCCCGTGACCTCGCCTAGATCACACACACTCACACTCACACACTGCCTGAACCTGAAGAGGAGACCTTTCACCTTGCTGTTGGCATGATTTATGGTGCCTGTGGTTTTCTTTTCTCTAGCCAGCCTAAATGTAGTGCCGTACTATGCTGGCGGCTCATCGAGAAAAAATGTTGTCAAAACTCCACGATGTAACTCGATCGGCATTCTAGCAGTTCAGAGTTGTTGCAAACCGCCTAAAAATTTGCTGCCGCTGCTTGGCGTCCTAATTGGCAATGCGAGGCACGCGACGGTGTGTGCTCTTTTTGGAGCATTTCACTGTCTCTACTTCAGTCAGTGTCTTGCCGGGCCTGCCATTATCAGATTAGGCCGACACACACACACCAAGCAGTGTGTGACAGACTTGCACTGGGCGCGTTGTCAGTGTCACTGTCAACCTACTGCTAGACTTTGTCATCGTCCTCGTCGCCTGTCAGAGAGAAAGGTCCGTGTGGACTAAAAGTGGCAAATCTGCTGTCACTGGAGGTTTGCAGTGGAGGAGGAAAGCAACTGCAGAGAAAGTGGCTGACTTTAGTTTCTGTCAGAAATGTGATGATGCATTTTAGCTCTGAAAATATATACATTTATCTGACACTTTTTTTCTTCGTGCATTTTCATCTAGTTTGAGTAAATAAGAAAAAGCGTCTTAATTAGGAGTGAATCTTTTTCTGAATTTATTAACAGGCAGATAAACAACTTCACAACTGCTACTTCAACTGTCACCAAACATCATCAATGGCAACTCCTAGAACTAATATTAAACTTTCAACAATCTGCTGCTAATCTAAAATTTTCATTTTTGATCCCAGCTAAACAAAACAAATTTTAGTCTAAAAAATTTCATTCACGTAATGTTTACAGCATCAGCGGCAGCAGTTCACTCTCTTCTCTTGACATGTCAATTCATTATTTATGTAAACGGCTGACTAATTGTCCTGCAAAATGTGTGTGTGAGAGTGTAGATAATGAGCACAACGAGCACACACTGCCACTGCAATGGAATTTGACAGCGGAAGATACAAAAGATAGAAAAAGACACTGCACGAGCCGATTATCGGGACTACCTCGTGGTGGCTAGTTCACAGACGACACATAAACCACACGCTCCGAGACGAGGTCAGAATAATTTAAATTTTAACTCACTCAAAAGGTAACAGTGCCAAAAGTAGACAGTATCGCACCTGAGCACCGCAGTTCTCTTCTTTTTCCCTTTCCTTTTCATTTCTCCTTCTACCGTCTACGATTAATTAACCTGTCATGCGTCAAGTAAATTATTCAAACACCACAGTGCTGCTGTTTCTGCTGCTGCTGTTGGTTAGTTAATTTGAGAGTGGACATCTCTCATCAGTGGCTGGTTGACTTTACTCTTTGGTCGGTAACGAGATCAATGTACCAATGTGGACTTGTGCTGTGCCGCTGGTTTTCTTTCGTTAGTCGCAATGGCCAAGATTGATGGTTCATGGTTGAGGCTGCCTGCCTGATCTAACTGTCCGACTGCGACGCCACAATTACGCCAATTAATCAGCGGACCAGTCCACCCACGCGTGCCTAATCGGACTGGCTGGTTTGCTAGACTGTCTCAAAAGGTTCCCCTCTTCTCCTCCCTCACTGATGATCACTGGCAAAGTAGTGCCTTCAGTATTCATTAACACACCACCATCACCACCACCACCGCCATCAACCCAACACGCCCCTCTTTAACACGGACACTTGCCAATCGATCTGGTCAATCACATTTAATTAGGTGTCGCACTTTTGTGTGCTCAAAAAAGAGGAGTGAAATGTGGTGAAAGAACAAAATGAAAAACTGTTAAAATTGTGTCATTCTTGCGTGGCCTAAAACTAGGAGTTTGCACCCATACAAAAGTAAAAACTGATAATTTAAAAGGACACAGACAAAACAAGCAAATTGCCTTTCTAGCCACCCAGCAAAAAAAAGAAAAGTAAATGACCAGCTCTACATAAAAGATTAATTAGACAAACACACACATAAACCGAGACTGAATGGGGAGAGTAGTCAGACTGCCCAATTGTGTCGCCGAAACTGGTTAGTGGTGGTAGTTGGCGTCCATTAGCATTCAAATTATGCCAAGCACTAGCCTAGGAACAGCAAAAACAACGGTGTTGAGGAGATCTCTTTTTTCCAGTTGCAACAATTACTTGCAACTGCACACAATTATTTGGTCAGAAAGAATCTACGCCTAAATGCACATTCTTCTTTGTCTAAACGGAATGGCGTTTTTTTTTCTCTCTCTCTCTCTCATTCTCTTTCACCCGTTAATGGTGCTGGTGGTCAGCATTGAGATAATATGTGGCCGACTAATGAGCACTGACTGAGGACTGGCAGAGGAAGAAAAACAAACACTAGAGTGGTGCCACAAAATTGTTCAGCAGTTACAGCAACCATTTTATTGCTAACAATGTGGCTGAGATTTGCAAAAGAGAGAGACAAAGGGGGAAACAAAGCACCAGAATCCAGGATAGAATAGAATATTAGTTCTGCAGTTGATAGTGAGAGGGAAAGTGAACAGTTGCAATCAACGACCAGTGACCAGAATAACACTGGGACAAACATTGACAGTCGAGCTGTAAGGAGTGAGTTTGAATGAGAAGAGAGGTTCTCTATCAGCAGCAGGCACACAAGCGGCAATCATCGCGAATGCCAGCTATCGAACGACAGCTAAACGGACCTTCCGTGTACAAGCTGCTAGACCAATTCTGTTTGCTAGTTTGCATGACGCCCGTCAAATAAAAAACAAAAAACTTTTCTCTACATATTTCACAGGGGCTTCTCTGTCGCGTGCGATTCGCACATTTAGCACATTCTTTTTTTGCAGCCCACCTCGCATGCAGGTAAAACAGTTTTTGGGCACAATTTAAATTGAGACATGATTCGACAGGAGGACTTTAAGCTGGGAAGAGACCTCAACAGCCAACTAAAAAAGTATGCATTAGGAGCACCAGAATAAAGTAAAACGGAAATGAATGGACGGGAAGGTTAGCAGCAGCGACAGCAGCAACGGGAAAAACGCACTGGCAGGAAGTCAAGTGTCCACAATGGCTAAACTCGGAAAACTTTTTTGAGCTACTGCCGGAGACTAAAAGCGGGCGTCGTGGTAAAGTCAAGTCGACTGGTGCGCCTGTTGGATCCTTTTTTCCACTGCCACTGTTAACAGTCGGCTAATGGCTAAAAACCCGTCTGCCAAATGCAAAAACTTTTCGTTCCGCGTGTCACGCATGACTTGAGTAAGTCATCCAGGCAGGCAGGCTAGGGCAGACAGGCTGTTTTGACTATGCACACGTACACTAAAACACTAAATAAACACAGAGAAAATGAGGAGAAAGGAAGGGAAAAATCGAACCAAAATTGGTCGTCTCAAATGCTGGTTCTGGTGGATCTCTTTCTCGTGGTGGAACACCAGACACGCACACGCACACAAAAGACACGCTGTGCTCTCCCCTTTGCCAGTTAAGTAGTATGCAGCGAGAGAATAGCGAGACTGCATGCATGAGATCATTGCCAATGAGAAGAGAGAAAGAGAGAAAGCCATTTTGGATGAAGCTAAAATGGTGAAGCTAAAACGAGTCGTCTCTTTCTGTGTATTTTTATTTTGAAATGAGTGTGTTGGCTGGCGGATACGCTGAAGAAATTATTTATTTATTCGGCACTGTATTTGGGGTTTTATCAATTACCACTGCTGCTGCTGCCTTTCTTGTTATGCTAAACTACCTGGCAGTCCAATTGACAACACACAACATTGACTGGCACTGTGCTGCACTGTCCAGTCGATTGATTGATGCAAGCCGATCACGATATGTGTGCCTCTGCCGGTACCAGGTAGAAAGCACTGGTGCATTGGAAGGCAAACAGAACTAATCAGCGGCAACAGTACCAAGAACCTGAATCAGTAACGGAGACGTGTCAGTGCACCCAATTGGTTGACCGGTCACTGTTTGTCCAACTCAAGTGGTGACCACTCCAATAGGTAATTGACCGACAAAAAAAGAAAGTTGATTGAGAAGGAGAAAATAATTTTATTTCAACAAAAAGCATTTGAAAACTGCAACACGTCAGTGCCATCAGCCACATACGCGTGCAACAAACAGCAACCAAACAAACAATCTTAATCCAATCAAACTCTCATCAATTTTCATCAAACACTGATGCTTTTAAGTTAAACTTTTGGATTAAACCGGTGCAAAAATTAATTAAAAAATAGCAGTATTAAACAACCAAATTCAGCTTAGTTCAGAAACAGAAGTGCCGGCGTTTGTGATCGCTATTTCAACTGAAAAAACAAACAAAAAAATTGTAGCAAACTACCAAGCAGGAATATAATCTGCGGTAAATCATCGCTTGGGGCAAACTTTAGAAATAAATCCGATATGTCAATTTTAAGCCTAAATAGAAAACAAACATTTGCAAAAACAAATACTGCAAAACAAGTACTTGTAGAAAAACAGATCAAATGACGTAGTAAGCAATTTCAGGAGAAATGCAGCAAGGTGATCCAATCACAACAAAAACAAAACCAGAAGTTTTTTCTTCTGATCAGCGACACTGGGCTCCAATTGTCGCCGGTTGTGTCAATGGCAGAGCGTCGGCATGTGTCTTTTAGTCATGTGTTGCCAGTAGCGATTTTTGTCACTTTCTCGGCGAGAACAGGGCAGCTTCTGCAGCCAACCACCACCACTACTGCTTTCTCTTTCTCTTTTTTCCAGCCCCGTTGTCGTTGTCAAATCCAATTAGCTAATGGATGTGATCGTTCTGCTGATCGACACACACACAGAAAGAAAGTTACTAAAAGAAAGTGAACGGGAGGTTATGTCACCCGTCAAGCTGTTTCAGTGAAGACTAGCAGACAAAAGTTTTTCACTGTCTTTTGATTACCACCAACTGCACAATACGAGAAGAGTTTAAAGTTCCGACAGTTTGAGCGGCAGCAGAAACTCAGTGGAGCTCTCCATTACCCAGAGAAGTGGTGCTAGCCGTGCTGATAAAGCTGAAGGTCACCCAAATTGAAAAGAACCTATTGAACAGCGGCACACACTTGCACACGTTTTCAGGCACCCTGCTAAGTGCTGGCAATTGAGAGCATCCTCCGACAAGTGCTTGTCTACTGCTACTGATTCAAGTGTTGTCCCATTAAAACAGTACAATGCAGTGAAAAGAAACAAATAAAAACAAAAATTATTGTTGACGACAGTACAGTGTGCAGTACACAAATGCTAATTGTCGTGTGAGGTCGAAAGTGTGAGGTTGAATATGCTCATTTGCAGCTGCTTATGATGCACCAATAACCACTTCAATTGTAGCACTACAGCAGATTTTTTCTTTCACTTTTTTCCTGAAACATATGTTAAAACCAGGCGTGAAGTTTTGTTCAGAAACCAGACTGTGTAGCTAACTAGCTGTTTGGGTGGCCTGACTGAGGGGTGGACAAAATTTGGAGGAGGCGGAACCGTTGAGCGCTTTCATCAGCCGATGCGGCACGAGGCAGGCAGGAAGTCAGTGGAACTTTCACTGGTGTGCTCAGTCTTGCTGAACATACTGAGAAAACTAAGCAACTGTAGTTAGCAGTTCCAAATCCGCCACCGGTGCAGTTCAACTCCTTTGCACGAGTTGAAATAGAGTTTAGAGAAAATCCTCCTAAAAGTACGAGTGCCCTGTGATTAGCTCGTCAGCAGCAGCAGGAGCAACCAGAGCAAGTGGGCAGCCTGAGAACAGTGACAGACGCTCTCTGTCTGTTCGCCAGTCTGTTCCAAAACACTGTCTCGCCAGACAACAGCAACTAACTGCTAAAAGAAGTTCAGCACAGTAGTGGCGGCTAAATCACAGTCAGAGAGGGAGCATTAGCAGTCAATCAGAGATCGAGACTGAAAATCTGAGTGAATGTAAGTGTGAGTGCTGGCATTGAAATCGGTCCTCATCGTCACCGCCGCCGACATCGTCGGTGCCCATTCGCTGTTCGCCCAGCAGCACCATTTGACAGCATCCATTAGAGGCTGGCTAGCTGGCTGGCTGGATGGCAAGTGAGCACATCCACTGAGGCCAATAAAATATTCTTTCCTTTTCCCTCTCTCTCCTTCCTCTGTGAATTCTGTATTTGCCACTCTCTCCATTCGTTCATCGCTCGGTTCGGGTTTTTGCTGGCAAGAGCGCGGCATCGATCGAGAGAAGTTGCTGCTGCTGCTGCTGCTGCTACGTTGGACTGCTCACCATGCTCAATGTAACAATAAAAAAGTGCTGCTGCTGGTGCTCTTTCAAGAAGAGGCGAAAGAGACAGAGGCTGAGGGCAAACGAAAGAAGACTAAGGTCACGAGGTTAGGCAGCATCAGCATCACACTAAAAGCTTTTAATGGAATCAGTTGACGTGACGACTACACAGCAGTAAGCCCAGCAGACTGAGCTGACACGAGAGCAAGGGCAGGAGAAAAAACCTGTGCACCAGAAAAAAGGTCTTTCTAAAAGCTGACAAAAAAGGAAAACCATCCACCTCGTCTAATCAATCAAGTCACAAACAGTCATGTATTTTGTCTCTTTTTATTAGTATCAGAAAATTTTCTTTGGGTTTGTTTTGCGTTTTGAGTTATGGATTGTTGGGCTAATTTTTCTTGACCAGGCTGACCAGGACTTGACTACAACGAACTACTACAACCAACAAGGCAACCAGGCAAACAATTTCGCGGTCAGACAGTGAATCTCTGGTCAGCAGGCGGTGTCCTTCCGTTGTGTTTCTCCCGCTTCCCACTCTGGTTGAGATGCACCCCACTACCACACACGACTACTCGCGTAACAATAAAAATAATAATGAAAACTAGCTGCACCACAACTCGGAAGGAAGTGGTAGTTTGGAAGCGCTCCAAAGCTGGAGCTGGAGACAGTGAAAAGTGGAGGAGAGAAAGGGAAGGGGAAGTCCAGCAGACGATTGGAGCAGTCCCAGGGTCGACAGATGGCTCGTAAAATAGATCAGCAAAAGAAGAATGGCACATCAACGACGACGGCGACAAAGGCAACCAGGCCTACTGCCACAGATCAGATTACGCAGTGCGGCACTGACTAAAGAGAAAAAGAGACGACAGAAAGCGAATATTACGTCTCCGATGGCGTCGTAATGTGGTGAGAATGGCCACTGGCCACTGGCCTCACTGGTAATATTTGCCACTATCTTAATGCACCGAAGTGGCACACACACTAAGCCCAGAGAGCTGAGAGCGAGAGTGACTGGACTGATCACTGGCACTGCCAATTTGTCGCCAAAGCTGCTGTTAGAAGACAGGTGAATGATATGCCGCTGTAGTGTTTGCAATTGATGCAGCTCACACTCTGGCAAACCGAATGATCACTAACCTCGAGCACTATCACCGAGACCGTCCAGGCCTACTACAAGCATCGTCCATTAAAGCGAGAGAGGGCACCAGATAGGTACAAGCAAAGACAAGCACAATCGATGGATGAATGCATTTCAGTTTAAACATCTCCAATCACGCCATTAGCTCACTCATTCACTCACAGGTATCACCACCACCACAACGACCATGCCCACTATCATCCCCTATCATCGTGCAAGGTAACATCATCGATGTCCGACTCGGAAGGTGTCAGCGGCAATGGCAACAGCAGCAGCAGCGGCGGCAGCGGCCATTGTAGGCTACACTCGGGCAATAACTTGTAATGGTAGTATTGTCTAATTGCATTAGTAGCTTCAGAGCTCCTCGACTGCTGTTGCAGCAATTGATAAGATAGGTGCTCGCGCCTACCACCGGCTAATGTGATCCGACAGATTAGACCTACGCAAATGACCACCGCCAGCACTACCAACAGCACCTCACCTCAGCTGTCCATTTGTCTGCCGGTATTAAAGAAGGAAAAAGAGAGCAGCCAAATAGAACACACTTCGATCTTCTCTCTCTCTCTTTTTCGTGTTCCTTCTGAATGACAAGGTCAGAGGTCGGAGGTGTTGCAAAGATTGTCTGCCACTACTGCCGGTACACTTAGTGCCGGTGTTTGATGGATCAGAAATTGCGACATTGAAATTGAAAGCATCAGCCTAGGTGTGACTATAAAAGCCTTCCAAATGGCCGGTAAGATAGCCAGGCAATGGCGCGATAGCGACAAATTGCTCCATTGCACTGATTAATGGTCGAGGCTTTCAGCTTGCAGGATTGAAAGTGAAAAGAAGAAGATGCTTAGCTTTATCTAGAGCTGCCCTTGTTCTAGTAAATTGGTTGGCAAGGAAGGGCCAAAGCACTCTCCAGCTCATCTTTGGGCTGGTTTTTTTGGGTCTGGTGGAGGTGTCTCTAAGTGGTTTTGCATCACGCATCAATTTGAATTGGCCTTGAGATTTGAGAGCCCAGCGTTTTAAAGCTTTTCAAAAATTGTTTGAGTAGGAAGATAAGGTTGTGAATTGGCAGTCGCTTTTACGCTCTGACGCGTGAGACCGGCGGCGGCGTCTTCGTCTTTGTCTTCGTACTCAATTACGCGATCGCACATCGTCTGCCGTCGCCGCCACTGCCGCCGCCTCCTTCAAGACAATCACATTTGTGGCTTTTGGTGAGCTGAAGAGAGTGGCGGTAGTAATGGTCGTAGTAGTCCCCTTTATTCGACCGCCTCCCTTTCCTCCTCCAAGTGAGTGAGTGAGTGATCCCGAGTAAAGTAAACTGACCAAGTCAGTGGTGTTTGGGGGTGAAAGGTCAAGAGATGATAAAAGAAAAGACGGCGACAAAGAGACTGCTGCTGTTGCTGCTGGCTTTCAGCAAAGAGCCAGAAAGAGAGTGTCAGTGATGCTTTTCGTTGGTTCAACTGGTAAGCAGATTCTCTGCTGCGAGACGAGGGATAACGATACAGCTGCAAAATAGCTGCAGCCAGCTTTGCCGACAGTGATGATAAATGGAAGCTGAAAAACACGCAGCAACAGCAGACGCCGAGAAAGTGAAAGAGACGCGCGAGAAAAATCATAATCAACACCGAAGGAGATGAGAGGACACACTGAGTAAGTCAGTCAGTCAGTCACAGAGCACAGGTCACAGGTCAGACGACAGAGAGAGTACTGCAATGAGGAGACTGCCGGAGACAACAATATCAATAGCCAATCTACGCGAGCTCTATTAGCCATAAAAGACAGTTATAGCCAATGGTGGTGCTGTCGCTAGAGCGGGCCATAAAAGAAGAAGGAGATCTCCAGAAAGATCAACAGTGGTGGCGACGGACGGCGTTCAGCGGATGGTAATTGCCACCAGCACCGAGCAAAGGGAAAGAAAGTAACTCGAGATGGCTTTATTCAATGCACAAAAGGAGAAGTTGTTGCTGCTGCTAAGCCAATTGAGTGTTGATCTCAGAGAGAGTTAGCAGCAGCAGCAGCGATAGAAGAAGACCGCCGGCCATGGCTGCTTAGGTCTAATTGGTCCGTGGTGGTGGCGATGAGACGCTGAGATTGGCGGGCTAATTTTGTGACAAGGACCAAAAGGAGAGTTGCCAAAGACGCTGCAGAGGAGTTGACAAAGACAGATGTGGTCAACAATCAACACAGAGAATGGCACGTGCGATAAGATTCTGCGCCAAAGGGTTCGGAAAAGCTGGGCTGGTGGCTAGTGGCTAGTGCAGGGTTTTAAACTCGATATTCGTCTGCTTCTGATGGCCATAAAATTCCCCTTTTTCTGGCGAGAATGCTTGTGGTGACACAAGACACAAGACGACGACCAAAAAGACGAAAACGAAGATGGTGTCACTCTGTCTGGGTTTTATGGCAGCGTCCTCCACCGAAGCCCCCACCAAATAGTGGCTCACTTTTCTTGGTGAACACTGCTGTAAAAGTGCGACCGCCTGGCGCCTGAGCAGAGGCCAAGGCGACGAAGGGGGAGGGGGCGATGCGATGTGATGCGAGAGGCACACGAGGCTCGAGCCATCTTCTGGCTTCCTGCCAGTCTCTGTTCGTGTGCCTCCATCTTCATCTTCTTCATCGGCCAATTTGACTAATAATGGCCGCTCAAACAAACAAACAAACACAGACAGGGAGACCGAGACTGACTGAAAGAAGTGCCGCGCCGACAGTCAAGTGTCAATTTGCTAGTCTACTGTAATCGAGAATAAAAGAGAGAGAGAGAGAGTGTGAGGCCACTTTGCATTGAGAACTGAGCATAGTCCGCCGTGAAGAAGGGGGACACAAGACAGACTGCCAACGACCATCAAAGCAGACACATTGGCTGTGAAAACAAGCGAATTGACATTTGCATTTCAATCGAGCAGATAACCTGATCTTCTATCGCCGCCGCCGTTGCAATTAAAATTAGCTAGCGCTGAAAAAGAGAGGACGATGAACGATGACTGATGAAAAGGGTTTGCCGCTTTTCAGTTTGTGGACGATAAAATCAAAATTGCATTCAAAATCATCAGCTGAATAGAAGCACTTACCCTTTTTAGCATTTGTTTCTTAATTAGAATAGGATCAAAGTTAATGTGATTTCATTATGTAAGAGGATGCAAATATAAACCAAAAAACAAAAAAAATGATGAAATTGAAGAAAAGGTTGTGTGTGTGTGTATTCAACAAAAAGTAAAAATGCTAATTGCACATAAAGAGCTTAAAATAAAAAAACTGCTTTTGTTTACTACCCTATCAGCCCATCATTAAGACAAGGGCAGTAGATTCAACCCATTGACATTTGACATTCACAGTTATGGTAGGCATTGATTTTGTAGGCTAATGAATGAATGAAGCTGTCTGCCTCACCAGTGCCAAACTTTCCCAAAGACAAACTGTCTGACTAGTTCTATTGAACTGTATGTATGTGTGTGTGCAGTGCTCTGTTGACTGTTGCTGACTATTGGAAGATACTGCTACTTCTCAAGTGCAAAGTCAAGTCCAGCACTCTCCTGAGAGAAGGTAGATACGTACTGAGAGAAAAAAGGAGAGGAAAAAATTATATGCAAAAAGTGAAGGAGACAGATGAGATGGGCAAGCAAGCAAGCAAGCAAAGTGGCGATGAACTGCTGTGAAAAAAGACGGCAGCAGGAGACGATGTAACTGATGATGCTCGGGTGAATGGTGATTCGGCGAACTCTCCGGAGAGCATTCTCCGCTCTTCAGCCCTGAGTCTGCCGTCGATCAGACAGATCTGGTCAGTTTGGAAGTGGAATTCACCGCTGTGATTTCTTCTTGGCCACTGCAGGCACTGTCGACTAAGTGCAGCACGAGGTTTCCTTCCCTTCCACCACCACTACGGCCAATATTTGCTCTGAAACTAAACTAAACTAAGAAAGCTGAACATCTATCCACACGCAGTGATCGATTGACAACATCAGCATCAGCAGTTTGTCAGCACACAGAAACAGTAGTGTGCCTGCTTGTGCAATGGACACCGCAAATATCGCCACGTGGCCAGCAACAACAGCAGCAGCACTCTCAGCAGTCTCTCTGGTCACCGAGGACAGTTGGACGACGACGACGAGTGCACTGACGAGGACAACGAGTGGTCGTCTCTCCGGAAGTAAGCTGGTGCCCGGAGTAGCTAGAACAAAAATAGGAGACAGACAAACTAGTGTAGAAAACTTAAATACTTTAATGGAGTAGAAAAGCGAGTGAGGGCATTATATAATACACAGAAGACAGAGAAAGATTTACATGAAAGAGAGAGAAGGAAAGCTGTCAAAATGATGATGATGATTGTGATGGTGCTATTTGACAATGGTGTGGACAGAAAGTTGTGTGTGTGTTAAGTGTGCTGCAGATTTGTGTGTGTGCTTTTGCAGCAGGCCAACGAAGTAAACGACGTCAACAACGACAACAACGAATGAGGAAGAAGAGGAGGAAGGTGTGCAAAGAAAGAGAGAGAAAAAAGGACAGCCATTTTTATTCTTTTATCTTTCCCTCTCTAGCCTTCCTCTGCTCTAACAATGCAGCAGCAAACCGACGTGCTAAGCGCTACGTGCTTGCTGACAGTTGGTAATGGTCATAATGATGATAATGATGATGATGATGATGGCGATGGTGGCGATGGTGATGAAAGAGGTCGTAGTTTTGTTCAGTAGTTTGTAGTAAAGCGTAATTTGTAGTAGAAGTAGTAGCAGCAATGAAACTTAAGTAGAAGCATCTTCAGGGCCTACCCATTTGTTTGTTGTTGCACTTGTCATCGGTGAGAAGAAGAAGAAGAATCTGCCTTATCACTGGAGAAGTAGAAACAGAAAGTCCGAGTCAAACATGGCTATAAAGTAGTAAGTAGCTGTGGCCAAGTGGAGTTCCCTCTCCTCTTCAGTAGAGGCGGTGGTTGAACAAAAACAAAGTGGAGAAGAAGATGTTTATGTACAAAACTGATAAAGGCGACTTGAAAAACGGATTTCGGCAATTCATTCTTCTCATTCACTGGTGCACGGGCTGGAGAGGTCTGAGGAGAGGTTACTGTGAGTGTGGTGCAGCTCGGCGTCTGTGGTAAAGACAAAGAAAGGTCGGTTTTCCGGTCAAAAAACTGCTGCAAATTAAATGGTGGTAGTTGCACTAGTGGTGAATCAGCATTAACAAAGTAGTGACGTACCTAGGTAGGACATGGGCGTACAGGGCCCGGTGGGAGGGCCACCATGACCGAGCGAGGAGAGGCTGGTCTCATTGCCAGGCGTTCCAAGGCCACCGACGCCGTCATAGCCGTGCATCTGAAAATAGAAAAAAGAAAAAATAGAGCTTTTGTTAGAGAGTGAAGAGGAAAAGAATTGAAAAAGAAAGAAAAAGAAAGAATAAATTCTCGCTTCACCGAGCACCACAGGCTGAAGTGGCACAACCAAGCTCAGACGACAGACAACAAAATAACAAAAAATACAAAAAAAAGAAAAACTGATTCATGAATAAAAGAGGAGCAGATTGTTGGCTGACTGGCTGGCAAGTCCCGTTCCTTGATGGCGCCCAGCTCACTCGAGGCGTCATCGACATCATCATCATCATCATCATCATCGTTATTATTATTAGTAGCAGTAGTATTATTATTCTTTCTACTTCTATTTTGTCCTTCTTCTTTCCCTCTCTTTCTACTCATCTAACGGCCATCTTAATGACACTGAGAAAGCACTGTGTGTTTGTCTGCTGTTGCTGCAGCCGTCGTTGACGCCAAACGCCGGCGATATATAGCCGCCATCTTTCTCTCTCTCTCTCTCTCTCTCTTTCTCTTCCTCGATCAATAGAGAATTGGAAAGCGCCATTCTTAGCAACTTTCTTCTCTCTTTTCGCAGCAAAACAAGCCAAGGCACATTCGTTCAATGCCATCGTCGTCCTCGTCCTCGTTCTCGAAACTCATTCATTCTCGCGGAGACTAAGGATAGCAAAGACTTGCTGCAGTCGTGCTAGGGCGGAGAGTAGAGCAAAGTAGAGGGAGACTTAGTAGCGTTGTTCCCCCAGTACTTCTCAATTGTCCTTCGCCACCGACTGAGGAGGACTGGGAAGGGTCACTGACGGCGGTGCTGCCAACAACAGCAGCAACATCAGCAACGACGACGACGACGGCGACGGGAGTTTGCCGGCGTACTGAGTGCAAACCGAAGAGCACACGTTCGGCGACGTTTTATATAGGGTCAGGTTTTCTGCTGATGTTAGTGTTGGCTGCTGTGCTCTCTGCTCAGTACTTCTTTAAGAAGAAGGAGAAAAAGAAGGAAAAGTGCCTGCTTTCTACTTTGTCAGAGAAGAAGAGAGAGAAAACTTATTCTTTGCTGTGCCGACAAAACGGCAGACTGAAATAGAATAGTGGCGCCTGAAAATTCTGGAGCATATGCTACTGGTGCTGCTGTCCGGATGAGGAAGCAGTGAATGCAGCAAAGGATGCAATAGGATTCAGCAGACAATAGGGTTACAAACTGAAGACACTGCTCAAAGTGCTAAAAACAGAAGACACAAAAAACTTAAAACAAAACTGTGTCGACAGGGTTTGTAAAAAACAAAAAGACAGATAGTTTTTTGCCACCGAATGTACCAAACTTACACCCAGAAAGCATTTTCTGCAGTCAACCCAAAAAAACTGACAAAAACTGTCTCCTTTGCTAAGACCTTAAAACCAGCACAACCAAAAACACAATTGAAAAATGTTGAATTCAAAAAACACCCCCTAAAAGTTCCTTACCTGTGAGACGAGATGCTGAAACTGAGGCGCATTGGGATCCAGCTCTGACTGCTGGTGCATGGCGGCGTAGTCGGCCAGCGCCTTCCAGGGCGGCTGGTAGCTGTGCACGTCCATGGGCATCATCTGGTCGGGACTGTCGTGCCGCACCGGCGAGGAGGTGATCATCGGCACACCACGCATCTGACCAATGTTCAGCTGACGGCCGTCCTACAAGAGAAGGAGAAGAAGAAGAAAGAAAAGTCATGTTAGTCGATTTATTATTAGAGATATTGGTGGTACTGAGAAAAGGAAACAGAGGAAAAAAGTAAAAGTAGTTGCAGTGTACAGTAGCTAATTCAATTACGCTAATTGACACACGCTCAAGCAGGCAGGCAGGCTGCAGCAGACAGACAGACCGCAAATGAGCAAATTGGTGTGCAGCAGTCGACTTTGCTACTTTGACGCCGATTGCCGAAGCTGCAACTGTCGCTGATGAAAACACTAATCAATTGAGGTAGGAGAAAAAAGAAAACAGTAAAAAAGCAGCAATAATGACCCAATCGTGAATAAGAGAACCAAAATAGAGAAACCCAAATAGCATCATTTGCTCGCGGGCACAAATTGCAGCTTTCACAGAAAAAAAGTGCAGCGAGGAGAACAAAAAGTGGGAGCCCTGGGAGCCGATTCTGCTGGCACTGCTACTTCAGTGCCCCCAGAATCCACTGCTCCGTCACATGGGCAATGGATGGGCCACGTGGCGTGACGCAAGTCAAGACAAGGTCTGCGCTCTGATGAAGAGCATCATCGTCATGCAGACCATCGTCCGATGAACGGTAATAATAATCCCCTTTTTCCTCTCCTTCTCCCGCTCTTGGATGACGTCAACAGTATGCTCAAAGAGAGGGGGCAATTTGTCCTCGGTAACTCGCAGGCCAACTGAATCTCAAGTGCCTGGATCATGGCACCGTGTCGCGTGCACATTGCAGCCACCACTACCACCACTGCCACCACCACCGCCATTGCCGCTCGTTCGCTGGCACGTGCTCTGCAGGCCGCCTTTTCCGTGTCTGGTCGAGTGGCCGATTAGACGGTGCTGATGCTGCTGGAGGCCTCCACAGCTAAGCTGGGCCAAACTTTTATGAACTTCAGCTTCAAACTCCTATTCACTGGCTATACAGTGAAGAGCAAGCGCCGAGCTGTGATTCGTCACGCACGTCAAAACAAAACAGCAACAGCAACAGCGGCAATGGTGGCCAGAGAAAAAAGTGAAAACCATCGAAAGGTACGAATTAGAACGTAGGACCACCACTACCACCCAAACTGAGGTGGCTGCCACGTGAACAGTTGTACGGGCAAAAGAGACTTTGTCAAGAATGAGGGCCGCTCCCAGCATCAGCAACAGCAATAGTTTTGCCTGTACAACACATTCAACTCTGCCATGTCTCAGCCATGTTGGAACGTGCTCCTGTGCCACGTGCTAGAGTTGGTGCAAAGGAAAAGAAGTGTCTGCCAATTGAACATTACACCAAACATTGATGATAATTAATACACAGGCGAACGTGACAGTAGTAGAGAGCAAAATATTCTCTCAGAAACAGCAGCAGTCAAACTTATTGTAATGATATGGCAGAGGAGAAAAAACTGTGCAAAGTTTCTGCTGCTGCTGCCGTCAACTCGTTGACAGGGGAAAAATCTGCTGTTCACTTGACAGTAGAGCCAGTAGAACCAAGCATGGAGAGTATGTGTGTATTTACCAGTGAGCATACGATTCCCACTCTCAAGGAAAGGCTAGAGTGCACAAAGTTTGTTGCCGCTGACGCTGCACTGTTAAACAAATCATACGACAGCGGCGGCAAACTTCGAGCTTCGATGACAAACTGTTTCCGGAGCACTGCTGCCAACAGCGAGAAAAGCTGTTATGTGACGAGCGAGTGGATGGATGGCAGAGAACGGCTGTTGTATCATCGAGAGCAGCATAAAGGGCACACCGAAAACACACAGTCACAAACACTACACTGAGAAGGAAACGGAAGTGAGAAGATGTGCCAACCGATGCTGCTGCATTAGGTGCTGATGATGCCAGCAACAGCAGCAGCACTCGTTGATGTAATAAGTGATATCAGCCGGGCGAGTGTGTCGTGTGTTCGGCAACGGCAAAGCGAGAAAGCCAGAAGACATGTGCAGCCTGCAGACAAATTGTGTCTGTGTATTTTGTAAGTGAAACGCCGCCGCCAACGACACTGGCCACTCCATCAGCAGCAGCAGCACTTCTGTGCGACCCCAGCAATCGCTGCACTAGCTAGCTGACCTACGCTCGCGACCCAACAGACAACTGAAGAAGCAATCTGGTCGGAAGAAGAAAGCAGCAGCGGCGGCGAGAAAAAAGGAAAACAGTGTCTGTGACAGTGACACCAAACACTGACCACTGTCTCCTCTGGATCACTCTGTTCTGTCCTGCTCTACTCCAGCAGTGTGTGTTGCCTAATTGGCACAAAGAGAGCGACAGATAGGGCAGGAGAGAAGGAAAAAAAGTTGATGATGCGGCAGATTGTGGACAGAGAGAAGAGAGGAGTCTGCTGTGCAGAGAAAACTTGCAATCGAAGAAAAAGTAAAAAGTCGATAAGAACGGCTGCAGAAGTTGCAGCAGGGGAAGGGGAGCATCGGGCACACAGAGCTCACTGCTCACTGAGCAAACATGTCGTTTAGATATCGAGCAGCGGCAGAAGCCGGCCATCGGCCAGATTGGCGCGACAAGAACACAGCAGTCACAAAAAACTGTCTGTCTGCCAAAGATGGCCGAAAAGTGGCCGGCCGGCTGCGCCTACGGCTTCTGCTGCTTCATCTGCTGCCAAAGAAATGAAATGAAATCTTTCTTTTTGAGTGTCCACCACCATCTAAAGCGTCTGTGCTCGCAC
The DNA here is from genome assembly GCA_024499935.1 of Tyrophagus putrescentiae. NCBI lineage: Eukaryota > Metazoa > Arthropoda > Arachnida > Sarcoptiformes > Acaridae > Tyrophagus > Tyrophagus putrescentiae. The sequence goes on along the minus strand of JAMZRA010000002.1, from coordinate 8,258,489 downwards.
CCAAAAGGTGATAAGAGAGCAGTAAAGTGTAGCTAGATAGAGCAGAAAAAAAGAAGAAGAGGAGGTGGTGGTGGTGATAGAGCAATTGACCTTAGACTGACTACACAGTCACCACCACCACGACCACCGCTAATTGGACTGCAGATAGCGGGATGACCAGTGCGGTAGTGCACCGGCAGTGCATCGATGGCGTTCCACGACTGACGGCAGTTTTTCCACCACTTCCAATAAAGATAATGCTAACGGCAATGGTGGAGAGCGATGGTGACGAAGGAAGGAAGGAAGGGAGGACGTGATGGACACTGCTCGCGTCACTGCATCACCCACCACCCCACACACACACCTTACTGTTTTGCTGTTCATCGTTGCACTCGTGCTCATCTACAAAAAAAGTTGAAGATGCTATCATCATCATCAGCTTCATCAGCATCATCATCAGTACTGAACTCGCACGAGCACACAGAGAGTTGGAGTCAAAACATCAGCAGCGGTGCGATACTGCCATTTTTGTTGGTGCTCAAACAGCAAAAAGGCCGTGATTGCGCAGAGTGTGCAAATAAAATCGCACTCCGAGTCCTTCAGGAGGAAAAAACGAGAAAGTGCACTCAATCTGGACAAATCTACTGCTGCAGAAGCACTGCCGAGGCACCAGGCACCACCAAGCAGCAGCAGCAGAAATAGCAGAAATAGCAGCAGCAGCACCAGGCACAAGCAAGCACTCGGGAACCATCTGTCTGCGTGGTCCAAAGTGGTGCAAGAGATAAGTACCGCGAGATAAGCAGCAGCAGTGGCAGTGGCGGCAATGAAGTTGCTGCTTAGCACAGCACAAACCAATGAAGAACCAGGGGAAAGAAGACATCTGCTGGAACACACACACCACACACTACACACACAGTGAGGACCGAGACCACTGATCCACCGATAGATAGAATCGATTGAAACGTGTGAGTGAGAGAGGCAATACCCAAAGCAGAGAGAAAGAATGCATCGTTGCGCCCAACCAAGCAGCCCGTCGACCGACTCTCTGAGGTGTCTTCCGAGAGCGTGATTTAATCGGGCTAATTGAGTGCGAGTCAGAGGGAGGAGGAGGAGAGGCCCACTGGAGACTCATTGGGCGCACATTACCATTCTCTCTTTCTTCCTCTTGTGCTTGCATTGCTTTGATCGGGCGACAACAGCCTAGCCTAGCCTGCAGAACAAAGCTCTGAAAATTCTGACGCGTGTGGCAGACTAAAGGATTAGAGACGGATTGGGACGGACAAAAAGCAATGGCAGCTTTGTCAGATTAGCCGACGATGAGAAGAAAGAGAGTGGTAGCTCTCCTTTTGGCTGAAGCCTAGAATATAATAAAAGTGTGTGATTGACAAAGAATTCGCTATCATCATCATCCATCATCACTATCCACATCCGTAGCCAAGACTGCTAATACGATCATTAGCAACTGCAGTGGATGAGTGTCGGTGAAAATGAGTGAGTGAAATGGCCGGTGGAGGAGGCGGATGGCCACTTGGTCCGACTCGGTGCGAGAGACTGTGACAATTGCCGGGAATAAGCGGCAGGCAGGCAACTAAGTGAGAGCTCAAAAAGTCAAAAGTAGTCACTTGAGAGTTGGACGACCATTGAATGAGAGCAGCAGTGGGGACGCATAAATTACCGTGCAAGCGTTGCAGAGTTTGGCATCAGAATCAGAAGGAAATACGGCTGCAAAACATGTGAATGTAGAGAACGTGTTTAGAAAAAAACCTGGATATTTTAATTTTGCCAGAACCCTTTTTAGATTCAAAACTTTTTATCTGCTGATCAACTTTGATTTTCTAAAAGCTAGTTTTTTGTCTTTGCAAAATATTATTTTGCAAAACCAGCACAGAAACCGTTGTTCAAATATTAGTTTTGCTAGAAAAAGTAATGAAAAAAGAAAAAATTTCAATCAATCCTCAATATCAGTGCAAAACACACACACACACGTCCTCTGCGCCCCTAGGAGCCCTAGGAGAGACAACAGCGCAGCAAAAAAAGACTTTGGCGCCAAATTTTCCTAATTAAAAATTGATAAACTTGAGCGATATGAGAAGATAGGGAGAGAGAGGAACTAGATCATAAAAGATTGATAGATATTGTGTGTGTGTGTGTGCCCATACAGCGATGCCACGATGCAGCGGCAGCAGCGAAGGGCGCCCGTCGGTGTCGATGAATAATTGATGGCACTGGTGGTGGTGTGGAGAGGGACAGGGGAGGACAGAGAAGGGAACCGAGGGTGTGGAAGAGAGAAGCAGAGAGAGAAGGAAGGAAACATTAAACATAAGACAATTGAGAGGATAGAGGAGAGAAAAGGGAGGCGAAAGCAGAGCTAGAGCCAGAGAAATGATTCATATCGCTAGGCGGTGATGTCGGGAAAGTGTGTGTGTGCTGCTTGTGCTTGTGAGTATCTAGCTGTCGGTGTGTGTTTGGGACAACGGTAATGCGCCAGCGGGGCTGCTACCGAATACAATGGGTCCATTAGGAGCACCACCGACGAGACGAGAATCCATTAGAGTGATATTCTTTTCTCGCTCTCTTTCTCTTTCTACTTCTGTTTTTTATTTGTAAAGTTATATCAAGTTGACATCGAGTCGAGTCGAGGCTGAACCAACATTTTTGAAGCAACTTGGGATCTAGATTTTTGAATTTAACCTCCCTCTCTCTTTCTCCTTCTTGCTCTTTCCTGTTGAAACGTGAAAAGTGAGGACACTGTGTGTGCTTTTGCCCGACACTGGTACACCAGCAAACAGCCAAACAGCAGCAGCAGCAACAGCAAACTAAATAGAGGTCCATTAGGTGCCTTTGTCTGTGCTCTGTTGTTCTTGTGTCGGTTTAGTCTTGGTACTAGTTGTGCCGGTGCTGCTGCTAATACCGCTAAAGCCGAATCTGATGCAGCAGCTCTCACTGTCTCAGCTCTCACTTCTCCTGATCTATAGGATTTCACATGCCACTGCACCGCGCACTCTTCAGTTCAGTGCCATTGTGCAGACACCCATTAGGCACTCACATACACACACTCACACTCACTAGGCTTTTTATGGTCGCTCAGGCGCCTGTAAAATCAAGGAGACTGTTTTTCGTCAGCAGCACTACACAACTTCAGACACTTCGTCCTCCGTTTGGGTGCCCAGTTCTGCTCAGTAGTTGGTAGACAGGCAGACGGAGGAGACAGACTAAATAAACAAGCAATGGAGTGGAAAGCAAACACACACACACACAGCAGTTGCAGTTGCTGTTGCAGACATCACTGCTGTCCACTGGCCACTTGAACTCACTCAGACAGACAGACAGAGAAAGCGCCCCCATTATGCAAGACTGACTGCGCAAAGAGGGAGAGAACCACTTGGAACCTCGTTCACCTGGGCGAGCACGTGCACACGGCAAAGGTGCGAGAGAAGGCGGCGGCGGCTGCGGCGGCAACGGCTAGGGCCGACAAAGACAAAGGCTGACAAAGGTAGTTGGCTACTATCGGCATTCGTTTGTCAGCGCCAAAACACACCGACGACAAACAAGGGAGCGAGAGCTCAGCGACTGCAGCGAGTGCAACGCCGACAATGAACAACAACACAGGCGGACAGACAATGGGCAGACATGGGCAGTCTTCTCTGTATATTGACAAGGAGAAAGGCCAGCAACACATCGCAATCGATTAGCAGCCGCAGCTATTAATGTGCTCGTTAATGGCCGTGGTGGCACCTCTCTCAAAGTGAAGCACACGCCTCGCACACTGTGTTTGGCGCCACCAGGCAGGACGAGGACACCTCTGCACTACCTCTGCGAGCTCTAAAGTGATGGTCGCGACGCACAACGATGGTACAACAATCATAATGGTAATCATAATAGGCAGCAGCAACAGCAGCCATTTAGATGGCATCTATCAATGCGTGGTAAAGAGCAGCAACAGCAGTGAGAATGCTAATTCACATCAGCAGGATCCTCTTGTTCTTCCTTGCACTTTGTCTATTCTTCTTTTCAATTCTCTCAAGTACCGCTAATCGATTGCACCAATTAGCTCATTGGCACTGGCTGCCACCGAATGGCAAAGCAGCCGCCGAAGCAGCCGCCGCCGCCTTTGTCGTCTCCGTTCGCACAAACACAATCGAATTAATGGGCCATTATGTGCAAGAGGGGGCAAAAGAGAGTAAGTGGTAAAGTGGCCCTATTTTTGTAAATTGAAAAATTCAAAAGTGATTTTGGATCGCGGTTAATGGCAGAAGAAGAAGAAAGCACAAGGCAAAGTTGCTCTATTCTGAGCACTGTTACATCGATGACCTGTGCCGGAGCAGTAGTGCACTAATGCACTCGGCGCCATGCACTCGAGAAAGAGGACGACAAGGTGCCAACACAATCGAGGTGCCACCATCAGCAGCGGTGCCAACAGGAGCTGACCTTTGACACTGGTCAACTAGTCTAGAGAGATATCGGAAAATTGAGGAGGTGTTGGCAAGAGCAGAGAGCGAGCAGCCAATTACTAGATTGGAAAGGGCACTCTCGATTAACCGTTTAAAAACGAGAGAAAATTGCCGCAAGTGAGGTGTGCAGGTAAGGCTCAGCTCAGCTCAGGTCAGAGGTTAATGCAGTGCCCATTAGTGTCGTCTTTCAGTGAAACAGTCAGTGAGTTCAGCTCAGTCAGCGGTAGACAATGCCGTACAGTGCCTACTGATCGAGTCAATTAAGATGTGATTGAGGTGAGGAGCTGCTGCTGCTGCCGTTTCCATTGCCATTGCCACCGATCACACAATAGAGCACCTCTAATGGCCTCCTTTTAGTGGAGTTGCAGTACTTTTCCTACTGCCGTTTTTACTCAATCGAGCCAGCTTCCCAGAGAGTGATAGACTGTCTTCGTCGGTGTCTGCTGCTCTGCTCAAGCTCGCTGACATGCATCAGGTTGAGCTGCAGCAGCAGAAGAAGCAACGACAACGGCTAATGGCAGCTTTCCAGCTTCAAAGTTGCTGAACTCTCTGGCTGACTGACTGACACTGTGATTGGCACAATTGATTTACATGCTGCGGTTGCTGCTGCTGCTGCTGCCTAGCCGCAATCTTTATGCTTCAGCTTTTTCTTCTTCTTCCTGCAGCTGTCATCGAAGGAGAACACTGACTGAGTGAGTGGGCCTCGTTTGCTGGCTCTAAATGTGCCCATTGGCTGGGCACAAAGGCACAAAGTTTGAAGATGAAGTTGAAGACGGAGAAGAGGAAAAACAGTAAAAAAGTAGAGACTGTCTCAACTAAAGAAAAAGTAGCTTCAGCAAAAGAAACGTCTGCCAGTCACTATATTTGCCATGATTTACGAGAATGCAACAGAAAAGAAACAGCATCGCAGAGGCAAAAAAAGTTTCAAAAATGGAGCCATTTCAAAGAAAAAGACAAGGGGCAAGAATGAGGGCAACAAATTCTGTTTTCTTAAACATGCAACCTTCTCTTTTCCCCTTGGCGTGGACATAAATCTTGGGCTGCTGCTGCTAGCAAACAAAAGGGCTGCAACCGCATACACATCAAGCTGAGCAACTTGACAGCCTCTGAAGGCGAAAGAGAAGGAAAGAAAGGCGCACTTTGCCTGACAGGAAATGGAAGTCAGAAGGCAAAGAAAAGGGAGCATAGAACTATAGGCATCAGTGCCAAGTGAAATTTGGGCAATAGAGAACAATAGAAAAGGAAAAAAAGTTAACTAAAGTCGCTTTTTTAGTAAAAAACTTTGGGCACCTGCATTCAATCCAGCGACTGGTACAACTTTTGGTGCATCGACGCCCAAACTCTAGCTGAGTCATCTCAAAATAAAAACCTTCAAAACATCACTTCAATGCCTCTCCTTTCCATCATCTTCATCTCTCAGCTCTTTACTCCCATCTTCAATTGCTATATAGTGTTCAAAATGTGTTTGAAGACTGTTCACTGCAGCTTTTTTAGCTCCGCTGTCAGCCATCACCACCACCCAAAGTTCAGCCGCGCAGTTATGAATTATGTAAGTGATGCAAAAGAGAAAGAAGAAAAGGAAGAAGAAGAAATTGATGAAGATGAAGGCGAGACTGCCTGTTTGTGTGTGCATGTGCATATGTTGACACATCAAGGAAATGCTGCTCAGGCACAAATCGTTCTCGTCCTCGTCAACATCGTCAGCGACGGAGTTGAGGGCAAAACCGGCGATTGAGCGCGAGAGAGAGGCAAAGGAGAGAACACGTCGCTACGCAAACATTATTCTTGGGAGCGATGTAGAAGAAGAAGGAGAGATTGAAAGAGCAAACAGTCAAGTGCAGTAAAGCACACGATGGTTGGTGTGTGTGCAAATGGAAAGCAAACACTACCACGACGACCAGCAAAAAGAAAGACAGCTTTCTTTTCTATCTTCTACTCTACTGACAAGTGACGAGAACTGCAAACTGAGAGTGAGTAAACGAAGAAGGAGTGGGTGCCAACTTCGAAGAGACTGAGAGTGAATGAAACTGAGAAACCGAGTCCTCGAGCGAGTAGTAGCGCCCAAGAATCGTAACACTTCTCCACAACCACAAAGTCATAAAAAGCAGAAGGACACATTTGTGACAGCACAAGCTGATCTAAACGGGCACCCGTTTTTTAGCTGTCGGTGCAATTAGCTTTCAGTAGTGCGCAATTGACGCGCCGCAACTTTCATTTGATGTCTGTCCGCCTTCCCTCTTTCTCCTGTTTCCTCCTTTGCAAACACCAAACAGTCCAAATTAATTAACACTTCCTCAGAGAAAGGAGGCTGCTGTGTAGTGTTTAATTGCACTGCTGCTGCTCTTTATGACCACCGTTGCTTCTGCAGCATTCAAACTAGCGTGAGAGCAGGTAGTAATTAAGCGTAATGAAAGCGAGCGTAATCACATTCGTTCTGCTGATGCTGCTGCTGCTGCCGTTGCTGATGTTCGCAACACCGAAAAAGAGGGACAGAAACTCTACAGCGGCTAATTAGAGCGCAGGCAAGCAAAAGTGTCGACTGTGTGTTTAAACACTGTGTTTAAAACACTGCAAAGTCGCAAGAACATGATTGTGAAAATAAATTTTGTCTCACTTACCTTCTCCTGCTGCTGCATCTGCTTGATGAGGATGCTGCGCTTTTTGTCTTTACAACGCTTGTTCTGAAACCTAAAAACAGTAAAGATTAGATTTGAATCTTTTTCTCCTTTCTTTCGCCTGACACTCACCACACCCGAATGACTCTGGGCGAGAGGCCGGTAATCTCCACCAGTTGCTCCTTCATCAGCGCATCAGGCCTCGGATTGGCGTTGTAGCAGTTGCGCAACGTCTGCAGCTGTTTCTCATTGAGCACCGTCCTCACGCGAGTTGGCTTGTGGTCGGCGTTCCGGGAGCTGCCACTCAGTGACCGGTGCGACCGATGGTGGCCACCGGGGCCCTTGTGAGAGCCCTCACGACCGTGGTGGCCATTGTTACCTCCATTACCTTCTCTGCCGTCTCTTCCACCACCACCACCACCACCTCCAGGACCTCCATTGGGCAGAGGACTTTGACCCGAGTGAGGTGGCGGCGGTGGCGGAGGCAACTGCGGCGGCAAACCTTGGGCGCCCGCCAGCGAGGTGTGATGATCGAGGTGAAGGCCTTTGGTGGTGGTAGTAGAAAACGGAAAAGTTTAAAGAAGAAGAAGAAAAAAAGAAGATGGTTAGATTCAAGACGGCGTGAAGAGGCATCTTTAGCCTCCACTTCATCAGCACCGACAAGTGACAAGTGCCCACACTGAAGTGGCTCTCGACAGCAGCGGCAGTTTTTTAAGTTTCTTTCTCAGCCTCTCAACGCCGACGCAACTCGTCGTCTCTGCCGACACTTTGAACTCAACACTTGGGCACTTCCCGACAAGCTCAGTGAGAAAACCAAACAAGTGCCCAACAGTGGTAATGAGAAACTGAACAAAAATCGAAAAAAAAAATTCTGCAAAACAAAAGTCTGAACTTACCTGAAAGTTGTGAGGAGAGGTGCGTCGGCGCTCCGGCGCCGCCGCTCGGTGAGATATTGCTGCTATTCATGTGACCGTTCAGATCACCGCCCGGACCGGGAATGATGCCCGCCGGGTGCAGGGGCATTGAGGGAACGCCAGAGGAGGAGGAGGGCGGGGGAGGCAGGGGCAAGGCGCCGTTCGGCCCGAGGACGGTCAGTGGAGAGGAGTGGTGGGAGTTGGTGGTGACGCCCAGGCCGCCCATCAGTCCGCCGTTCTCCTTCAGGCAATCAGGCGTCACCGGCGTCAGGGGCGTCAGTGAGGAGGTCGAGGAAGTGGTCGAGTTGGCGGAGGAGTTTGAGTTGGAGTGGAGGTGCAGTTTTGTGTCGAACGATTCGTGGTCGGCCTAAAAAGGTGGTGGGAGTTTTAGAAAAGATAATTCTCTGCTTTTGTACAATAAAGCCAAGTTTTTTGCTTACCTTGCAGAAGAGGTCGTCCCCTCTGAGGGAGAACTCCTCACCCCTGGTCAGCTGGCGGGCGCAGACAACACAGCAGAAGCAGTCAACGTGGTAGGTGTTGCCCCGAACGCGCATCACCAGATCAGTCTTGCTGAAGGACAGATGGCACTTGGCGCACTTCACGCCAAACAATCTGAAATTGAGGAAGAGGGAAGAGAAGGAAAGAAGAAAAGAAGGTCAGTGGGGATTAGTAATTTGTGTTTGTAAAACTGATTTTTTGTAAATGTTTGATGACATCAAGAAGGCTGATTGAGAACAGAACATCTTTTTTGCCTGACTGTTGGTTGTGGTGGTGGTAGCGGTAATAAATCCTACCCCCTACCACTGTTGACAAACTAGAGTTGAAACAAGCAAAAGAAAATCTAGTCCAGATGCAGAGCAACCGAGAAAAGGTCGTAAATCTATCAACGCTAGTCACTGCCACCACCATTACTCTTCGATTTATTGACTATAATTTAAGCTGCAGCTGCAGAAACCTTAATCGATTAATCAATCGAGAAGGCACACACACTGTATTCAGCATCTTTTGCATCATCATCACCATCATCATTGGCCATGGTGTAGTCAGGGTTTGTGCAAACACACAGTGGGCAATGTGAGAGAGAGCTAACAGAGCTAAGCGATATTTTTTGTTCAGCGTTGCTGCTTCTGCTGCTGCTGTCACAAACCACCGCTGCTGGCCAAGTGGTCTTTCTCAAGGCGGCAACAACAGCGGCATCAGCAGCATCACACCACTTCCTTCAAGTGAACGGTCATCACTTGAGCTGCTCGTGCTTTGAAGTGACCGATCAAGGGGAGAAAAGAAAGCTCAAAGGTCAGTTGAAGGAAGAAGCTCAAGAAAGAAAAGGAATACGGCTGTTCACTTCTTTGATGCACCACTTTCTAATAATAGCAGTAGTTATTGTGGTGGTGGTAACACACAGATATAACGCAAAGAACATCCTCACCGGTCAACATTAGTAGTGCCTAATTACCGCAATCTTTTCCCCATTCCTTGTGTCCACTGTCTGGCTGTGACACATTGGAAAAGAAAGGAAGGGGAAAAGAAAGAAGTCCCAGGTTGGAAACGCAATCAGCCTCAATCATCAGCAACAACAATAACGGCAAACAAGCACAAGCTGTCGATTGAGTGTGGCAAAAATAGAAATACAAGCAAGCAAACGAGTGGAATCGATAGCGATACGAAGACAACACAGGAGAAAAACAAAAATGACGACTGACGTCAATCGGCGAGGCAAGCACAGAGAGAAGAAAAAAAAGTGGTCAGCAACTAAGCAACTGGCAAACACGAACACACAACACACATATTTGTTCCAAATGAAAACCAGAAGAAGAAGAAAGTCACAATACACTTAATTGCAGCAGGAGTTTGCCAGCAAACAAACAAATAGCAGCACGCTCCAAATGGAACGAGGACGGCTGCGCGTCTGTGAATGTGAATGGCACTCGACAGCAGTCTGCAAAAAGTGTCTCCAAAGCCTCAAAGAAACTGAAAAAACTCTCAACGGCAGTTTTTCATTCTTTCTTTTCAAACTTTTTAAACGACAAAAAAGAGGAAAGAGAGAAATTTAATTAAACTTAATGGTTAAATAATTGAGCAAGTAGCACAGCAGAAGGTTAACTGACGTTTCTCCAAAACTGCTTGTTTTTAAACTTTAATTAAAGAAGGATAAATCACAAATGCAAACAAAGAAGATGAAAAAGAAAAACGTTTTAAAAACAAACAGTAAAAACTAAACTAAAAACGAGGCCACTGTCAATTTAAAAGTCACGCAAAACTCTTTCCTTCTTTCCCAACACTTTGTGTTTGCAAATACAACAAAAATTAATACAAAAATTAAAAAAAGCCATGAAATAGCTAAAACTGCCGTTTTTGGTTTGCTCAATCACACACACAGCAATGGAACAGCACCACTGCTTTTCAACTACCCTGTCACCGAGTAGTCTAGTGTTTGCGTACAACTAAGAAAAATCTTCTGCCTCTTTTCTCTCTAGTGCAAATAACTCCTATCTCCGTTTCTCTCCCAAAACTGCCCCGTCACTGCAATCTTCTGTCCACCAAAATGGACCCAAAATGGAGCACCCAGCAAACACGATTCAGGCCGCCGGTAGTGAACATCCGACAGCGTAATTGTCCGCAATGTTGGAAAACAGTGCAGAGGCTGACAAAGCAAACACATTGCTCCTCGCTTTCTTTTGAGCTAAAAGAGGAAGGCATCGAGTGGCTCAAATAGAAAGAAGAGAGAGAACGAGAGCAAACACAGCTAAACTGACAACGGCAGCAAGGAAAAAATCTAGAAAGAAAAGAAGCTTTTTAAATGAAACGCACTGTCCATCTCAGAAAGGAGTTTGGGTAGCGAAAACTGTTATCAACCTTTTTATAATTTCAATTTTCCTAGCCAAAAAACGGTACGGTTACTTAAAACGAAGTAAGGCAGACAAAAACTAATCACTAATCACCTGAAAACGCCGCATCAGAAATCACCTCAGCCTTATTTGCATTTGATAAGCCTGCTGCCGATATACAATGTAATAACTAGTGTAGTGATGAGGCGATAAAGAAAAGAAAAGACGCCAGCAGTAGCAACTGCCATCGTCTTCGACACGAGTGCGAACAGATTGGGAGAGGCAGAGAAGGAGAGGGAAAAGAGGTGAAACACAGGAGAAAAGGAACACTGTCATCAGCTGCTGCTTGTTTCCCCATTCAAAAAGTGACTAGAGTGGAAGATAATGAAGATGTCAAAGCACTCGACAGCAGCAGCATCAACAGAAAGAGCAACATCAACCGCAGGCATGACAAGACAAGGTGTCGCCTTGGTGTTGCATCAACAGCAACAGAAACAGCTGCTGTTGATGCATTTTTCGGCTGTTTCCCCTCCGCATTCAGCTAATCATTCACCAACATCAAAATTCCAAATTTAAAATTCAAACTACCACTACCTGCTTCATAGATAATAACTGGTGAAGATGTTTCTACTTCATTTTTGAAAGAAAAAAGTTGCTGAAAAACAGTATCGAGGCTTTGCTCAGCTGAAATATGAAGTCAAAGTCGAAGTTGACAACGAAGACTGCCTCGGATGGGTCAGACGGGCGCAAGAAAAAGAAGAAGAAGGAAAAACTGCACACTGAAAGGCAAGAACTCTAGTGAAATCGAGATGTTGGCTGATATCTTCTTTGCCTTCTTTTTTCCTTCTTCTTCTTCAGCAGCAGACTGACTGAGGTGCAGACAGTGTGGCTGACTGGGCACTGCTTTTGGTGGCCAGTCGAGGAGAAGGAGAAGGTGCCAGTAGTGTGTGTGTGTGTGTGTGTGTTATCGCCAACCGTCACAGACAGGAATTCAAGTTTGCAGTCGCCAGTGTGAAGATACTAGCGTACCACCGTCACCAATAATGAGCGACTGATCATCGAATCGACACCAACAGCTGTTGCTGCGACTGCTGCCGGTGATGATGGTGATGAGTATGATGCCAAAGGAAAAAGCAGTGTCCGGTTACAGACGACAAAAAGAGCAAAAGAGGCATTTAATTTAGATTAAACGCTACACACACTCACACTCTGCGCAGCGCGACTGTCTTCACAATTTACATATTGAAATGAAATGTAAGACTGAAGAAAAAGACAGACGAAAAGAGGGTCGCCGGGTTCTTATCGCCACAGCGACGGTGACGGCGGGCGCCAAGTATTGAGGAGCAGCAGCAGTGGCTAAACTCTGTCACCCCCTGATTGGGTTTGACTAGTGCTTCAATTTCCCCTTACTACCAACTACTGGCACCATTCACCGGTCATCGTCTTTTCGATAAGAAAGAAGTGACGATGATGAAGACGCAGGAGACAAAACTACTATGGAGAGAAAAGCTGAAGAAAGTGACAACTATGGAGACTAAAGCTAATATTATGTCAGATAATTGGACGATTGATGGGGCAAAAGGAAAAGACAAGAGAAGGACCGTCAGTGTTGAGCAAATAAAGTGACTGAGTGACAAAAGCTGTTTTGTTAAAGAAAAAAATAATGAAAATGGAGCTTTTTCACTCCAAATAAAAACCGAGTCTAGAACAGGCTGTTTTACGAGCCCATTCTCAAATGAACCATTTTATTTTCAGCTTCGCTTAAAAAATGATGTTTTAGTAAAAGAGAGTTTGGTCGTAGAAAAGGCAAAATAATAAAGTTAAAGAAAAGGATACCGCCAAGCAGTGAGGTAAACACACAAAAGCAAAAACATTTAAAAGCATCGTAGTTTAATTGTGCCGAGGATTAAGCGGCTAATAAATTTTTAATTGTAGATGGGAAGAAAGTAAAAGAAAACGAAGAAAAGCAAAAAACAATTAAAGGATTGAGCATCAAAGTAAATACTGCTGCTGGTGCTTCTTGCGCATTTCCCAAAAGCAAACACACATCGATGATTCTCATCAAAACACTGCAAGTGCACTTTCAGTAGAGACACAATGAAGGAGATAAAAAAGGATGCCTAGTTTACGGTTTTTTTCTTTGTGTGCGTCTGGATTTAATGAGTAGTGACAAGGTGACCTTCACCAATCATTAACACACAGCTAAAATAAAATATCTTGGTGCATTGCTTGCATCTCAACAGCAATAAAGAGCAGCGATTAAAAAATGCATGATGCTTGGCTCAAAAGAAAATCATCAATGCGGTTTCCAAAAAACTTTTTCTCTTCCGTATCGCATGACTCAACCCTGCTCAATCTAGAAACCAGCAGCTAGGTCCCCACCAGCCACAACAGCCATCTAATCTGTCCGAGAAAAAACGAAAAGCAACAAAAACCGGCGTCAGAGTCCGAAGAGAAGTTGGCTCTCAGGGGCATACTCTGGTGATAAGATAGGCGAAGAAGCGGCGGCGGCGGTGTTTTCAGACAGACGAAAAGGGGAAGATAACTGGGCAATGGGAGAGAGAGAGAGAGAGAGAGAGAGAGAGAGAGAGAGAGAGAGAGAGAGAGAGAAGATCTACAGACAGGCAGACAGACTGCAAGAGAAAAGCGAGGTATCAATCGCTTGGGCCCAAATGAGAAGGAGGAAGAAAAAGAGACAAACTGAGAGGAGAGGACACTGTCGTCAGCTGCACCACACTGATCACCACCACAGATCACCACGTCTCCCCTTAGGGAAAGACGGCAACAAACAGTTCCGCAGGCAGGCAGGTTCCGCGGCTTCTCAGCCTCAGGCCCTGCAAAACAGTCCTCTCTTTTCCTCTTCTTCTCCACAGAAAGAGAAGGAGCAAAGGTCAACAAAGTTGAGTGAGGGCTAATAAAATTTGTCAAATCAACGCGTGTCGCCGCCGCCACGACGGCAATCAGCCCAGCGCCGCAGCAGCAGCAAAACTGAGCAATTGGCCAATTATTGGGCAGCACTAATTAGTGCAGCAGTACTCTATTTAAAAGGTCAGAGAGTGGTGTCCTTACTTGAGATAGTCTCGCTTGCAGTAGGTCTTGCCCTCGCGTACGAAGCAGGTACAGCTCTCGTCGAGGTACTGGTGACAGTCGGCGCACTTCAGACAGGCGGCGTGCCACTCCAGATCAGGGTGGACGCGCAGAATGTACTGGTCGTAGATCTCGCTGCCGCAGCCAACGCACAGCGAGATCCGGGCGGACCACTTGCCGAGGCCCACGCCGCTCAGGTGCACCGACACGGCGCAGCAGTGCGGGTCACCGCCCCCGCCGGTCACCGAGCTGGGGGGCGTGATCGGTCCGTGCAGGTGGTGGTGGTGGTGGTGGAACTGATGGGGACTGCTGCTGCTGCTGCCGTTGTGGCTGTTCAGAGAATGGTGATGGCCGTTGTTGTTGTTGTGGTTGCTGTTGCTGCTGTTGCTGTTGTGATGATTATTCGCCCGACTGGAGGCCATCTCGGGGGAGGAGAGGTCAGAGCAGGTGAGGTCGCTGCTGAAGGAGGTGTTGTTGTTGTTGTTGTTGGCGATTGTTTTCCGAATAGGCGAGGAACAAGAGGTAGTGTTTGGAGGAGAGGAACAGGAAGAGGAGGAGGATTGAGGTGCTGCTGCTGCGCTGCTGCTGAGGCTGAAGATGCAGTGCCTTGGGATTGTGCCGTTGCCGGTGATTGCTGTTGCTGCTGATGATGATGGGGGTGATGGTCGTGGTGGTGGTGGTTGCTGCTGTTAGAGGAGGAGGACATCGGTGCAGCGGCCACTGCCATCATGGGCGGATGATCAGAGTGGTGGCACTGATCGAGGTGGTAGTGAATAAAAGAGCACTGACAAAAGAGGCGATGGACACAACACTGATGATGAAGACGATAAAGGAAGAAGTTTACAAGGGATAGTTGTACGACAGCAGTGTACAACGACAGTAGTTGGTTGCCGTACAATATCGCCCCCTCTCTGTTGTACAGTAGCTGTTTTCTTTTCAAACGTAAACACGGAACAAACACGACACTACAACTTCTTCTTACGATGACAAAGAAACCACTGCAGGACGGTCGTCAAAGGGATCGCCTCAAAAGGCTGAAACCAATCACCACAGCAATTTTCTACTAGTAATGCCCAAATGAGCGTCAGTAGCGCGGCTACTCATTCAGTCAACAACAACAACTACGACGAGGTCGACAATAATAATGATGTCTGCTGCTGCTGCTTCGGTCGGTGGCTGCAGAACGACGACTGCTGCTGCTGCTGTCGAAAAATCGAGGGTCGCCGTCACAGTTCAGCCGTAGACACACACACAGTCTTCTTGTACTGCTGTTCTTCACTGACTCTCTCACACTCTCTCACTCTCTTTCCATTTGCCTGGACGTCCCACCTCGTCACTGCCACCGCTCGATTCCATTGGCTGACGGCAGTGGGGAAAGGCGCGGCTCCGTCAGCCATTTGCCGTCGAAAAGCAGCAGCCGTCTCAGTGGTCGTCGTCGTCGCTTGCCAGTCACGCGTCAGGATCGAAGAGAAGTGCAAAGGAGGATGAAGATGGAGATGGAGAAGAAAACCGAAGACTAAAGAGAATAGAGAAAAATCGGCGATAAATAGAGCTGCCTGCTTGCAGACAGAGTGCCTAGGAGGAAGACAATGCCTAGCAAAAGAACGCATGCCATGTGAGGCAGCAGTCAGTGGCTTCAGTCAGCTCAGCAGCAGCTAAAGCCTGAACAGTCTGAAGGAAGAAAGCTTGTACTGTGCGGCAGCAGCCTACATGCCAAGATGCGGTATGTGTGATGTGTGTCGTGTACTCAGGGAACTGAACAGAAAGGGAGAGAGAAAGAGGGAACCAGGAGTTTGGACGACCAGACGACAGTGTGAGTGCTAAGGCTGGCTAAAGAAGAGAGTAAGAGGAACTTTGGCTGACAATGGACGACGCATCGATTGGCACTGCTCCTGCTGATGATGCTGATGCCCCCTCTTCAACTGAAAGAAGCACATCTCCATCGGTCGACGGCCGAATGGTCGAGACAAAGTGTAGCAAGTTTTGCTGAGTGCTTCAAGAGACTTCAGCAAAACAGCAACAGAGAGACAGCAGAACAGACAGGCTGACAGGCAGGAAGGAAAAAGGGCTTCAAGAAGAGCAAGTCCGGCAAGTCAAGTCACTAACTCTTTTGCGTCACCATATAGCACACTGACTTTGGCAGAGCCGATGAATCTCTTTGTGGATTCCCTCTTTCACTTCGGCCGCAGCAGCAGCAGTAAATCTAGCGTCCGAAAATAGTGATTTTTCTTCTTCTTCTTTGTTTGCTGCACCAGCAGCATCACCACTGACGTGTTTTCTTATTCTTCTTCTTTTTTGTTGTTGTTGTACGCAAGCATGCACACACCAAAATAGGCAGAAAAAGTGTACTGCTTTTTTGGCAAAGAAAACTCGAGCTCAGCGGCAGCCAAATTAACCTCTAATTGAGCCGGCCATTAATCACTGGCGCTCGAAAGGAAAGGAAGGGAAACGAAAAAGGGAGCTCCTTTCAAGTGTGCGTTAGAGAATAGGCAAAACAGTGTGGATAGCCGAGAAAGTAACAGTGTAGCTGTAGAGTCGATTTCCCCCTATTCCTGAAGCTCAATAGATGGATGGATGGATGGACGAAACAGGCTGAAGGGAACAGGCACTGGATAAACAGCCAAATGATGGATGATAGCTGATGAAGCAGCAGCAGCAGCAGCAGCAAGCACCCAATCGAATGGAGGCAGCTAAGCAGTCAACTGTTCTGTCAACGATTCGACGAGCATCCCCAAGTGCACTTGGCCTGTTGTAGATCAACTACCATCACCACCAAAAAACACGACACAATCACGACGACTAGGCGAGAGAAAATAAAAGCAAAAGACAACAATCAGAATCCAATGAAATCCATTGGAGTGCACTGCTCTGGGACACCTGTTCCAATCAAGACAAAAAACAGTAGCACCACCAGCAGCAGCAAGCCAATTCACTTGGCCCAATTGGCGCGACAATGAGAGTATGCAAAGTTGCACTGGTGTAGCTTGGTGCTGTTTGGTGGTGCACCGGAGCGGATATTTATTCGGTCGCCGCGAAACAGGGCAGTGGAGCGCAATCATCCAGATGACAGATATGGCCACTGGTCATACATTGCTGCTGCTGCTGTTGCGGGTGTTTTAGCTGTTCCAGAAAAAAAGAAGAAGACGACTGTTCCGATGAAAACAGACGACAGGCAAGACAGTGATGTGTGTGTGATGCTAACTAACAATAACTGGCAATAGTAATAATCATGGCAAAAAAGCAGTGCAGTGCGCACTGTAGCGAGATGACTCGTGGCTAATTCGATTAGTGCACTGCACACACACAGCCATTGGCTGGTTGATGCAGTCCAATGAGAGTGAACACAGCTAAATGGGCAATCAAATTAATACGAGTTAAATTGGCAGACGTAATAAATGCCCGTGTTCAACAGACCTCGGCTAGGCTAGGCTCGGTTCGACTGCTAACTGAAACAGACTGGGGACAGACTTTAGCGAGAAAAGAAAGGGAAAATGTTGGTTAAGAGAACAACCAGTGCTCCTCTGTCCGTCTGTCTCCTGCTGACACATGTCTGCGGTGAAGTGTGTGTGTGTGTGTGCCGTTTTCGGTATGAGGTTCAATTGTCAAATAGACTGTTGACAGCACCTCAATCTTTGGATGAAGATGAAGAAGCTGAAATAAAAAACGGAGCTTGACTCTATTTGACTTTACGCCAAGCACCACAATACGCACACACTCTAATGCAAACATTAGCTTTTATATTATTTATCCTCCTGCACACACACACAAGACAATACTCTAATCCAGCGCAGCGGTATTGTCTGACAGTGTGTGTGTGTGTATTTGAGTACAAGCCTGAGGTTGGAGCACAAATGTTGAATGCACATTTTTGCCGGTGAGGAAGCAGCAGCAGCAGCAACGGCAGACAATGCTCATCAAAAGTGAATAGAGGAAAAGAGAAGAGATAGTTTAAATATTTTCCTTCGCTAAATAACTCTCAATCTATAGTCAGAGGAGGTGTTCTGTGTGTTGAAGTGAAGTGAAGAGTGGTCACCTCAAGAGGAACCTCCACCACCAACCGATTTTGTGGCCTAGATCATTTATGAGCTGCTGCTGCCGCTCTCGTTGTCTCGTTCGTTTGAACTATCTTAGCAAGGAAGGACAAAGGGCAGATGTCGTCACAGTTATCAGCAGCAGCAACATAGCTCATTGGAATAATAGAAAAAACTGATGAACTGAACTGAAAAGACCGAAGACAAGATAATTGAGACATCGGATCGCAAGCAAAGAAAGAAGGTCTAGGCTTCAGTCCGGAGTGCGCGTGCTTTTCGCTTTGCGTGCATTGAATCTCCTGAACAACTGATTTGATCTTCAGAGTCTTTGAGTCAAAGTCAGTCAGTGTCTGGGTGAGGCCATTTAAGAAGAGAGAGAGAGAGAGAGAGAGAGAGAGAGAGAGAGAGAGCTTTTCTAGTGAGAATAATAGCAAGTCAATGGACAAAAGTCAATAGGTGAAGAGGACAATAGAAGTAGGATAGTGATGAGAACGTCTTCATTTGAGCAGATTTAGTAGAGTTGGTGATTGTGGCGTCTAGAAAACTAGGGGCTTAGAAGTCAGACTAGACACTGGCATATACAGACACGTCTCTATTAGGCAGTGCTGAACACAGTTCTTTTACATAATCACCACACAGAAACCCAACACTGATGTCAACTGTCTGTCTGTGTCTGTGAGACAGAGTTAGACAATCATCAACAACGACGACAACAGAAGACTGGAGCGCTTATTACACAGGTGAGCACTAGTTAGTGGAGGGCAAATTAGCCAACAAGAGCAACAAGTGCACCAGGACAGTTTAACAGCAGTGGGACCTGCTGTGCCTACTTCAATCCTAAACAGTGTGACAATGGTCTAGAAGAAAAAGAAGAAAAAGAAGAAGAGACAAGGAAAAGTAAACACACAAACAGAAGGTTCAGTAGGGTTGAAAAAAGGGAATAAAAGGTAGATAAAGGCAGGCTGTAAAATCTGTAGGGGACCGGGCAGCAGACAACTGCACGAAGTTGCTTGACAGTCTCAAAGTGTGCTGCAAAGTCAAGCGTGTGCGCCAACAGTGGATAGACTTGATAAAATCAAGAATGTTCTCAAGGATTATTACTGCTCACCTGAGCAGAATCAGAAGAGGGCAGAAGAACATAGGCGACAAGGTCCTCTTAGCTTTCGCCAGCAATTTGTCCACCACCGTCTTCAGACAGAGTTGGGCCCAAAGGTTTACAACAGCGCACATTCACATTCACGTTCTCACATGGCCTCTGGCCAAAGTAAACTGCCAGCAGAACTTTATTACACCACCACCGTCATCATCAGCACCAAAAAGAGGGTAAACAGGGGAGAGATTAGCACAAGAGCAAAAATAACTCAGTTTCAGGCAGTCGCTTCTCAAGTGTCTGCGATGGCTGGGGTGAAAATCTCGAACAACGGACCTTTGGCAAACAGAGAGAGAGAAGAGGAGGAAATCAGAGTTTGACCAGATTGCAGACTCCGACAAACCACTTGAAAGTCGGACAGAGAGTTTGTGCGATGGAGAATGTAGGTGAGAAGGAGAGAAGAGTGACCAGAGTGACAAAGAGGAAGAAAAAGAGAGCATCAACATCAGCATTTGGTTGAAGTGTTCATCAGTGCAGATGTTCAGTTTAGGTGTGCGTGCATAGAGGATCCGTTCAACTGCCGTGAACAGAGTCAGTGAACAGAGCAGTGAGTCGAGTGACTTGACTTTCTCTCTCTCCCAAACGTCAAACAGCTCAATCGAGTCCACAAATACACTGAACAGTGTGTGCGTGCCCGACTAGGCGGAACAACAGCAGCACAACAGTGTTCAGTGCCAAAAGTGAACAGTTGTCAGTGAGTGGCTGAAGCAGTGACTTCTGTCCGACTTTGATGCCCGTCTGCACTGGCAAGTCACAGTGCTCAGTTTGTAATCTAATTTATTTGTCATAAAAAGCGAGAGAGAGAGAGAGAGAGAGAGGAGAGAGAGAGAGAGAGCTACCAGCCACCCGCAAGGTGTTTAGTAGGTGGAAGAGGTGCAGTGGCGCAACTTTCGGGCTGCTGCTCATCATCGAAGTGCTCCAAATGGAATCCCCAAGCACACTGTATGGCAGGCGACAAGTGAAGCGAAACCGGGCAGCAAAATGGTCTCCACCATCGTCGTCGCCGTCGCCCATCTCCGTCGCCACTGCTGATCAAATGATCACACAGTGGTGTTGTCTGTTGAGTACACCACACTAGACAAGTGTCATAAATTTCGCTGACGACTTGCCCTTCTTTCCTACTGCTGCTGCTGTTGGTAGTGGTAGTGCAATCATCATCATTTACTTTGCAGCGGCACTACCGTCATTGTGAACCTTGTTCGAACATGGCCTGTCCTGGCCTGGCCACCGTGTGGCTCACTCTCAGTGTCCCTGTCTGACGTCCTTGGATGTGCACACGTGCTGTTTCTGGAACAGCTACTGCTTCCACTGCTGCTGTTGCCCGGTGTAAATGCTACGGGCGGGATTGCTGCTGTTGGCTGGGCTGCAGAAGAGAAGACCCAGACCGAGACCAAAGAGAGAGTGCTGCCACTGGCGCAGGACTCACCAGCACTCAAGTGGGACGTGTTAATAAGCGCAAAATGAGCAAACAATTCGAGCAGTGCCAGCCGCGTCATTATTACACTGAGGACTGTGTGTGTGTTTGTGTGTGTGTTTGGGCACTAAGTGTGCCCTACTACCACTACTGCTGCTGATGCTCTTGAATCGCGGGGGCCAGCATAATAAATGGCACTGTCATCGAGATGCGGACGTCGCATCGGACTGAATACACAGATAAAAGTCGATCAGTGCCGTGTTGTGTTGTGTTGTCCTTTGCTGGTCCCCATTCTCTCCCTCCTCAGCTAACCCATTCAGTGGGCCGTATCGGTGTCTCGTTATAATCAAATTATGAACTCATTGCAGACCCTCTCTTTTCTCCTTCTCTAATGGTTGTGTTCGCTCGCTTACATTGACTGACTGACTGACAGAGAGATACGAAGAGAAAACGAGAGAAAGACGTCAATGGAAAAGTCAATGAAGTAGGGAGTAGGCAAAAAGAGAGCAAACACACACTGCCTGATTGAGCAGTTGCAGGCGGGCAGCAGTGCTTAAATTAGATGATGCACTCCTCGCTGCACAATCCTTTCTGCTGGTGCTGCGTAGTTGCAGTTGTTGCATTTGACAGCAGCTGGTCAATAGAAATGCTGATGAACACCAAACACTAGCCACTACACTTAATGAAAAAAAAGAAGAGGAACAGAGATAAAGACGCGCAAAACAAAGTGAGAGTAGTAAAATTGTATCAAAAGATACTGCAGAAAATATTTAAAACTCAATTACAATAACAACATCACCAAAAACGTAATAATTCAATAAGCGATGGATACCAAACGCGCTCTCTAAACAATTACTTGCCATGCATAGCACACTTATTCATCACCACCCCATCCTTCTCCCCATCATCACCATCATCATCAGAAATCGGTCGACGACAATAATAAAAAAAGTAACTACGACAGCAGTGAAGCTTTGGCCAGCTAGTTCCCGTTAACCGTAAAGCTAAAATGGAGAGCAGCAGCAGCAACTGAAACAAATGGTGATCGGTACCTCCGAGAAACATTTACCGCCTGATCGCTGGCAAGCGGAACGATGATGATGGCGCGCAAGCGAGCTGGTAATGGATTGAGCTTGCCAGCTAGCTAGCGGAGTTTCTAATGGATTCTCTCCATTAGAAGCAGCCACCTCCTAGCCCTTCCACAGCCCTTCCCCGGTAGCTTCCTCCCTTCCTCAGCTTCCACACTGTCACCACCACTGTTCAATTTATTGGCGCTGCTGGTGAAATAGTATTAAATCTACAATCTTCGCCTCACCGCCAACTTTAGACTTGCACACACCATTGCCTGCCTGCTTCTGTCGATAAATTGAAGTCATCGAAAAGCTGGAAGGAAAGAAGCAGAAGCAAAAACGATGATGACTGGCGGCCAATGTGTGCAGAGGAATGGAAGACAATGAGACAATAGACCAAAGAGCAGTGGCCATGTTCAGCAGGAGGACCGCGTGTTAATAGCTGGCGAGTTAGGGCGCCCAGTGAAGCTACTAGTCAGCCGTTCCTGGAGACACTTACTGCGGTAATGAACAGAAGGCAGTTGGAGGGTGATAATGGCCACGCGAGCCATAATCGACACTGCTTTCTTGCGGCAACCGAAGCAGCAGCAGCTCAACACCACTGTACAAATGGCTTTCGGTCATCAACGGGGCAAAATGGTCTCTTTCTCTCTCGTTGACGCTCTCTCACTTTTGCTTGCTCACTCGGTTTCTGATTCAATTAACGATGCAGCAACATCAGCAACAGCAGCAACGGGAATCTCGATTCAATTCTTAATTAATGACACAGCACAAATGGATTCACAATGTGTGTGTGCTGTACCAGCACAGCAGGAAACAGTGAGGAGCTGACCAGTGAGCAACCTTTGGAGCACTTCTTCTTGGTGATAGCCAGCAAACAGGACTGGAACGCCAACCGAGATCACATGACAGCTGAGAGTGACCAGAAGAGAAATAAAAGACGAGAGAAGACCAGCAGCGACCAGTGCACCACTGCGTCCTCCATGTTCACTCGTAACACTAGTCGCACCAGTGTGTCCCGTCAATATTGAGTTACAGTTATTATTAATAACATGAAAATATTTTCATACAATGATTTATGATGGCAAATGGGAAGAGGAAGAGGAGGAGGAGAAGAAGAAGGGAATACTCTGCCACCAAAAACTTACAGCGACGACGACCACGACAACCCAGCACTGGTCATTCGATACTCCTGCTGGTGGTGATGGTAGAGCCGACCGCCGAGTGCACAGTAGTGGACAACTCCTTCACCTCATGCAGAGAAAACGCCAGTGGATGGATCAGCAGGCCAATTAGCCCGTGTGACCATTCGCTCTCTCTTTCTTTCACTTGACAGTTTCATAATCACAATTTATCAAAGCAGAAAGAGAGGCTACGCATTTTCAACATGTCACAGCAGTAGCATAAAGCCAGCCAGTCAAAGGAAAATGAAAAGAATCCTAACCACTTCTACCACAAAAGGGTTATCCCCCAGAATAAAAGAATGAAATCCAGCCAAAAGCATCAAATCGAAAAACATTGAGCGTCCAGAAACAGTAATTGTGCTCCAGTGTGTGTGTGTGTGCCACAGTGGTCAGCTGAAAGCAGTGTCATTTGCATTGTGTCGGCAGTGTCCAGTGTGATGTGTGAGTGTGTGTCCAGCATTGCAATTCCACAATTAAGCCTTCAACGGCTTTAACACAGCGTACACAGCCGAAACGGCGAGGATAGACAATAGAGAAACCGGTGACAGCAGTCAGCGGAAACACAATTAAGACTGCCTCGTGTCGTTCCAATTGGAACAGCCTATACTGTCTATTCGCTCCTCCACACACTGACAGTTTGACATCTTTTCTGACGAGCACTGACCACTGGTCAGCACTGGCCGGCACTTGTCAGTGCTCAGAACACAAAAACACACACACACAGTAGCATCGAATAAATCAAACTTGAAAAATTTGTCATGCACTACTATCAACAGAAGTGGAAAGAAGCCAAAAGAGGTTAGTAGAAGAAGAAATTGAAGTCCAAAAATAGGGGCAAATAGTGAGAACCTTCAAAAAAGGCAACCGCTACTTCTTGCTTCTGAAGGACATCCGGAAATGGTGCACCACCCGAACAGAAGTGCTGCCACTGCAGCCCTAGCCAACTT
The DNA here is from genome assembly GCA_024499935.1 of Tyrophagus putrescentiae. Taxonomy (NCBI): domain Eukaryota; kingdom Metazoa; phylum Arthropoda; class Arachnida; order Sarcoptiformes; family Acaridae; genus Tyrophagus; species Tyrophagus putrescentiae. Next base: position 8,234,822 of record JAMZRA010000002.1, on the reverse strand, counting down.
TCTATATCTGGACATCAACGGGCACTTCCGCACGTTCAACGCGCGCGCCAAAGTCAAATATAAATCATCGAGCAAAGCTGCTGCTGCTGTCCACTGTCAGTTCAGCAGCAGCAATTTGCCACTTGACCGGAACCAATTGCTGTCAGTGCAATCGAAGACTGGGAAGCATTGCATTGCCCAGCTCTTTCCAGCAGCCACTGTCTGATTACTGCCAGGCACGAACGGAGCCGCCAGTGTGTCCAGCACACACACACAACCAAAGTGGGTAACATTCGGTACAGCACACACCACAACCACCGAAAAACTAAGCACACACACACATTTCCAACTGTGACACAATTTGCTCTGGCGCTGGTTAACTTTGGCGGCGGCACTTTGAGTAGATTACCACTCCACCAGTGTGCTTGGTAAACACACGCAAAACTAACCGGAGAGAGAGGAGACAGTCTTTTTGACAAACAAGCTGACACTGGGCGAAAATTGAAATGTAATAATGTACGACAGAGCACAACAGTGAGGAGGAGGTGGTGGTGGTGGGGTGACAAACACAACAGTTCTTCAGTTATTATTTATATACACTTGAGATATTACTACAAAGAGTAGAACAGAAGCAATAATCATAACTGTAAAAGTGGTGGTGAAATTTTCAGAGAGAGAGAGAGAGAGAGAGAGAGAAACAGAAAGCAACAAAAGTTGTAAAATAAAAAACTAACACAAGAGAATGTTTAGCACATTTGCACAGTATATAATTCCGCTAATTTGCATTCAGTACCGCCTGCTGTTGTTGCTGCTGTTGCTTGTAATTGTGCTGCAGCAAAAACAGAAATAAACTGCGATGCTTAGCAAGTATACTGGTGTGCTCTGCATAACAAGTGCAATAAAAAGGAAAACAGGAAAGAATTAAAACTTACTGTACAAGGGGGGGGAGTGACATCGAAAATTTGAAAAGGAGGGACATGCAATGTACTTTAGGTAGGTGCAACTAAATAGGAATTTGCAAAATATCGGGAATCATGTCCACCTTCAGCCAGCAAACTAGGGGCGTGATGCCAGGAGTGTAGGGAGCGTGCTTGTGAAAGAACAATACGCCGTCAATCTAAAAGTAAGGCAAATAAAAGTCAAAATGATTGAAAACGCATCAACTAATAAAACTTACGTTGCCGTTGAACTGATACGGCCCTTTGGCCTTGTCAACAATGTTCTCCGCTGTGCACTGGTGGTAGTGCAGAGGCACAAAGTTAAAGAGCTTCGAGACCTTGGTTGCCCCGCCAAAGTTGAATACTTTTGACTGCACATTTGGTTTAGACGGAGAAAGGATTTCAGACTGATCCGCCTCGACGTCTGCCATTTCCGAGTCTCCGGAAACATCGGAAACAGAAAGCACAGAACTGCTTTTAAAAGGTGACTTTTGTGGAGTTTCGGCATTCGTTGAATACTCTTCAGCAAAACGAGATTTCAGCCAGAAGAAGCGAAACTCTGCCTCACAGTCGAGAAAGGAGTAGCCGTTGAGAGAAATCAGATCGAGGACGTAGAAGGTGTGCTCCTCTTCGACGTAGATGGCGTCGAGAGCGCTGCCGCCCTTACTTGACCGGCGGTTAGAGTGGCTACCGCCAGGTAGTAGGGACTGAAACTCAAACATAAAGTACCCGGTGCGAGAGTAGACGCTCGTCTTGCCCTTGGCTGCCACCACCAAGGTCCGCTTTCCTCGTGGACAGAGCACCATGAACCAGTCGGTGAAGAAGTCTGAAGGGACATCGACCAGCCACTCGGAGAGCATCAGCTGCTTGGAGATCAACTTTCGAAGCTCCTTTTCGTTTTTCTGACGCCAGGCGCGGTTTCGTAGAAATCGATTCGCTTTGCGTTGCCTCCTTTGTTACCCTGTGGATTATCAACTTGCATTGCATCACTTTTGCATTCCGCGGGTGCTGCTTCCTCCGCCATAGAAATGTCAGCATTGTTTTTCGGCTTGATTTTCTTTGTAGAACTTTCTAAAATAGGTAATTCCTCACAGTCTTCCGTATCTTCAATGCAATCAATAATGGGTCGCAAGTTGTCAAGAATCTTTTGCCGTTTTCTAAAAAGCATGAAAGAGTAAAATTACATTCAACGTCACTTGGGAAAACAAAAACATACCTTTTCAAATTCTCCAGCAGCTCCTGACGACGCTTCTCCTGCAGTCGTTTCATTCCGTCCTCCGAATTGGAGCAAAACTTGCGGCAGTAAGTGGAGAATTTCGGATGCGGCCTCTTTGGATCGTTCTCCACCAGCTTGCTGACATTGAAGCGGTTGAAGAAGTCATCTGCCAGAGCAGCAGCAGCTGCAGCTGTCGTGCCGCTGTTGTCGCTGGTGCTTGAATCAATTGTTGTTGCAAGTTCGGGGGCCATGTTTCTTGAAGAAGAGTAAAAAAAAGATAAAAATCCGGCGGAATTTCGAGAAATGCTAATGAAATTCTCACATGTCAAAACAATCCAAGCTCGGTGACTTTTCAGCCCACCTAGCATCGAAATAGTCGGCTACTGTGACACTGTAAACAACAATCCTGCGTCGGAGAGTTCAAGACTTGAAGGCAACCAATGCGAAGTGAACCAACCAGCCAGCTTTGGTGCCACCAAGAAGGCCACTATCGATCAACTAACTGATCCTTGAGAAAGTGCTGTACAGCAGCTGTACTGCGATAGCGATAAGCAACTGTCAGTTGATGCTGTTGGCCTCTCCTGTTAGCTTGCACTTGACTGTTTTGTGTGTATGATAGAGTGTGGGCATAAAACGTCCTGCAGCTGCTGCCTTCCTGCCAGTCATTGCGCCTGGTGAAACTCTTGGTCTTTTCTCTCGCTTCAGTCTTCGCCTCGCACTTGTGATCATTCTCACTGTGTTTTCTTCCTTTCACCCAACTTGGCAATTTTGATCTTCTCCCATCATCCACACCACACCATAACACATTTTAAAATGAATCAATCTCCTTTCGAAAACAAATCCGAGTCAAAGGTATGAAAACTAGATTTTTCCTGTTTTTTCCTGACCAACTGACCACCGTTTTTACTTCAGGTCGTCGAGCGACTTCGCCCGATCGCGGGCATCGTCCTGATGGCGAACTCAATACTGAACTGGGAGAAACCATATCACGCGCCCATGGTCGGATCTGCGATCACCTTAGTTTACATGTAAGACTTTGGCTTTTTTGTTTGCTAACAAAGAACTAACAGAACTGCTTGCTTTTTCCAGGCTGTTCTGGCTCATTGACGCCTCGGTGCTGTCCAAGCTTTGCATTATCGCCATCATCGCCGTCCTGCTCGACTTTTCACTGCCAATCGTCAATGGCATGATCTCAGCAAAGTGGTAAGTGCTATCTGTCAACACACAGCAATTATTCCACACATTTCCCTAACACACTACAACTACTTCCTACTATACAGGATTCAAGAGAACGAGGCCAAGTTTGAACACATCTGTCGCACTCTCTCCGAAGTGGTTGACCGCCTCTCCAACGCCTACCGTGTCTTTGCGCAGATGAAGCGCACCTCCACAAAAACTTACTACGGAATTCTGATGTGCAGTTTGCTCTTTGTCGCCTGGCTGGGCAGCCTCATCCACAATCTCCTGCTGGCGTACCTCTTCACGCTGGCCATCGCCCTCTACCCGGGCATCTCCAAGCAGGAGGCCTTCAAACGACGCATTCTCGGCTTCGCCTCCAAGATCAGCTCATTTGTCGGTCCATCCGCCGCGGCAGGCAAAAAGCCTAGCACTCTCAACAAAAAGACCACATAGAATGGGAATCGCGAGAGAAATCAAATCACCAATCACCCGCAGCAAATCTCACCACGCGTACTCTCTTCACTTTCTCCTTTAAAATCCTCTTTCTTTAATTTTACTTCTTTCCTCCTTTTATTTAATGATCTGAAACAAAAAGTAATGTTATTTCCCTATGTTACTGTACAGGAAGCTATAGTTTTATTACCTACTACACTAGGCCTGTTAACACACCCCTACACACATACATAGTCATTGCTTCGAATCACCGCTTGAGCACGTTAATAAACGTCTCTGGACTGATCTCAATGTTGCCCACCATTCTCATCTTTCGCTTTCCCTCCGCCTGGCGGGCGAGCAGCTTCTTCCGGCGGGTGTCATCGCCGCCGTACAGCTTCGCCGTGACGTCCTTTCGGTAGGCGTTGACGTTGGAGCGGGCCACCACCTTCGCCCCCACCAGCGCCTGGATCTTGATCTTGAACTGCTGCCGTGTCAGGTGGTCGGCCAGCTTGTCGGCAATCTGCCGCCCAAAGAGGCGCGCCCGCTTCAGGTGGACGATCATCGAGAGCTCGTCTACGGGCTTGTCGTTCAGCTTAAAGTCCAGTTTCACCAGCTCCGCCTCTCTGAAGCCGGCGTCCTCGTAGTCGAAGGAGGCGTAGCCGCTGGAGAGAGACTTGATGTGGTCGTTGAAGTCGATAATGACCTCGCTCAACGGCAGCAGGTACTCCAGCAGCATGGAGCTGTCGCTGATGTAGTAGCTGTTCAGCTGCTCACCCCGCCGCTCCATGCACAGAGTGGTGATGGCGTTCAGGTGCTGGTCAGGCGTGATGATCGTCCCCTTGACCATCGGCTCGAAGTAGGTCTTGATGATCTGCGGTGCCGGCAGACTGGCCGCATTGGTGATCAGCAGCTCGTCGGTGCCGTACGCCTTCAGGTTCTTCTCGCCGTGAATGCGGACGCGGTAGGGGACGCTGGGCGCGGTGATCATCACCGTGGCGTCGAACTCGTCGTCCAGTCGCTGGCAGAAGACCTCCATGTGCAGCAGGCCGAGGAAGCCTAGTCTGAAAGGAGAATTAAGTAAAAATAAGCACACCACTAAAATCTTTTACTTGAATCCGTTGCCCAGCGCCGCGTGTGACTCCTTTAACATGTGAACGCTGCTGTCGTTGAGCAGCAGTTTCTGCAGACTCTTCTGCAAATTGCCAAAGTCCGCCTTTTCGCAGGGGTAGATACTGGCGTAGACCATCGGATTCGACTTGAGCCGCTTCGTCCGTGACTCGTCCTTGCTCGGCTGAACACTTCCGTCAGTGCTGTGCAGGCAGAGGACGTCGCCAATGGCAATGTCAGCGTGGTCGTGAATGTTCGCCACGACGACGCCCACCTGGCCGGCGTAGAGCGTCGGCGGGCTGCCGGCGACGGGCACCTGTTTCGGGTGGAGAGCGTTGATCTCCTTAACGGTGTGCACCTTGCCCGGACTGCTGCTGATCACCAGTTGGCTGCCCACCGAGAGGGAGCCGTCAAAGATGCGCACCAGCAGGACGATGCCCTTGAACTTCTCGTACCACAGGTCAAAGACGACGGCTTTCAGTTTAGGCTGGCTCGTTTCGGATGCGGCTGCTGCTGATGCTTCTTCTTCACTACCACCTTCTGTCAGTTTGGGCGGAGGAATCTTCTCGATGATGGCGTCCAGCATCTCCGCCACGCCAAAACCCGTCTTTGCCGACACCTTCATGATCTCATCAGGGTTGAACTCAAACAACTTCTTCAGCTGCGTCGTCACCGACTGCACGTCGGCATTTTTCAGATCAATTTTGTTCAGCGTCGGCAGGATGGTCATGTCTGCGAGGAGGGCGTGATTGAAGTGGGCAATCGTTTGCGCCTGAACGCCACTGTTCGCATCGACGAGAAGGATGGCGCCCTCACAGACAGACAAAGACCGCCAAACTTCGTAGGAAAAATCGACGTGCCCGGGCGTGTCGATCAGATTGAGCAGGTACTCCTCACCGTCGCCGCTGTACCTCCAAACGAGCGAGCACGTCTGCGCCTTGACTGTAATTCCACGCTCACGTTCCACCTGAAGGTTGTCCAGAAACTGGTCGCACATGATGCCATCCTCCTTTTTGACCGTTCCCGTCAGCTCGAGAAATCGATCTGAAAGTGTCGATTTTCCGTGATCAATGTGTGCCACAATAGAGAAGTTGCGAATGCGGTCTAGCCGCTTGAACCGACTGAGGTCAAATTCCTAAAACATTGAAGAGAAGTTATCATGAAAGCAACCGAGAGAAGTTCGACAAACCTCTTTCGGAGGCTGAACATTTGGCCCCTTCAGCTGGGACGGCGTGGACGAGAGCTTCAGTGAATTTTTGAGGAACGCTCGATGAAAGCATCTCTGAAGAAGAACATTCCTATGGAGGAGAAGGTGCATTTTTAGGCGATCCTCATCATGGAGAACTCCTGCCGGTAAAAAGAAAACAAAAAGCACGTTTTCGAAAACAAAATCAAAACAAACGCTCAGTTATCGATAACTTCGATAGTCGGGTTCTGTTAGTTTGATAAGAAACGCTGATTATCCGCTGAGAGAAGGTGCATGTTTGCCTTTCGCTGTGCTGCACAGTGCTGCCACCTGTAACACTACTAACGCAAAATATGCTCACTTTTGTTGTGGAGAATCAAAAGCTCTGTCTCTGCTGGCGATTGCATTGCTCATCTCGAAAATTCGCCTCATCAACAAAACACATTTATGCGCTCTATTTGATGTAAGCTCGAGGCTTTTTGAGACGGTGCGACGTTGCAGTCAGCGTGTCAGGTTTTATTGTACATTATACTACTGTAGATTATCCTCATCAAACGTTTCATTTTTTGTGTGTTCACCCTTTTTTCAATTTACTAAACAAAACCCATAATGACACTCAAGATGACTCGTAAGTAGCTTCATCGTCCAGTTACTATTTTCTATTTACCTCTGTTGTTTGTTTGTTTACAAATGCTCCTCAGGTGGTAACCAGCGTGACCTCGCTCGAGCGAAGAATCAGAAGAAGCAGCAAGAGCAAGCCAAGAAGAAGGCCGCCGATGAGAAGGGCGCCAACAAGGGACAGACGCTGGAGGAACGTCGACTGAGGTTTGTGTGATCTTAAGCTCACAGCTTTACTCATCCTTATCACCTTGTGGACACTTGAACTTATCAAAAGTTTTGTTTGTTTTTTTGCAGAGATGCCGAGGTGATGCGGCTGAAACAGAAGAAGGCGGCGGACAAGGAAGCCCAGGATGCAGCTGCAGCGGCGAAAAAGTAAAGGCACCACCATCTACCAATTTCTTCAAAGCAGCAGGCGCCTCTTCGTAACTGCAACTAATGATAATCTGTTTCCCACTTAATACCGACGTTATAAAACACACAAACAGCATCTTTTCTAGATCTAAAGAAGGAGATGACAAGCAAGCAACACAACTGTATTATTTGAACTGATAAGTAAGAAAGTCTACTAAGGTCTGACTGACTGCTGTGTTCCAATTTACCTGAACTGCTGGGCAAACAAAAAAAGAAATACCGCTTTATTGACAATTTAAAAGTAGAAAGTGTTGAGTGCAGAAAAAAAGGATAAAAAGAGAGCTTTCTTATGAGGTACAAATCATCATCATTCTCATCATCATCAGCCCTTCATCAGATCCTTTCGAGCCTGGTAGTAGCCAGTGTGGTAGCCGGTCATGTACCAGGACATGAGCATGAGGCGAGCACGTCATCGTCGTCCTCAGTGGGCAGGGCGCCTCCCATCGAACTGCCAGCACTGGGTCCATTGGTGATGGCTTGCAGGACAGTTGCGACAGAGGCCGAGGCTCCTTCAGGTCCCGCCGGGCTGAGAAAGGGTGGCGGTGGAGGGATGATGCGATTTGGGGTTGCTGTGGTGTTGGTAGCGAGGTGGGTGGGACCGCCTAGGGAGCCAGTCATCAAGTTGGATTGAGGCGGAGGAAAGTTGTGCTGGAGGTGATAATGCTGCTGCTGCTGCTGGTGATGGTGGTGGTGGCTGTGAAGCGAGTGCTGCTGCTGCTGCGGATGCATCTTTGTCGGAATCAGCGACAGCTCCGGCATCGCCGGTCGTTGGTGACCACTGCTACTGACTGGAGCTCCCTCGGCTTCAAACCGTCTGAAGAGAAGTTGTTGTTGTACATCGTCGCCTTAGTGGACACCCCGCCGCTGTAACCGTCCTGAATGGCCATGTCGATCTGCAGCTTGCGCACTCGCTCTCCGGCGGATGGCTTCAGCTCGACCAGGGCCCGGTGCTCCTCGTTCTCGTAGCCAATGTAGCGGATAGTGCAGGTCTGCTCGGCAACATTGATGGCAACGATCTTGGCCTCGTAGTCGACGCCGTCCTCGAGGTAGGTCGCCTGGCAGAAGGCGCCCTCCTTCCAGTTGTACATTGGCTTGCTAAGCAGAATCGGTGGCTGCTGATGGAGGTGTCTGTTGCTGGCGCCCGAAGAGGCCGTGGGGCAGATCTTCGATTTCACCGTGAGCTTGCTGCTTTTCACGAGCTTCTTCTTACTGTCACTTGTGGTGATGGCCGCGTTCGCTGACGTACTGCTTTTGCCATCATTGTTGGAGTTAGTATTTGTTGATAGTGATTCGCTGCCTTCTCCTTGTTTGATGTCTTTGCTTCAGCACTTGTCTCTTCTTGAGCCACCTCCTCGCTGGTTCTGCCGGTGAATCGCTTCGTCAGCTCGTCATTGATCTGCTTCTGCGAGGCCTCGTACATCTTGATCAGCACTGAATCGTCCCAGATGTCGTCGTCGTTCAGATCCACATCATCCTCGTCCTCGTACTCCGCCGACTCATCCTCTCCGTCTTCCTCCTCCTCCTCCTCCTCAGAAAGCCCGGGTCGGTCCTCACCCTGGGGCGGCTTCACAGTGTTCATTGGGGGTAAATGAGTGCTCTCTTTGATGGAAAGGGATAAAAGTCGATTCAGCAGTTGATGCAAATGTCGGTCAGTCAGGTTTTCTGATGACAGCAGCTGCGGCGGTTGCGGCGGCGGCAGCAAAGCGTGCACATGGGAAAGTTCTATTTTGGAGCGGGTTTGCTGCAGTTAAACACTAGGCGGCAGTGCAGGCTGCCAACTCGGAAGTTGCCCATTTCAAAACTTCAAACGTCGGTGAAAGTTCCAGTAATGCGCATTTCTTCTTCCTATTCTAGGTTCCATCTTAATCATTTTTTTAATTTGTTTGGGAGCCCCATAAAACAGTTTTCACAGTTGTTTCCAGGTGGTTTAATGTTTGGCCAAGTAACACATGATGAACTAAGCACAAACATTCATTCGATCGTGATTAAATGAGTGCAATTAGGCACGGTTTGTTTGCACTTCGACACTACCGGCGGCTTGTAATTTACACCTGAACTGGCGATTCGATGATGGACAAACAACAAACAACACCTGTAAGCACACCTGATGAAATGGACGGATGAGGACAACTATATTTAGCTGGGCAGTTAGGAGAGTTGAAGACTCTTTTCAGAGTTAATAGCATCAACTACAGTTCAGCGATGATGACTATGATGAGGATGATGATGAGGGTGACAGCACGAGAACATCGTCAAACAAAACTCGTCGTATTCTTTCTCCTTCAGGTGCTCTTTGCATTGTGCTGCTTCACCCCGGTCATCGATGGCCGTCTCTTTCTCAACGAATGGGCCGTGCGGATCAACGGCGGCGGCGGACTCGCCGAAGCGCGGGAAATTGCCCGAAATCACGGTTTCGAGTTGGTAGAAGCAGTGGAAGGCTTTCCAGACATCTTCATCATGAGGAAAAGTCCCGGGGAGAGCAGTCAACGGGCGCTCTTCAGGCGCAGTCAGCGAATGAAGAGAGGCCTCTTTGAACAGGGGATGAACTTCACGGACATCATTTCCACTGCTCATCGACTGGACAACGACCCGGCTGTGCTCTGGGCCCAGCAGCAACAGGCAAATGTGCGCGTCAAGAGGGAGTTTATGGCCACCGCCGAAGAGAAGAAGGAGGAGGAGAAAAGTGAAGAGCAGCAGACGCAGGTGTTGCGAAACGACCCCTTTACGCAGTTCTTCAGCGGAATGATCGGCGCGGGGAGGGCCAAGTTTGGGCCAGGCTTTGAGACGACGCCGGCGAAGAACAATCTGCTCGGGCGGTACAACGACGAACTGTGGCCCCACCAGTGGTACATTCACAACAGTCCGACGTCGCAGCTGGCCAAGTGGGACCACGGCATCACCAAGGTCTGGGAGATGGGCTTCACGGGCGCCGGCACCACCGTGGCCATCCTCGACGACGGCGTCGAGTGGCGGCACACTGATCTGATGGCCAACTATGTAAGTGAAAGTGAGGGAGGAGGGAAAAGCGGTTTTTTATCATTACCACTCCCACAGGACCACAATGCCAGCTTTGACGTGAACGACAACGACTTTGATCCCTGTAGGTTTGCCCTGATTTCAGGTCAAAACTTCTAACCCCCCCTTAAACTTACCCCCTTTCTCTCTTTCTTCCAGCACCTCGGTATGACCAGAAGGACAGCAACGCCCATGGAACGCGCTGTGCAGGGGAGATCGCTATGGCGCCACACAACCTAAAATGCGGCGTAGGCGTGGCCTTCAACGCTCGCATCGGCGGCATTCGCTGCCTGACGGCGACCTCTCCGACCTGAGCGAGGCGAGGGCGCTCTCCTTCAAGAACGACTACATCGACATCTATAGCTCCAGCTGGGGACCCAGTGACGGTAGGAGTGTAGTAACTGTGCCTAAACGAAATCGAAAATAAAAAATTCTTTCATTCTCCATTTCAATAAGACGGAAAGACGGTGGACGGGCCGAAGGTGCTCGCTGCTGAAGCGCTGGAGCGCGGCACCACCTTTGGCCGCCGCGGCCGGGGCGTCCTCTACGTGTGGGCGTCCGGTAACGGCGGTTCTCGCGGAGACAACTGCAACTGCGACGGCTACGTCAGCTCCATCTACACCATCTCCATCGGCTCGGTGTCGGAGTCGGGCCAGTTTCCGTGGTACGGCGAGAAGTGTGCCAGCACGCTGGCGGTCGCCTACAGCAGCGGCGCCTACCAGGACCGGAAGATACCGACGACGGACATCCATAACGCCTGCACGATGGAGCACTCGGGCACGTCGGCGGCGGCGCCCATCGCCTCTGGCATTCTCGCTCTCGTTTTGGAGGCAAAGTAGGCGGCGGTGGTTTTTTCCTTTTGGTCAGATTTCTTTAAAAACCTCTAATTTACCACTAGTCCCAACCTGAGCTGGCGCGACGTCCAGCACCTGATCGTCTGCACGGCAGAGTTTGGCCCGCTGGCGGAGAACCGCGGGTGGAAGCGAAATGCCGCCGGTTTCCTCTACAACAGCCAGTTCGGCTTTGGCCTGCTCGTCGCCGACGCCATGGTCCGCAGTGCTCTCCACTGGGTGACCGTACCGGAGAAGGTCGTCTGCGTCATTGGCCCGAAGAAGCGAGGACCCGGGGCGATGACGACGGTGATGGGGCCCTTTGGGACGCAGAAAACGACGGTCAGTTTCAGCAATGACGACCTTGCCGGCTGTCCCATTCGCTTCCTCGAGCACGTCCAGGTCATAGTGACGGTGAACGCGAATCGACGGGGAAACATTAGAGCCTACCTCACGTCGCCGCATGGTCAGTGCCGCTTATAAGATTAGCAACTTTATAACTTTTTTTTAAACCTAGAAACCCTTTCGCTAATCATGTACCCACGGCCCGATGACGACATCCATGGCGGCTTCAACAACTGGAACTTGACAAGTGTCCAGTTTTGGGGTGAGTCTCCGCGCGGCGACTGGAAGCTGGTGGTGGAGAACGCGGTGAGTTTTTTTGAGAGATTGAGGGTTGATTTGTTTACATTTAGTGACGCGCTTTCTCTCTTTTCTTGTTCAGAAACCGAACGAAGGCAAGACTGTGGTCACGTTGGCCAAGGCGGAGCTAGTTCTGCACGGACTGACGCAGCCGGGTGGCTGCCTCCGAGAGACGCCCCACCGGCGGTACCTTCATTCAGAGCTGATCACCTCCATCATCGACAAGACGCCGGTGAGAGTTTTTTATAATTTCTCAAAATTGTTTTTTCTAATTTCACTTTTACTCGCAGGAATACCATGACGACTCGCTCTCCGACCCGCTGCGCTCCTTTTCCAGCATCTTTGATCTGGACAATAACTTCTTCTAGCCTTACCCTCTTTTTCTGTCATCAACACTATCAAAATAAAGAAATGATTTTGTAAAACAAAGTGGAATTTTTGTGTTTAGTTTTTGTTATCTTTTGATAAAAAAAATGCTTGCTTCTTGCGCTTCCGCATTTCAAAATTCTTTATGGAAAGTTTCCTCTTCTGAAACTATTCTCCTCACAACTTTTTGCTGTTTTGCTGTCTGTTTTGGTGGCTGAGCGATTGCACCGCTTGTTTATCAGCATCGAGAGACGAGAGTGGATACGTCGTTTTCATCTCCCTTATTGCAATAATGAATGCCTGAATTGATCAACAACAACAACGGAAAGAAGCAGACAGCCTCAACTTGACAACTCCAAAACCAAAGAGCCCATGTTCTGGTGAAAAGGCTGTACGTGTGGGTTTTAGTTTTTGCCGCTGCTGTCACCGTCACCAAACTACCTGAGATCAGCCATGAAACGACAACTTGATGATGAAGGAGAGTTTCTGCTGGACGAGGAGACGTTTGACTTTAAGCAGTCTAAGGTAGCTGAAGATGAAGCTGCGAAGGTGATCTCAGAATCGACCTTCACTGCGGAGATGGAGGCCCTCGATGAGGAGCTGAAGTCTCGGTGTCAGTGCAATCCATACTCGCCTTTCACTCACGCGGGACCCTTTGTTTTGGGTAGGTGTCAAATTGCTGTTTTAATTTTCTACTTTTGCTAACTTTCCACCTCCACCTCAGGCCAACAACTGAGCGACGCACAGTTCATAGACCTGGACCAGTTTGTCGCCCGGCGAGCCGTTTCTGACTCCTCAAAGGACGACGACCCGAACCACTACTACATGCTGAAGATTGTCACCCTTCCCTGGAGCAAGGAGGAAGAGAGCTATTCGCAGCGACAGGCGAAGCTGCTCATCTACAACGAGTACTCGGTGCTGTCGATGCTGCGCGACCAGAGTGGCGTCATCCACCTTCACGGCCTCTACATGGACTACTTCTACGATGATGAGGCTCTGGGCGGTGGTAGTGGTGGTAAGACTTCGAACGGCCTCAAACAGCCACAACCCTCATCGGGGGCAGCATCTCAACAGAGGAGCAGTCAGGCAACACCGCCCACAACGAGCTATCACAATCCAATGCAGGCACAAGCACAGCCACCACTGCCGCCGCCGTCGCCGCTGACTCCGCAGCAGGCGAGAGACCAAAAAGAGGCGACCAAGATCCGGGGAATGCTCGTCGTCGGTCCGAAGAGCATTATGAACTCTCATCCGGCGAGCAGCACCATACTGGCGTCCACCATTCGAAACTCTCCGCTGGGTGTCAACTGGGGAAAGCAGAAGGAAAAGGAGGGGCAGGAGAAGGAGCAGTCTGATGATGGAGCAACTCAATCAGCAGACGGTGGTGGTAAAGAGAGGCAGTCGTCTTGGAAGACGGTGGCGGTTCTTCTGCCAACACTACCACCACCGCTACCGCCACTGTCAACTCGAGCAGTTTTCCGGTGAACTGCCCACGCCGGGGCAAGCTGATGCGCCGCATCATCCTCGTTCTGGACTGCTACATCGCCCACATCTACTGCTCGACGGTGTACCCGCTGCCGCGCCTCTTCAGCCGCTTCACCACTGTCAACTCTGAGTACGAGAATCTGCAGGAGTACGTGAAGCGCTATCGCATCATTCCGGAGATGAAGACGCTGCTGATTATGAAGCGCATCGTCGACATCGTCCACGAGCTCCACCAGCGCAACATTGCCCACCGCGACCTGCGCCTGGAGAACATTCTCTTCAACCACCGCGATGAGAAGGTGATTCTGGTCAACTTTGGCCTGGCGCGGTACGTCATCAACGACCGCATCTGCATCTGCGACCACCGCGGCTCCTCCGCCTACATCAGCCCTGATGTGCTGCGCCGAAGGCCGTACAACCCCAAGGCCTCGGACTGCTGGGTAAGACTTCTGGGTTTTTTGAATGACCACGACTCTTGGTGTTCACCATTATTACTTTCCTTCACAGGCAATGGGCATCATCTTCTACACGCTCCTCTTTGGCAAGTTCCCCTTCTACGCGGAGACCTTTCCCGAGCTCTTCAGTAAGATCAACATTGGCGAGTACAGCCTGCCGCCCGCCGTGGCGGTGTGGATGGACTCGGCGGAGGACCAGCCCACGAAGACGGAGACCTGCTCGATGGTGATCTACCACAAGACGAGCACGCTCATCAGCCGGCTCATCGTGACGGACCCGAACAAGCGGATGACTGCCGGGGAGTTTCGCCGCCACCTCAGCCTGCTGATTCGCGAGAAGGTGCTGGCGAAGTGTCAGCAGGAGGACAAGCGGCTGATTGCCAGTGGAAAGGTGCGCGACGACCAGCTCCAGGTGGTGCCCGACGTGCTCCACAACAGACGACGACGAGGTGGAAGAAGAGAAGAAAGTGGTCGTTGTGATCAGGACCACTTTGAGCATGACAACCCTGTCAGTGTTGAGGAAGAAGAGGAAGAGGAGGAAGATGATGCGAGTCGACACCTGCACGACCACAACTACTTCCAGTCGATGCAGCTGACGAAGACGGCCATCAGTGAGCTGATCAGAAAGGGAGAGCAGGGGGCGGCGTACTACCCCACCGCTGTCCAGCACCAGTTCAGCAACGACAGTGGGGTGGAACTTGTGGGCACTTTTGCGTCGCCCTCCTTTGCCGGGCATTCCCATCCTCTTCGCCCCGGCCCTCACTGGAACGCCTTTTGCCGGTACCGGGAGGCGCGCTGGCAGCCGAGCAACTTCCTTCGCAGCTACCGTGCTCCCTCGGTGTACTCGCCCCTCACCGACCGTTTCTACCTCCGCTTCGGCGTCAGTCAGTACGAGGATCTGCAGACTGGTCCTGCCTCGAGCTGTCCTTCCTCCGCTACGAATACTCACAATGCTTACACGGGCAGTTCCTTTCTCTCTGAGCAGCAAACTGCAGCAACAGCAACCACCTCAAACAGGCATCACTACCAGCCCTCGCTCTTGCTCTCGGTGATTCGTCCAAACAAGCGACACAAGTCCTTCTCCAAGTCGAGTGCTGCAGCAGCAGCAGCTGCGGGAAGCTCTGCCGGAGGAAGTGGAGCTGGTGGAGCTGGAGGTGACAGTGCTGCCGATGCTGCCCCCTACCTTCGCTCGCCCACCTTTCTCCGCCTGGGCTCGAAGAAGATGGCCCAGAGTGCCGGTGTGGGCGGCGTCGGTGCCGGCAGCGGCGGCAGTGGTCCGTCCTTTTCCGCCGCTGCCGCCGCCGCAGCCGCCTCCTCCTCTCGGTACACCGTCATCAAGGTGGAGGGCGACGTGCGACCGCTCAGCGAGAGTGAGATCAACCTGGCCAAGAGCTTTCTCAGCTCGCAGTAACTGTCTGAGGGGGAAGGTACTTTTTCCTAATCAGCATTTGTAACAATGTACAAAGGGGTACCGACCACTGAGTTGACAGATATGTGCAATACATTTATAAAATGTACAAATAAAAGCCGATTTTCTTTTCTGACAACAAGTGGGGTCAAGGTTCGGGAAAAACTCACAAACTCCACAAATTGGCGTTTTGCGCCTTCAAACATGGCGTTACTAACAAGGCTGGTTGGCACCTCGTGAGCTCAGTTGCGCTGATATAAAAAAAGGTAACCAGGCCGATAAAATAATAGCCATTTTGTCCTAACTTACAATTAAAAGGGAAGTTGGAACAGGGACAGTAAAAGTCCTAAAAAACGGTTAATTTTCAGTCAAATCTGTTTTTGTTATCAGTGAAACCTCAAGGAAGACGCTAAATGATTCGAATTATGCCGAAGCCCTTTCTCCTTCTCCTTCTTGTGCTCTCCGGCAGCAGCAGCAGCGAGCAGACGACCAAAAAATCTCCTCTTTTTATTTGGCGTCTCTTCTGTTGGAAACGTGCCTGCGCTTTCTCCTTCTCTGCCGCCACCGCCGCCGCTTGCCGCTCTCGTGTTGTGTGTGTGTTGAGAAAGAAAGAAGAGAGAGAGAGAGAGATTGCAATGCAGGCTGCTCTGTAGGATCCTCGTTCTCTTTCTCTTTTGTGTCATCTGCGTTTGTTGTGTTTTGGGTTCCCACTTTTTTGTTCATTCATCTCGTCGTTCGGGTTTCCCGATTACCTTCACCATCACGGCCACACTCTGGTCTCTTGGATCTTCACCCACCTTTGAAAAGAGCCTGGCCCCTTCCATTTAATCAGCTAGCTTTATCGTCGACGAAACCTGGACGAAGACTGAACAGCCGATTTGGCCGTTGTATTTACATCTTAGTCCTCCTCATCGTTTCGATTTAAATGTCCACAGTGTTGTGGGTGACTGAATAAGCAGTCAAAGAAAAATTAAGAAAGGCTCTTCTAATTAGTTTTCAGCTTGTTTTACAAACCTCCCTGCATCTTTTCAACTTTTGAAAGCGCCAACCAGCTGCAAGCATGGAAGATTTATAAGTTTAAAGAGCCTCCATCTGTTTCACCTTTATCAGCACCATCACCACAATATTATCGCTGTTTCCAGCACAGCCTCTTCATCATCATCACCACCCCCACCACCTGCAGCAGCATGTCCACGCCACAATGATGATGGACGTTCAGATAGAACAGAGTCAGGGCGTCTTTTTGGCGCCCCCACTGACGGTTCCCTCTGTTCCCGTCTACCCGATAAAGCCGATCAGTCGCGGCAAGCCACGACTCCTCACTCGACCTAAGGTTCGCCGGAAACCGACGGCGGCGGTGGTCAGAGCGAAGCAGGAGATTAAGCAGGAGTTTAAGGAGGAGTTTGACGACGATGACGATGATGAGTTCCAGGAGGCGGTGGAAGACCCGCTGAAGCTGGTAGTCGAGGAGGAAGACGTCCTCCAGATACTTGCGCTAACTGAGAAGAACACCGTCGAGGAGGAGACGCGCCTCTTTCCGGTGGAGCAGCTCAGTGAGGGCGGCACCTGCAGGCACCTGGAGCACTTCAAGGAGCACCAGCGAGGCGCTAAGAAGTACCGCAAGATGCTCAGGATGATCTTCGGCTTGCCCAGTAGGGGTAAGCCCTTCCACGCGGCGGCGGAGAACAAGGTTCGTTTTTTGTTTACCTACTTTTGTGTTCTTGTCAAATTCAGTTTACTAATTGAACATTGTTCATCTATAATCAGGTTGCAATCTTCTTTTGTCACCACCGCGAGTGCTACCAAACCTACGAGCTTCTAAGTCGAATTCACATTTGCATGGAGTGCAAGGTGTGCGCCTGTTTTGAGAACCACCACGCGGAGGAGCACTTTTACGAGAATGACACCCACAACCTAGGTACAGTTTTTTGCTGTCCAAAGTTTTAACCGGACATTCATTTACCCCGATCTTATTATCTTCTTGAAACAGCAATGGACGTTCTGCACGGTCACGTCTACTGCTTCCGCTGTCAGACGTACATCTTTGACGACCAGTTTATGACGCTGCACCGGCACTACACCTTGCTGGGCAACGCCAAGAACAAGTCACTCATCTACACCGAATACCAGCCCCTCACTGACACTGAAAACTACATTAGAAACTTTGGCGAGGAAAAGATCTTTCTCGACCGAGGCGAGATAGGTAGGAGGATTGCTGTTTTTAGTTGACTGCAACCAAAACAAGCTAATTTTCATACATTTGTTAGGCCTTCGCGGACTGATCAACCTCGGCAGCACCTGCTTCATGAACTGCATCATCCAGGCGCTGGTGCACACGCCCATGCTGAGGGACTACTTTCTCAGCATGGAAGACCACCAGTGCATTGAGGACTACACCAAGAAGCAGTGTCTAGTCTGTACAATGTCGGAGATTATGCAGGAGGTAAGCAATCTGTTGTTTAGATACTCTCAATCTAACTCTTTTTTCTCTGTTGCGCAGTTTTACAGCGGCAAGAAGGACCCGTACATTCCCTATCAGCTGCTGCACTTGGTGTGGACGCATGCAAAGCACCTGGCCGGCTACGAGCAGCAGGACGCGCATGAGTTCTTCATCTCTACGCTGGACATTCTTCACCGGCATTCGGGTAAATTCTAAGAAAGATTAAGTTTAAGATGTACACTTTTACCGCTCATCTTTTTTTCTACTAGGCATGAACGACCGATCAAAGGGAAAATGTGACTGCTTCATTGACAAAATCTTCAGCGGCACTCTGCAGTCGGACGTCATTTGCCAGGCTTGCGGGTAAGCCTTTTTGCTGAAAAGCGTTTTTCAAATAAATTTTTTTAACACTGCTCATCATTCCAGTGGCGTCAGCTCGGTGGTCGATCCCATCTGGGACTTTAGTCTGGACTTGGTGAACACGCACCTGGACAGCAATGGCCGGCTGCCGACGGAGCAGCCCACCTCCCTCAAAGACTGCCTCACCCTCTTCACCCGAACGGAGCACCTGGGCAGCTCGGCGAAGATCAAGTGCAAAAACTGCCAGAGCTACCAGGAGTCGACGAAGCGACTGTCGCTGAAGAAGTTGCCCCTTGTGGCGAGCTTCCACTTGAAGGTTGGTCCAAAGAAGGGCTTGCTTGTGAACTTAACTTTAATCGTTTTGTTTCTTTATAGCGTTTCGAGCAGACGGCGAGTCGCTTCAACAAGAAGATCTCCACCTTTATCTCCTTTCCGATGCACCTCGACATTACGCCCTTTACCACCAGAGTCATCGGTGCCGGTGGAGGAGAAGTTGAAGAAGACGAAAAGGAAGAAAAATACGAAGAGGAAGAATATTACGAAGAAAGAGTAAGAAAAAGAAAAAAAGAAAGTGATGATGATACAGATTTAGAAGAAGCACCACGCGTGAGAAGTTTGAGCAATGGACTCACCAACGGAATTTCGTCGACTCCTCATCTGACAAATGGAGACTGTAGGTATGGCGAACTGAACGACGAGGACATTTTGTCGTGCACTGCAAGGATGCTGGACAATGATAGCGATACGGAGGAGCTGGATGTAGCGATGGATGAAGAACTGAAGGATCAACTTAATGGAGAGGGGAATGAAAAACTAAATGGAGAGTTTATTGAAGAGATGAATGAAGTAATGAATGGAGAACTGAATGAAGAGCAGATGAAAGCTGATGAGGATGATTATGCAGAATCTGATGCAACTGCAAACGGTAGAACCACAAATGGTAGAACCGCAGATGATGATGATGATGATATCTCTGTTGAAGAGGAAGAAGAAGAAGAGATGAGGAGGACGACGAAGAGGAAGACGAGGAAGAGGGGAGGATGAAGAAAAAGCTAAAGGCCGAAGAGTTAAAAAGTCGGCCAAAGGACAGTAAGTTTTTTTGCAGTATACTTTCCGTTTTTGTTGGAGTTTACGAGCGTCTGTTCTTCTTTCAGAATCTACACCCTTTTTGCGGTGGTCAATCACAGTGGCACCCTGGAGACGGGCCACTACACCGCCTTCATTCGCCACAACGGCGACCAGTGGTGCAAGTGTGATGATCCCGTCCTCTCCAGGGCAACCGAAGAGGAGGTGCTCAGGAGTGAAGGGTGAGAAACGCTGAAAGCTTTTTTTAACCAGAACATATTTAACAAACTTTTTTTTCACTCGCTCAGGTATCTCCTCTTTTACCACCGAACGAACATTAAGTTCAAGTAGTGGTGGTGACCCACTTGAACTAGTATTTATTATCAATCTTACCTCAATCTGGTCGAGCTCATGGTACAAATATCGTTGATGTTTTCTCTCACTCAGCCTTCTCTCCTTGTCTTCGAGTTGGGTGGCGGTAAAAGTTTTCCCTTTTTTCCTTCCGCTTTTCTTCTCGTTTCCTGGAACTCAATTGTGATACTCTTCTTCTTCTTCTACTTCGTCTTCGTTAACTCCTCAGCGCACTTAATGCTCTCTTTCTCTTTTCTCGACAAAAATTGGTAAAATCGGAGCTGTGGATGTGATGAACTGATGACTGCCCTTGCTCCCTTCTCTCACCCACCACCACTCTTCCCAGCACTCTCTTGTCCATTCCAGTTCTCTCTCGCTTTTTGTTTTTCAATTGTTGTGATCCTTTGATAGCATTTCCCATCCCCTCTCTCTATCCTTTCCCACCCTGCTCCGGTACCTTACTTACCTGTTTAGTCTGTTTTGTCGGCGACTTGAAGGATTTTACTGCACTCTTTCCAAAAGTCTCTCCCTTGGTTCGCCCTCACTAACTCAATCACCACTATCACCACCAGCATCATCATCATTGTTTTTATTATTTTTACCTTCTTTTCTTTCTCCAAAACTTTCTGTGAACACACACACACACACCTTCCTTCAGAAAATGATGGCCATCAGCAGCAGTAGGCAGTCAGTGGGTGGCAGTGTGACCTACTCATCACCCCTCATCTACAAAATGTGATATCAGCAGAAGAGGGCTGAACACACCACACTTCTTCACACTGATTTGTCTTCGCACTGTTGTGGTGGCCGCCATTCTCGTCCCTTTTACCTCCTTCTTCCTTTTCTTTACGTCTTCTGAGCACCCACCGCCTGATTGCTCACAAAATCGAAAATTCCCTCCTTTCTTTTGGTTTCACCTTTTGTTGGTTAGAGTTTTGTCCACCAAAGCAAACAAACAAAAGAGAGCGTAAATCCACTGGCAGCTGATCCCGTGAAAAATTGTAATGTGTGTACACAGAAAGAACGAAATCACTTCCCCCTCTTCCTCCCACCCAGCTCAACCAATCAACCTTTACCTTGCCTTACGTAGTCTGAAATGCTTTCCAGAGAACTCAAGTACAAAATAAAGATGATCTATATTTTTTGCTGTTTCGGTAAATCACCGTCGGTTTATTTTATTTTATTCAATTATGATCTTAAGCAAACTTGGCTTTTGGTCAGGTGGCTGTGGTATTCTTAAGAAAAAAGGTAGTAATAGTAGGATAGGGTAGAAAATAAAAACATGGTGTTAAAAGGGAAAAAGTTGAAAGAAAGAGGGAAAGACGCTGTGTTGTTGTGGTGGTTACTGGTGTTGTGGTGGTTGTTTTGATCATTAGAGAAAATAGTAGGTGTGTCACGCAGTCGGTCGGTGTTTGGCAACGATAAAGGAGAAAATTGTGTTTGGGCGAGGTGTGTGTGTGTGGCGTCCATCATGCGTTGGATTGAGAGGAAGAGGAGAAGGAAAAACGAGCCATAAGTACAAGGATAACAAAGGAGGAATCAAGAAAGGAGAGAGTGTGTGTCAAGAAACTGGTGGTGGTGGTGGCGGTTGTGGTGATGGAGCGATGATGTGGTGGGAAACTGTTATTATTATAATTTAAGTTCGATCTTCAACCCTCCTCCAAGCTAGTTCCAATCCTTGCGAAGCTCGAACGTCCACTCCCACTTGAGGTGCTCATTTTGGTCGTCTGTTGATGAGAGAAAAAGTTAGTGGTGGCGGACAAAAACGACGCTTAAAGTCAACTTACCATCGGTGAAGAGCGATTTTACGTTGTAGGTGCCTCGGGCGAGCATTCCCGAGGGCATCTCCTCGACGGGCGTCGTGTACGACTGGATTTGGGCCTTGGGCGCATAGGAGCCCACCATGTTGTTCGTCTTGACAATCTTGACGCCGTGACGGGAGATTTTCTGCACAAACTTCAGCCCGGTGACAATCTCCCGCTGGACGAAGAAGTCTATTCGCAGGCGGTACTGAATGCCGTCCTTGATCGTCATCACGCTCTTCTTGATCGTGTCCAGGTCTTTGCTCAGGTCAATGGTCACATCGGGACGGCCCTCGACGAGCAGCGAGAGGCTCTTGACGATGACCCGACTGGGGTTGTCCGGCTCGACGATGACCACGCTGGAGATGGCACTGCCCAGCAGCGACTCCTTGTACTTCTTCAGACTCTCGTCGTTGCTGTCGGTGTTGACAATCTCGTTGAGGGTCTTTTCGGCGGGCGGCCTGTAGCCGGGCGTCATCTCCTCGTCATCCTGCACCACCACCGCTGCAGCAGCATGTTCATCGGCCATTCTGGATAGAGGTGTTTTGGCTTCTTCTTCAACTTCTTCTTCAGGCGGCAACAATTAAGCAGGTGTGTGGTGTGTTGGTTGGTTGAGTGAGCAAGGGCTCCAAGTGAAGGAGGCTAGCTACCAGCAAAATGAGTGGGCTTGGATCGGTTGTAGAGACAAACAGAGGTAGAGCAGACAGAGTGAGAGGAAAGGATGGCAGAGAGTGAAAGCTAATACTGACGGCGGCGAGCGAGTCTCTCTCTCTCAATCTTTGCTCTGTTGAAAACGGCAGCAACAAGCAAAAGAAACAGCGGCGGCGGCCATACGACGCAGAAGCAGAAGTCGGCGGCGGCGGCTACGGCTATGTCTGGCCAATGCTGCCTATGGCAGTGCTGCCTCCTCACTTGCTGGTGCTATCACCGCCGCCGCCACCACCACCACTGCCTGGCCGACGCCTATGATAGTGAGAAAGAGAGAGAGGTCTGAGGATGGCGGAAAGGAGTGAGAGAAAGAGAAGGCCCACGCTAAACGCACTATAGCAGCAGTACTTGGGGATCAAATTCCCGCTGGATCGATCCGCGATTAGACGAACAGGAAGGGTTGAGAGGAGTGTATAGCTGCTGCTGCGCCTGACTTAAAGTGTTCTATTTTCGGTTAGCCATGATGATTCTCCACCATCATCATCATCCGCTCTCGGCACACTGGTTGCCATACCACCACCACCTACAGTGGTGATCACCGCCACGTCTATCACTGCTGCCACTTTCCCCACCCCTCCTCCTCTGGCTTCAGGCTAATGAGAGGGGAGAACTGTACAAACAGCACTAATCACAGCAGGAGGAAAACAACAGAGCAGAGCAGAGCAGGTCGTCGATAGGATTGTCACCTCAATTGGCAGAGGAAATATAATTGCAGATTGGTGGCCGTCACTTTCTCTCTTTCTCCCACTTTAATTCTCGTTCATAGCCATTTTCGGCCATCATAACCACGGCTGCAGTGGCTTAACCAGAAGCTGCAAACTGCACATCACGATCATGATCAGAGCTCGCAGCACATCGTATCCATCATCGGCGGCAAAGCGATGATAAAGCACCGTTGCTGGTGGTTGTCGATGTAAACATTTACATTAGTGGTGGTGGTGGTGGTGGTAGTAGTCGACTCTTTCGCCATGATGTGCTACAAAAGTGAAGACTTTGGCGATTCGGCAAACACTGTCTGGCGATGTTTTGAAGAAGCACTTTGCGCTGGCGATCAATTTAGAAATCAGCGCAGGGCCTGCTGCTGCTTCTGCTGAAAGAATTGCCATTGATGCGCGTTAATTGCTCATCCAAATAGCTTGTTGTTGTTATTGTTAGAGGCCGGGAAAGAGGCAGTGCGTCAGAATAATTACCCGGAATCGGTAATCGGGCAGTGAAAGGGAGGGGAATTGGGTAAATGAAAAACGCCGACATCATCTTCTGTCACATGGCTGCGGCAAAGGAGTTCGGGGTACCTTTTTCGTAATTTTGGTAGCACGTCTTCTGCGGACGAGCCCACAAGCATTTTTTCTGATTTTCTTTCTCTCGTTCTCTCTCTCTCTCCCTCTCACTGACTCGCACTGCCAGCCACGTTCGCCGGTGCTTTCCGCTCTCTCGCTTTGCTTTTCCCAGCGCTTGCCTTTTCAGCTCTGTCCTCCTGTCTTCTTCAATGCTCAGCTCTTGCACCCAGAATCAATCAGCCATCAGCACACCTGACCACGAGAATACTTCTACTCAAAGAACGTAAAAACACTGAATAAGGTAAGTGAAGGTGTGCAAAGGACATGGGGGATGAAAAGATGCGGCAGGCGGCAACTCAATGAAAACTCGCACGCTCGCCACGTGTCTCCCCATCTCGCGTGCATTGTTCTGCACAGCGAGAATTCACCCGATGGAATGTTCTAACATTTGCTAATTCTGTGCTAACTCTCTTGCCAGCTCTTCCAACATGGCTGAAGGCGATCTTCTAGTGGAGGAGAGTCCCAATCTCAAGTTCAACGGCATCTCTGCGCCCGAGCAGAATGAGGAGGTCGAGGAACAAGAGCCCGACTTTGATGATCCCGATGGCTTTGTCGACGATATCGACGACAATGGTTTGTGCTGCCAGACTGATAGTGGATGATCAATCTGACTTTTGCTTTGCATTTCATAACAGAACTTCTCGGTGACATTTTGAAAAACAAGCCCAAGGAGGATCTTGGCCTGAAGAGTGTCATCATCGTTGACGGCATTCCTCAAGTGGCAAGTGAGCGTTTCGAGAAGCTTCGCACCGTCCTCGTCAAGCTCTTCTCCAAGTGTGGAACCATCCTCAAGGACTACTTTCCGCTTGACGAGACTAGCACCACCAAGGGGTAGGTTTCTTCTATAAACTGTCATTTTTGTTATTGACAAACATCATCTTCCCCTTTTCTCTACCGCAGGTACTGCTTCTTCGAGTACGAGAACAGCGAACAGGCTCAGGAGGCTCTAAAACCTTCAACGGCCACAAGCTGGACAAGCACCACGTCTTTTTGGTGAACATGTTCACCGACATTGACAAGTACCTCAATATTCCGGACGAGTTTGAGGAGCCCACGAAGGGCGAGTACGTGGAGCGGGGCAACCTGCGCGAGTGGCTCCTCGACCCCGACTGCTACGACCAGTACTCGGTGGTGTACGAGGGCGGCGAGTCGACGGCGATCTACGCGAACGCCACGCCGGAGCCGCTGCAGGTGAAGAAGCGGAACAACTGGACGGAGCAGTCGATCCACTGGTCGCCGCTGGGCACCTACATGGCCACCTTCCACAAGCAGGGCATCGCCCTCTGGGGCGGCCCAACTTTATACAGCTCTTCAAGTTTGCCCACGAAGGCGTCACCTTCATCGACTTTTCGCCCTGCGAGCAGTACCTCATCACCTTCTCCCACTCGCTGATGCTGACCAACCAGGAGAACGCCATCATCATCTGGGACATTCGCATGCAGTCGATCAAGCGCGCCTTCTACGCCGAGTCGACGCCCAACATCAGCTGGCCGATCTTCAAGTGGTCCCACGATGACAAGTACTTTGCCCGGGTGCAGGGCAACGACTCGCTGGCCATCTACGAGTCGGAGAGCTTCTCGCTGCTGGAGAAGAAGTCGCTGAAGATTGCCGGCATTCAGAACTTCAGCTGGAGTCCCTCGCAGAACATTCTCGCGTACTGGGTGGCGGAGGACCAGAACGTGCCGGCGCGCGTCGTGCTGATTGACGTGCCCGGGAAGCAGGAGCTCCGCTCGAAGAATCTCTTCTCGGTGGCGGACTGCAAGATGCACTGGCAGAAGAACGGCGACTACCTCTGCGTCAAGGTCGACCGGTACACGAAGGCGAAGAAGAACGTGGAGCGCAATGACGCCTCCAAGTACATCGGCCTCTACTACAACTTTGAGCTCTTTCACCTGCGCGAGAAGCAGATTCCCGTGGACAGCATCGAGATCAAGGAGCCGGTGGTGGCCTTCAGCTGGGAGCCGGTCGGCTCCAAGTTTGCCATCATCCACGGCGACGCGCCGATGCACACCATTTCATTTTACGGAATCAAACAGGGCACCACCGTGGCGCTTCTCAGTAAGTTTTTTGTTGGTTTACTCTACTGCTGAGACGAACCTTGCTAATCTGTTTTTGTTTGTTTTTGCTTGCCTCCTTGCAGAGAAATTTGAACAAAAGAGCGCCAACACGCTCTTCTGGTCGCCCACCGGACAGTACATTGTGGCGGCGGCGCTGCGCAGCTCCACCTACACGCTTCGAATTTATCGACACCTTTGACTTTTCGGTGCTGAACACGCAGGAGCACTTTAAGCTGACGGACGTCGAGTGGGACCCCACCGGGCGGTACGTGGCCACCGTCGTCAGCTACTGGACGAATAAGGTGAGTGCTGGGGTTGTTGGGTGTGTTTGAAAAGTAGGCTAATCGAATTTCGGGGTTGTAGAGCGACAACGCCTTCTGGATCTGGTCCTTCCAGGGACGGCTGATTCGCAAGCAGCCCCTGGAGCGGCTGTGTCAGTTTCTCTGGCGCCCGCGGCCACCCTCGCTGCTCAGCGAGGAGAAGATCAAGGAGATTCGCAAGAACCTGAAGAAGTACGCCGACGAGTTCGACACGAAGGACCGCCTGGCGCACTCGAAGCTCTCCAAGGAGATGATCGCCAAGCGGCAGGAGCAGGTGCGCGAGTACCGCGAGGTACTTGACCGCAACCGAAAGGAGTACGAGGCGAACGCCGCCAAGCGACTCGCCCTGCGCGGCCTCACCGAGGCCACCGAGCCCGAGTACGACGTCGAGGAGTTTGAGTTCTTTGTCCGCGAGGAGACGCTGCCCGTCGACTCCTGAGGAGAGAAGGAGTGTGCTGATGATGATGATGATGATATTCCCTCCCTCCTCCTTCCCTCAGCTCTACTTTTTGGATCACGCCGGCACTTCTACAACTGATTTATTATTCTTCTTATTACATTAGCTAATGAGTTTTGCTGAAGTTTTTTTTACCAACCCACACACACAGTTTTAGCACTCTTGAGAGAGAGCCAGCCCATTGTGCGATACTCCTCTTGAGAGACTATTTAATTCTTTTCAATTGCGTGCTTTGTGGAGAGTTTTCAACCACCTGTGTCAATCAATCAATCAACTTGCCCCCTCTTCCCTTTTCTGTTTCAATTCTTATTCTTTTTTCAGTTTTTCTTCTTTTTTCCTCTCCTCTCCCCTCTACTCTTGTTGATTTGATTTTATCACTCACTCACTCACTACTTTTACCACCACTGAGTGAGGACGGTGGAGCATGCAGCCAATGATGATGATGATGATGTGTTTGCTAGAAGGCAAATATACTTTTCTGAAATATACTTTAATAATTGAGAATAATAAAATACCAATATACACTGATGTGGACAAAAGTGAAGTAATCGGTGATGATGATGATCACTGCTGGAAATCTCTAAGCAGGAGCACCTGCTCAATGGATATCACCTGATCCCTATTGTGCTTTGAGGCGTCCAGGACGATTCGATTTTGGGGAACTCCCTCGTGGAGGCGATCGGGCAAGAGTGATGCTCGGAAGCAGTCCGCCGCCTCCAGGTACCGTCCAATGGAGTACCGGGTAAGGAGGAGGCCGCAGACTGAACAGGAGAACTCCTCCAGGTGGATTGCCTGCAGTTGGGGCAGTCGCCCCTGCAGACCCAGCCACTGCACCTGCTCATGGGCGGTGATGGCCAGGCACAGATCAAGCGCCCGCACAGAGGTGGAGCACGGTTGCTGTTGCGGCAGGGCCGGCAGCTGATCGTTCCCCTCCTCGTATTCCCAGAAGCTTACGCCGAACTTGAGATGAAGCAGCCTGGGAAGCTGGGCGAGTGCGGCGAAGAGCGCCGCCACCTGATCGGGCACCACCTTGTCCACCTCCAGCGAGGTGAGACCGGTGAAGTGAGCGCACAGCTGCGGAACTCGGTCTCTGGTGAAGTCCAGCAGTGGGCTGCTGCACTGGTAGCGTACCAGCTGACGACTGAGGCCGACTGCTGCAGAGAGCTTCTGCTCACTGGAGTTCAGATGGTCCAGCAGGCTGGCCGTGTCCGGAGAGCCGGCGAGCAGGTGCACCTGAAGGGCGGCATTGTCTGGTGCGTACTGCTGCAAGCAGCTCAAAAAGGGCTTCATGCTGCCCAAGACGTTGATGATGGCCACTGCCTTCAGCTGGCCGAGGATGGGCAGTTCGGGCACCTGACGCTCAGTCATCTTGAAGCTCGGGCTCGGGCTCGACGAGGGGCTCATCATGTTCCAGTTGAGGGACAGATAGCGCAGGGCAGTGAGGCGGTTGATGGCGGTGCATAGGCGGCCAGCCAGTCGATCATTGAAGGAGATCATAATGTCCACTACCGCCAAAGTGCTCAGCTGGCTTCTCCACACTGGCTGCTGCAGCAGCTGAGAGTAGTCGGTGTAGTGGAGGTACTGGGTGATCAGCGAAAGACGGGTCACTCCAGCGAAGATGTGCACAATCTGCCTGACGGTGGAGGCGGTTAGCTTGGAGCAGGTGGTGTTCACTATGGAGTGCAGCTGCAGGCAGTTCCACTTGCTGAAGGGAATCACCGGGAAGTTGAGGAGCGGGTCGTTGCGGTACTCCTCCGTCAGCAGCTGCATGCAAGGTTTTGATGAAAGTGAGTAGGACTTTTGTCTGATGTTCAGCTCACCGACATTGTCGGAGTCAGTGATGGTCAGCGTGTGAAGACGACGACTGGCGGCGCGCACTAGGCCGCTGCATCGAGGGCTCATTTGGCTCGCCTTCAGTTGGTCATTTGGGGAGAACTGCTTGAAGACGGCAATCAAACAGAGGTCGGTTATGGGACGAAGAGGTGCCATGGTCTGTTTCAAAGTTGAAGATTCAAAAAACTAAACTCAAAGTTTTTCTCTTCAGGCAAGGAAAAAAGTACTTGTGCATCAGTAGCCAGTGACGTTTAAAAAGGTGGTCAGTGCTGTCGCACTGGATAAGTCCTGTCCACTGTCCACAGACAACTCATTTAGGTCTCCAAGGATTTTGCCAGTCCTGCTGGCTTATAATCAGAGGATCGCTTCAACAGCTGATTTTTACTTTTAGTTGCTTGCTTTTTCTTATCTAAAAAACGTTGCTGAAAAGCTGCTAGTCGAAAAGTGTTTTCCAACTATTGTATGACATTTAAAAAATAATTAAAGAAAGAAATATTGTTTTTAAATTGCGAAACCACCAGTATAATTTATTAAAGAAAAACCCATTAATTGATTTGTGTAGCAACTGCAAATAGTTATTAATGACTTTTAGTTATTTTCGTTTTTAATTTTTCAAATACACGGAAATAAAAAAGTGCAAATTCAATCTTGAAATTATTTAAAATTGTTTCATACAAACTTTTTTAAACATGGCGTATTTGATCTCTGCCTTCACTCGCTGTTTTTATCATTTTAGCCATGAAGTACTAACAAACTCCAAATCTTTCAAAATTGGTTTTTATCTTGATATCGTTTTAACTTGCTACAGCTTTCTACGACTGCCTTACATTCCTCTAATTGTGTGGTGGAACGGAAAAAGTGACCCTGCAGTGGCCTACTTTTGTTCAGTTGATCCAGTCATGCACATTCTCGTAAGCATGGACTCCATTACAATGCTAAACTTTTATCTGCTGTTTCAACTGTTTCAACTTTACTACAAAGTTCTTCTGTCTCGCATTGATTTGAAAACGCCTGTTTGGCAATTTTGGCGACGATTGATTGTCTCGTTTCAGGACCACTACCACAATTGTTTGCTGGCAGATGGTGAATTGCAAAAAGTTCACCAAACAGTTGAAAAAGAGATTTTAAAGTTATAGTCAAAAGCATCCTAAAATGATCGCCCTATTTGCATGCAGTAGTTTAGTGCAAAAGAATACTGTCAAACTCATCTCACAGTTTCTAGTTTGGGTGCGACTGCAAAATGTCGATCAACGACAGTTTTTCAGCCACAAAAGCTTACTGGAAAATGCTTCGAACTCGGTCAAGAGAAGGGCTATTTTGATGATGACTGCCGCCGATCGGTACATCACTGCAATGCTAGTCACTATTGGTAAAATGCTATTTCTGAAGTTTTTGCAAACATGTTTCAAATTCATTTTCGTTCTCAGTGATCACTGACGGCCTTTTCATTATCGCCTTTCGAAAGTTGATATTCGGCGGCTTTCCCTGGTACTGCCGACTGTGGATCACCGCCGACACTGCAGTCGCCCTTTACACCGCTTTTCGACTTCTTCAGGTGGGCTTCTACCTCATCGGCTGCAACATTCTCACTGCCATCGTCATTGCCGGGGGCGTGAGCGATGCTACTCTGAAGGGCGTTACAGTGCAGCACTTTCTAGCGGAGCACAACCGCTCCTGTGCTCTGGTGCTGACTGGAAACCGGTCCCTTTGGGGGCAGATGCTGACCGCCGTCCTGCTCACCAATCTGCCTCTGAACGCTCTCGTGCAGAGTCGGCTGGTGCTCTCCCGCTCTTCCGTCCTTGTAGAGCGCCTCCTGAACGTTCTCATTCTGGCCATTCACCTGGCTGGCTTCTACCAGTGTCTGCTGCCACTGCTGTTCACCACAAAGAAGCTGCACGCACCGCAGAAGACAGTGGCCACAGTGCAGTACCACTTAGCGGGCAGAAGGTGGACACTGCTAAAGCTAAAGCTGGACGATCTTAGAGGACGGCTCGGCTGTGGGCCAAAGATGGCCTTCACCATTGCCCCGGGAAAGCAGGTCACTGATGAGGTGATCGTTGAGGTCGTACAGATCATTGTGAATGCTTTCGTGTTTACTAACACTTTTTTCACCTGTCATTGCAGCTGATTGGTCTATACATAGGTTACCTTCTGAATGTTCTACAATTACCAGATGAAAATGGCAACAACGTTATAACGTCGGTTTATTCAGTGCAGTACTTTCAAGATGCTGTTGATAACATGGCAATACATTGGTAGAAAAAAGGTGTAAAAAATAATCTAAATAAATTCAAACACCACTCATCGACTAGATGCCGATTAGTGCTGCCCGGGTGGTGGTCATCACTGCGCCGCCTGCTCAATGTCGTGGTCGTCGTCGTGGTCTTTGTCTCCGCCTGTGCGACACTGGCGAGCAGCTGCTCCACCGACTGGAGGTACCGCGGCGAGGTGGGCTGAAAGAGGTGCCGCGGCAGGACCAGGTCGGGGTAGTCTCGCTGCTCAATGAGCACCACGCGAAAGCCCAGTCGCTCGAGGAGGCGCTTGTTCACCAGCGTGAAGCCCCTCAGATTGGAGCCGTACGTCTTGTCCTTGTTGACCAGTACTAAAATGGCGGTGGAGCCGCGAAAAGAGAAAGACGGGGGGTTGTCTCGGCCGTCAGCTACCAACTGCTCCAGGCGGTAGGGCACGGCGTCGTGGAAGATGTTCTCCGTGGCGGGGCACACCGCCGGCACAAAGCGAGCCGCCTGCGGGCTGAGCAGCACCGGAAAAGGGTACTTCGCGAAGGGAAAGAGGTACATCAGGCGGAGGCGGTCAGCGTAGGCGGCCTCGCCCGCGAGAATGTCCCGTGTGGCGCGCAGAAAGCGCGCCCGCTTGGTGGTCGCCGGAATGCTCCGCTCCGAGGAGATCATCTGCTCGCGGTGGTACTCCACGTGCTGCTCGGCGCTGAGAATCTGCCGCCGGGGCTGCTGCGTCTCCAGCGGAGGATGGTGTCGGTGATGAGCAGCGTGTCGGTCAGCTTCAGCTTGAAGGAGTCTGCAAACACAAACGGAGAAATTAAATACAATTCAAGTACACAAACTGTACTGCTTTCCACCACCCCACTCTACTCACCGACTGCCCGCTCCAGAAAGGCCGGGTCGGCGCAGAGGCCAATCAGGCGGTGGGGGAAAAAGTTGAGCACCAGCAGGTAGTAGGTGATGTTGTAGACGTGGTACGGGTACAGCTGACTCTCCTCCGAGGCCACCAGGTAGTCTTCCAGGGCCTTCAGCTTAAAGTTGGGACAGACGAAGTAGACGTTGGCCAGGCAGAAGAGCACCCGCTCGATGTCCTTGATGCGGAAGCCCTCCAGCGAGCCGATCATTCGATCGAAGATGGTCTTGTAGAGGCGGCGGCAGTTCTGCAGGTACGCCGAGTTCAGCAGCAGAATGAGGTGCGTCAGGCAGATGTTCGAGTCGAGGAGGGCGCCCGAGTGGTGGGCGCAGATGCGGTCGACCAGCGTCCGGACGGGCTCGCGCAGCGTCCGCGCGTCAAACTCCGCCGTCTCCAGGCTGAAGCGAATCAGCTTCAGGGCGGAGGCGACGGCGATGGTGCTGGTGAAGGCAGTAGGTGGTCCATGTGTTGGAGGGCTGCTATTTGAAGGTGATGATGATGATGATGATGACAATTCACCAGTTCCGTCTCTCCTATTAAACTCCGCCGCCTCAACGCTATCAAACTGTTCACTGCAGAGGGCGATGAACCGACCGAGAAGGTGCTGTGGCATGCGCGTTTTGGTCTTAAAGAAGCCCATCGCCACCACTGAAAGCTCATCTAGGCTGAGGTTGGCTGCGGCCGCCTCATCGAGGTAGGCGGAGACGGCGGTCACCAGTGAGTTCACCTGCGACGGCTCCACCGAGCGGCTGAGGTTGAGCGCAAAGGTGAGGTGCATCAGTGAAACCTTCCGGTCATGAGCCTCCGGTTCTGAAGTTGATTTACTTTGAAGCTGCTGCTGTTGTTCAGTCGACAACTGCAGCAGCCGCCGAAGGAGCGCTCGATTGAAGGCGACGTCCTTTGCGAGGCCCATTTCGAACCAGAGTCCGGAGATGGCAAGAAGCTCGTAAAGTGTAGAGGAAGAGGAGGAGGAGGAACTTGATGATAGTGAGGTGTTGGCTAGCAGATTCACCGTCGCGCCGTCCAGTGCCTGCCAGACGGAGCAAAAGGCCGACTGGTAGAAGATGCGCTCCCAGTCGCGCTCATCGGCGCAGAAGGGAATCACGCCGAGTAGGTACTTCTGAAAGCGAATCACCTCTGCGGCGTTCATACTGTGAATCTGCGCCTTCAGCGACTCGAGGGCGTCCTTTTGTAAGCCGGACTCTGCTGTCTGCTGTTCTGGCTCAAAGATGAGCTCCGCCAGATTGGCCGGCCAGAATGGCTGCCCCGAGGAAGTTCCGGCGCTCGCCAGAACGGCGCCCACCGTGCGCTCGTACTCCGGCGAAGCCTTCAAGACGTTGTAGGCAAAAAGGTTCTCGTACTCGACGAACTTCAGATTGTTCACTGGCCGCTGGAAGTTGATTTCATTGTTCTGCAGCTTTGACTTGACCTGGTCGTAGTACTGCTCCAAGTTGAGCTCTGCTGCAACTTCTCCTGCTGCTGCTGTTGATGATGATGATGTTCCATGCTCATTGTTTATCTGATGATTAAACTGGTGGTTGACTGTACAGAAGTGTGCCCCTCCGAGGGGGGAGTAGTTGCTGTTGTTTAGATTCTGTCCACCAATGAACGCGTAGTTGGAGCGGAGGAGATGAGGTTGCTGCTGTTGGAGGAGGTAGTTCTGCGAGTTGTTGTGGCGGTTGTAGAGCAGCTGGACGCGATTGTAAAGCGGGTCAAAGGACCGCGGCAGGTGCGGCGCCAGTCGAGGCAGTGGAAGCATCCTTCCTGGTGCTCAGTGGTAATCTTGCACAAAAAATGGAAATGGATCCAGAAGGTACTCCCAGAAAAGAAGATTGTTTATTTATTTGGTGGTTGGAGAAGTGGGCCGCCAGCGTGATGCCCGTGATGCAATGCCTGCCTGCTTCTGCCTGCCTTGGCAGTGCTTCAGAGGGCAGCACCGTGATGCGCTGCCGATCGCGGCAACAGTGCAACTGTGCGGAGAAAACATCTGATCGGGCAGAGGCAGGCGAACGTAAACACGTGCAGACCACCAAAGTACAGTCGTACTACAGCGGCAGGCGACGAGGACTACCAGCCAGAGCGTCACCTCAGCCTTGACACCGGCAATGGACACTTGAAGAGCATAATATATCGTCACCTGAATTCCACTACCACCACCACCTCCGCCGCCACCACCACCATGATGGTCTTTGTCCTGCGAAGACTCACCTTCAGATCGACCCCGACTCTCCTGAAGAACTGCTGTGGTGGTGGTCCGCATCAGCGACAGCCGTTTAGAAATCTCTCTCAGCAGCAGCAGCAGCAAAAGTACCGAATTGCCGTCATTGGCAGCGGACCGGCGGGATTCTACACCACACAGCAGTTGCTCAAGGTGACTACTTTAGTCTCTTTCTTTCCTACTCATTCTTTCAACATCCTAATTTGAACTTTCAGAATCACAATGTCTCTGTGGACATTTACGAAAAGTTCCCCGTGCCTTTTGGGCTGGTGCGCTTCGGTGTGGCGCCTGATCATCAGGAAGTGAAGGTATCTTTCAGTCGTTGTAGTTGCTGTGTTGCTGCTACAGGCTAATCATCCTAATGACTTCCTCTCACTCTTCACCAGAACGTCATCAACTCCTTCACCAAGGTGGCAATGAACGAGCGGACGCGATTCATTGGCAACATCAACATTGGCGGCGGCGATGTCGGCGGCAGCAGCTGTGATGTGACGCTCGCCGAGCTTCGCCAGCCTACCACGCCGTCGTCCTCTGCTACGGCTCCTCCCAGGACGCTCTGCTGGGCATTCCCGGCGAGTCTGAGCACCGGAACGTCATCTCCGCTCGCCGCTTCGTCGGCTGGTACAACGGCATTCCGCGGACCGCGATCTGGACGTGCAGCTGGACAGCGACACCGAGACGGCCGTCATCATCGGCCAGGGCAACGTCGCCCTCGACTGTGCTCGCATTCTGCTGCTCTCCCGAGAGTGCCTCAAGCGGACTGACATCACCCGGCACGCCTACCGCCGACTGGCCGACAGCCGCGTCCGCCGGGTGATCATCATTGGCCGCCGGGGGCCGATGCAGGCCGCCTACAAGATCAAGGAGTTCAGAGAGCTGACGAAGATGGAGGACTGCCGGCTGCGCATTGAGCTCAGTGGACAGCAGGAGCGGGAGGCGCTCAGCTTCAGTGACGAGCTCCTGGTAAGGATATTTTAGACAAACAAACAAACAAACAAACACTAACCCAATATCATCATCCACTAAACAGAACTCACTGCCAAGGCCGCGAAGACGCTTCGCTGAGCTGTACAAGAGGATCATCGAGGAGGAGGAAACAGCCGGCCACCGGAATAAGAGCTACCAGAAGGAGTGCATCCTGCGCTTCTTTCAGTCTCCCGTGGAGATTCTCGGCTCCAGGAGCAGGGATGGATCGCCCTCACCTCCGTCTCGGGCATTCGTCTGAAGCGAAACCTGCTCAGCGACTACATCTCAGAGGACGCCAAAGTGGTGGGTGAAGGGGAAGGGGCAGCGCTGGAGGAGTTGCCCTGTGGCCTGCTCATTCGCAGCATCGGCTACCGCAGCACAGCGCTCGACGACCGGCTGCCCTTTGACGCCCGGCGCGGTGTGATTCGCAACGACTGCGGCCGCGTGGAGGACTCGCCCGGGCTGTACTGCTCCGGCTGGGCGGCCTTTGGCGCCACCGGCGTCATCCTCAACACCATGAACGCCAGCTTTGAGGTGGGCAAGAACATTCTCGCCGACCTCGAGGCAGGTCGGCTGCAGGTGGCGGCGTCCAGTGGTGAGCGGACCGGCTTCGAGCGGATAGAGCCGCTGCTGAGGGCGCGCGGCGCCAACGTCGTCGATTTTGTCGACTGGACGGCCATCGACGAGTACGAGCGACAGCAGGGACGGAAGGAGGGCAAGCCCGCGAGAAGGTCGTCAGCGTCGATGAGATTCTCAAGCTGAAGGCGGAGAAGACGGCCTCGAAGAAGGGCAAGGACAGAAGGGGTGGTGAGAGTGACGACGAGACGCCGCTCCGGTGATTGCTGACTTTCCCACTGCAATTGTTGATTCCTTGTTGCAATAATAAAGCTCTTCCCCATTGATCTTTGCTGATGACGTGTCTGAAGGCAAACGCGATCAAACTGGTCTAGAAATCAGATAGTGTCCATTTCAAACATTCTAAAACATATGTTTGCCATCACCAGGAAGTAGTAGGGCCTAGTTAGGATCTTCAGGTGCACAACGCCTCAATGAGGTGCTGGTGATCACTACTGCACGTTGTAGAGCTGGTTGACAGCTTTGTCTGGTGATGTTGCTGAAGCACTTCACTATCTTAAGAACGTGCAGGACAGGAACAAATGGCCAGACTAGCGACAACGCCCCTCATGAAAGCAAATTCATCAATCCCAACAACATTTCCCCTTTTCCGTGCTACTTTTCCTGCAGAAACATCTTCGATTGTTGCCCTCCTTCTGTCTTTTGCTCTACAAGATCTTACCAGAGTTCAACTACCTGAATCTTGTGTGAAGGAATCCAAAAGAATCTAGAAAAATCCAAATAATTTTTGTACACGTTGCATAACTAGCATTGTTGGCGTCATCATTTTAGAGCAATTTGGGGTACGTGTCGCTCAAAATTGACCACGTCGACTAGTTGGCTATAAAAGCGGCCGCATCTGCAAGTGAAATCTCACAATTTTTTGGGCTTCGCAAGCTGCACATCTCCCCCCATTCACTTTTTTTTTTCACTTCTCCCCAACTTTCTCCCAGCCAGCCAGACAGACAGCTTGCCCTGAGCTGCGTCATCACTTCACCGGGTTGATCAGTGATCATCATCAACCCTTCTCAACTTCTTTTACCTCCTTCTACCCTTCATCCCCTCCCTACCACAAGCAACCACCACCAGCAACTGTCCAAGTCCAGGCCAGTGCCTGAGCAAGCACTGCCTCGCTGATGGCCAAGTCATCCGAGAAGGGTGGCCCTGGCGGCGGCAGCAGTAGCAGCAGCAGCGGCGGTGGTGAAGGGAAGCCTCCGCCGAAGCTCTACAAGTTCATCCCCAAGGATGAGTACCAGAAGCAGCGCCTGGAGGGCAAGTCGGGCAAGGACTCCAAGGCGAAGCAGAAGAGCGGCAGCACGAAGCTCGGCAAGCGCAAGAGCAAGTTCCTCCTCAAGGGCTGGTCGGGCTACAAGACGGCGGGCGCCGCCTCCACCTCCGCCTCTTCGGCCACCAGCGGCAGCCCGAGCCCCGCCGGCTTCCAGGTGAAGACGCAGACGGCGGCCACTCTGCAGTCGATTCCCATCACGGTGAAGACGATCGAGATCGAGTACCACCCGATGATGCCTCCCTCGCAGCAGGCGGACATCCGCAACAAGACCTTCGACAAGCTCAATCTCAAGTAAGTGTGATCCATTTTTCGGTGTTATTCCTTGTGCTGAATCACTGCAGTGAATCCTGGTTGTCTACGTCATCACTTGGCCAGTGACAGCTCAGCAGTCTGTGAAGTCCCTCGTAGTGCTTACGCTTACGTGTACATCCACCTCTGTGGACAGCTCACAATCTGATGTTGTTGTTTGGATTTTCGCCAGCTGATGTTCCGTGCCTCGCTCTTCATTTCACTTCAGCATCTTCTTCTCTTTCTTGTTTGATTGTTCTATTTCTCCTTCTCTTCTGTTTACCTTCACTCTTCAACCAGAGCAGTTCCTTCTTCAACCACTTGATCAGCTACAGATGTGTTTTGCCCTAGCAGAGACACAATGTTTCAGTTTTACGAACAGCTGATGATTTGTTGTCTGTTTTGTTGTTGCTGCTCTGCCATATAATCACCTTTTTACTACAGAGCCCGAAAGCCGAAATGGTCCATAAAGCAAGAGGCGAAAACCGTTGGCTATGTGGACCGAGACCATGGCTTCACTGAGCAGTCAATTGGTATGGCTGATCGCTGCATCACCGAGGTCTTCGAGATGGACGAGGCCAAGCGAGCGGTGCGCCGAGGCGCCATCGACAACGGCCTCATCGTGGAGCACACTCACGAGGACATCACTTCGACTCGCGTCACCACCAGTCGGAACATCTTCAAGTTCCTCCTCCTTGACGCTGCCAAGGCCAAGGGACTGCAGGGCATGCCTGTCACTGAGAAGAAGGCGCTTTCTGTGCGCGGTCTCGATCTTCCCGCTGAGCCCTCCGGACTGGCGATGCTCGAGCCTAGTCAGCTGATTCCTTCGGTCGCCGGGCGCGAGCCCAGCGCTAGAGAGGTAATAGAGCTGCATCAGTCATTTGAGACTTTACTAACAGTTTCTAAATTGCAGCCTTCAACAAGTGGAGTTCAGCCATCAGTGCCAGGCCGGGAGGTAGTAATCATCGATTTACATAGTTGATTTGCTCTAATCACATTTTATCGTCATCAGCCTTCGAGTCGGGTCCCTAGCGCTCTTGGTCCAGCTCCGTCTACTTCCGGTCGCGAGGTCTGGCTATTGTTTGCCCATTCAATTTTAATTTCACATTGGCTTTATTTGCTTCAGCAGCCAAGTGGCAGAACTCCCAGTAAACTGGATTCAATGATTCAAAAAGAGGTATGTGCAGTTCAATTTTTCTTTTCAATAACTCTCCAAACGTGTCGAGTAAAGTTACCCGGATCAGACCTAGTGCATTTGGTTCGGTAATTAATCAGTTAGGGTGATCAGCTTTTCAGCTTGTAGCTCATTTCATCTCAATCGATGATAGACAGTTGGCAGCAATTTTGAGTCGTGCCGTGATTGCGCAAGCTAGATTTTTTCCTTTGGTCAGTTAGAACACTGCTGTTGTGCAGTGGTTTTTTACGGTACTCTAATCACCTTTCAACTGAGCTTCAATCTCCACAGCACAGTGTCACCAGTCTCCCTTTGACTGTCTCTAGATGTTCGTTATCTGCTTGCAGTCGCAGTTTGCTCACTTACTGATAGCTCCTCAGTTAGATGTTACACACGTCATTTCGGTAATTGCAAGATGCCTATCCTGTTTGCATGTGCAAATTTAGCTACTGTAGGTCGGACTGCATCAGTCAGTGAGAGAAAATTTAGTGCCGGTCGATGAATTAAACTCTCAGCTAAGTCAAAGGTCATCAGTCAGCACAGAATGTTTGGATTTTGTCTTCACACATATACATCATGAGCGTCACTTTTGTTAGCCGTGCATTGCAAATGCATCAACCGGCTAGCAGACTTAATTAGGGTGAAGGGTAAACACTTGTTTTGAAAGTTTGTGCTTTTCTGTACAGCATAAGATCTTGGATATGTGGTACAATAGTTACCGAACAAAATGCCTCAGTGCTGGTTCGCGTAACTTTGCTTTGCACGTCTGGTGATTTCGTTTTCATTGATTAATCTTATTCAATTTTGCAGCCCAGCGCCCGAGAGCTCTCCACAAGTACCCCACAGCACTCTGCTCCTGGAAGAGAGGTCCGTACATTATCGATACATTTAATTGTTTTGCTTTAATCCCGCTTTATCGCCTTCCAGCCTTCGAGTCGTGAATCAAGTGCCCTGGGTGCATCTCCGTCTGCTTCCACTAAGGAGGTCTGGTCAATGTTTGTCTATACAGTTTAGATCTGACTTTTCTTTTCATTTCTCTACTTTAGCCCAGTACCAGAGAAGGGTCGAAAGCTGGAGCACAGCAGTCTGCTCCTGGAAGAGAGGTCCGTACATTATCGATACATTTAATTGTTTTGCTTTAATCCCGCTTTATCACCTTCCAGCCTTCATCGAGAGAGCCGAGTGCATTAGGCGGAGCTCCTTCTACTTCTCAGCGTGAAGTATGCTTTTTGATTGCCCATTCAATTTAAATTTCACATTGGCTTTATTTGCTTCAGCAGCCAAGTGGCCGAGCTCCAAGTAAACTGGATTCAATGATCTCTAAGGAGGTAAGTGCCGTTCAATTTTTCTCTTTGCTAACACTCAAAACGTGTCGAGTAAAGTTACCCGGATCAGACCTAGTGCATTTTGTTCGGTAATTAGGTATCAGTTAAGTTGATCAGCTTGTCACTTGTAGCTCATTTCATCTCAATCGATGATACTGTTGGCAGCATGGGTAATTTTGGGCCGTGCCGTGATTGCGCAAGCTAGCTTTTTTCCTTTGGTCAGTCAGAAGTTCTGAGTCAGAACACTGCTGTTGTGCAGTGGTTTTTTACGGCACTCTAATCTCCTTTCAACTGAGCTTCAATCTCAGCAGCTCAACAGCATCTCACAGTGTCACCCTTTGGCTGTCTCCTGAATTTAGCTACTGTAGGTCGTACAGCATCAGTCAGTGAGTGAAAATTTAGTGCTGTCTGGTCGATGAACTAAACTCAGTTAAGTCAAAGGTCAGCTCATAATGTGTGGATTTTGTCTTCACACATATACATCATGAGCGTCATTTCCGTTTGTTAGCTGTGTTCATTTCGGTAATTGCAAGATGCCTATCCTGTTTGCATGTGCAAATTTAGCTACTGTTTAGGTCGTACAACATCAGTCAGTTAGAGAAAATTTAATGCTGTCTGGTCAATGAATTAAACTCAGTTTAGTCAAAGGCCATTAGTCAGCACAGAATGTTTAGGTTTATTTTCACGCATATACATCATGCGCGTCACTTTTGTTATTTATTTATCTGTGCATTGCAAATGCATCAACTGGCTAGCAGACATAATTAGGGTTAATAGTGCTGATTCTTGATTCGAAAGTTTGTGCTTTTCTGTACAACATTAGATCTTAGATATGTGGTACAATAATTACTGAACAAAATGCCTCAGTGTTGGTCCACGTAACTTTGCTTTGCACGTCTGGTGATTTATTTTCCGTTTCCGTCATTCATTAATCTTATTGAATCTGGCAGCCCAGCGCCCGAGAGCCCTCCACAAGTACCCCACAGCAGTCTGCTCCAGGGCGCGAGGTCCGTACATTATCGATACATTTAATTGATTTGCTTTAATTCCGCTTTATCGTCATCAGCCTTCATCGAGACAACCAAGTGCCTTGGGTGCATCTCCGTCTGCTTCCACTAAAGAGGTCTGGTCAATGTTTGTCTATACAGCTTAGATCTGACTTTTCTTTTCTTTTTTTATAGCCAAGCAAGAGGATGCCAAGTAAACTCGATGCATCAATGATCTCTAAGGAGGTATGTGCTGTTCAATTTTTCTCTTTGATAACTCTTCAAACGTGTCGAGTAAAGTTATCAGACTTAGTGCATTTTGTTCGGTAATTAGGTATCAGTTAAGTTGATCAGCTTGTCACTTGTAGCTCATTTCATCTCAATCGATGATACTGTTGGCAGCATGGGTAATTTTGGGCCGTGCCGTGATTGCGCAAGCTAGCTTTTTTCCTTTGGTCAGTCAGAAGTTCTGAGTCAGAACACTGCTGTTGTGCAGTCTGCCTTTTTACGGTACTCTTTAATCAACTTTCAGAAAAGCATCAATCTTGAATCTTGAAAGTAGTCTCTAGATGTTCGTTATCTGCTTGCAGTCGCAGTTTGCTCACTTACTGAGTTAGATGTTACACACGTCATTTCGGTAATTGCAAGATTCCTATCCTGTTTGCATGTGCAAAGAGTGAAAACAAATGCTCATAAACAATCGCCCCAAAATTTCAGCATACTCAAAATATATTGAATTACACATTGTTGAAAAGCTAAAGTTGCCCTGATTACAAATATGTAGATATCTAAGTGGAGCCCAAAACTGTTCCCGAGAAAATCGGGCCCAAAGTTGACCAAAATATGCAGTTTGGAAATAACACAACGGCTTCACTCCGCTAGATGGCATAAGCAGCAGTAGGTAAAGCATTGCCAAAGGTACAGTTCGGACCCGATTTTCTCAGTAACCATTTGGGGCTCCACTTAGACACTTACATTTTTGTAATCAGGGCAATTTTAGCTTTCCAGCGACTTAAAACTTAATAATTTTTGAGTATGCTGAAATTTTGGGGCGATTTTGTTTTCACTCTTTAGCTACTGTATAGGTTGTACAGCATCAGTCAGTGAGTGAAAATTTAGTGCTGTCGATGAATTAAACTCATTTAAGTCATCAGTCAGCACAGAATGTTTGGGTTTTTTCTCCACACATATACATCATGAGCGTCACTTTTGTTAGCTGTGCATTGCAAATGCATCAACCGGCTAGCAGACATAATTAGGGTGAAGGGTAAACACTTGTTTTGAAAGTTTGTTCTTTTCTGTACAGCATTAGATCTTGGATATGTGGTACAATAATTACTGAACAAACTGTGACAGTGCTGGTCTGAGTAACTTTGCTTTGCACGTTTGGTGATTTTGTTTTCACTGATTAATCTTATTCAATTTCGCAGCCCAGCGCCCGAGAGCTCTCCACAAGTACCCCACAGCAGTCTGCTCCAGGAAGAGAGGTCCGTACATTATCGATACATTTAATTGCTTTGCTTTAATCACACTTTATCGCCTTCCAGCCTTCTAGTCGGACTCCTAGCGCTCTTGGTCCATCGCCTTCTGCTTCCACTAAGGAGGTCTGGTCAATGTTTGTCTATACAGTTTAGATCTGACTTCATTTCTCTACTTTAGCCCAGTACCAGAGAAGGGTCGAAAGCTGGAGCACAGCAGTCTGCTCCTGGAAGAGAGGTCCGTACATTATCGATACACTTAATTGATTTGCTTTAATTCCACTTTTTCATTATCTAGCCTTCAGCGAGAGAGCCAAGTGCATTGGGTGCATCTCCGTCTGCTTCCACTAAGGAGGTCTGGTCAATGTTTGTCTATACAGCTTAGATCTGACTTTTCTTTTCATTTCTCTACTTTAGCCCAGTACCAGAGAAGGGTCGAAAGCTGGAGCACAGCAGTCTGCTCCTGGAAGAGAGGTCCGTACATTATCGATTCATTTAATTTATCTTTTTAATCACATTTTATCGTCATCAGCCTTCGAGTCGGGTCCCAAGTGCCTTGGGTGCAGCTCCGTCTACTTCTGGGCGCGAGGTCTGGCTATTGATTGCCCATTCAATTTAAATTTCACATTGGCTTTATTTGCTTCAGCAGCCAAGTGGCCGAGCTCCAAGTAAACTGGATTCAATGATTCAAAAAGAGGTATGTGCTGTTCAATTTTTCTCTTTAATAACTCTCCAAACATGTCGAGTAAAGTTACCAGACCTAGTGCATTTTGTTCTGTAATTAGGTATCAGTTAGGTTGGTCAGCTTTTCAGCTTGTCACTTGTAGCTCATTTCATCTCAATCGATGATACTGTTGGCAGCAATTTTGAGGCGTGCCGTGATTGCTTGAGCTAGCTTCTTCTTTGGTCAGTCAGAACACTGCTGTTGTGCAGTGGTTTTTTACGGTACTCTAATCACCTTTCAACTGAGCTTCAATCTCAGCAGCTCAACAGCATCTCACAGTGTCACCCTTTGGCTGTCTCCTGAATTTAGCTACTGTAGGTCGTACAGCATCAGTCAGTGAGTGAAAATTTAGTGCTGTCTGGTCGATGAACTAAACTCAGTTAAGTCAAAGGTCAGCTCATAATGTGTGGATTTTGTCTTCACACATATACATCATGAGCGTCATTTCCGTTTGTTAGCTGTGTTCATTTCGGTAATTGCAAGATGCCTATCCTGTTTGCATGTGCAAATTTAGCTACTGTTTAGGTCGTACAACATCAGTCAGTTAGATAAAATTTAATGCTGTCTGGTCAATGAATTAAACTCAGTTTAGTCAAAGGCCATTAGTCAGCACAGAATGTTTGGGTTTTGTCTCCACACATAAATAATGCGCGTCACTTTTGTTTGCTGTGCATTGCAAATGCATCAACCGGCTAGCAGACATAATTAGGGTTAATTGTGCTAAGTTTAGATTTGAAAGTTTGGGATTCTCTGCACAGCATTTGCTCTCAGATATGTGGTACAATAGTTACTGAACAAACTGTGACAGTGCTGGTCCACGTAACTTTGCTTTGCACGTCTGGTGATTTATTTTCCGTTTCCGTCATTCATTAATCTTATTGAATCTGGCAGCCCAGCGCCCGAGAGCCCTCCACAAGTACCCCACAGCAGTCTGCTCCTGGGAGAGAGGTCCGTACATTATCGATACACTTAATTTCTTTAATCCAATTTTATCGTCATCAGCCTTCAGCGAGACAACCAAGTGCCTTGGGCGCAGTTCCGTCTACTTCTCAGCGCGAGGTCTGGCTATTGTTTGCCCATTCAATTTAAATTTCACATTGGCTTTATTTCCTCTAACAGCCAAGTGGCCGAACTCCCAGTAAACTGGATTCAATGATTTCTAAAGAGGTAAGTGCAGTTCAATTTTTCTCTTCGATAACTCTACAAACGTGTCGAGTAAAGTTATCAGACCTAGTGCATTTTGTTCGGTAATTAGGTATCAGTTAAGTTGATCAGCTTGTCACTTGTAGCTCATTTCATCTCAATCGATGATAAACTTTTGGCAGCACTTTTGAGTCGTGCAGTGTTTGCGTGAGCTAGCTTCTCCTTTGGTCAGTCAGAACACTGCTGTTGTGCAGTGGTTTTTTTTGCGGCACTCTTTTATCAACTTTCAGAAAAGCATCAATCCTGACAGTAGTCTGTCTCTAGATGGTCGTTTTCTGCTTGCAGTCGCAGTTTGCTTACTTACTGAGTTAGATGTTACACACGACATTTTGGTAATTGCAAGATGCCTATCCTGTTTGCATGTGCAAATTTAGCTCCTGTATAGGTCGTACAGCATCAGTCAGTGAGCGAAAATTTAGTGATGCCGGGTCGATGAATTAAACTCAGTTAAGTCAAAGGTCAGCTCAGAATGTTTGGGTTTTTTCTCCACACATATACATCATGCGCGTCACTTTTGTTAGCTGTGCATTGCAAATGCATCAACCGGCTAGCAGACATAATTAGGGTTAATGGTAAACACTTGATTCGAAAGTTTGTGCTTTTATGTACAGCATTTGCTCTCAGATATGTGGTACAATAGTTACCGAACAAACTGTGACAGTGTTGGTCTGCGTAACTTTGCTTTGCACGTCTGGTGATTTCGTTTTCGTTTTCATTCATTAATCTTATTG
Source organism: Tyrophagus putrescentiae (assembly GCA_024499935.1). Lineage (NCBI taxonomy): Eukaryota > Metazoa > Arthropoda > Arachnida > Sarcoptiformes > Acaridae > Tyrophagus > Tyrophagus putrescentiae. The sequence continues at coordinate 8,190,673 of JAMZRA010000002.1, read as the reverse complement.
AATCTTATCTTACAGCCGAGCAATAGAGAGCCCTCCACAAGTACCCCACAGCAGTCAGCTCCAGGGCGTGAAGTAATACATTATCGATTCATTTAATTTATCTTTTTTAATTCCGCTTTATCGCCTTCAGCCTTCAGCGAGACAACCAAGTGCCTTGGGTGCATCTCCGTCTGCTTCCACTAAGGAGGTCTGGTCATTGTCTGTCTAAACAGCTTAGATCTGACTTTTCTTTTCTTTTTTATAGTCAAGCAAGAGGATGCCCTCTCTCCGATCACTTACCGGCAGTGAGCCAGACGTCATTGAGGTACGGTGTTTTCAGTGAAGCAGCAGTGCAGAAGTTTACTAATCAGTTTCACACAAATGCAGACAAGTAAGTTGGATGATTCGTCTCTATCTAGAGAACCAACAGGAAGAGAACAGTCGCAAGGTCCCACCCGAGACGTAAGTTGATTTAATATTTGCTTGTTAAACTGACTAACTCACCAATCCATTGTCAATCAAGCCTTCATCTCGCGAGCCAAGCGCACGACTCCGATTAAGTGAAGTCAGCGATTTTGATCCGATCAAAATAATGGAAGGCAACCTTGAGCCGAGCAACCGTGAGCAAAGCCAGATGCCCTCGATGACCAAGAGCATATCGAAAGGGCCGGGTGAGCTTAAGCTGCCCTCGGGAATCACTGTCAAGTCGCAGATCGTCCCTAAGGCCAAGCTGATCAAGGTGGTGAGCATCGACGGTAAACGCCCACTGGAGGGCACCGTGGCGAAGGTGATCGAGCCGGAGGAGCGCCGCATACCGCTCATCAACGCCATCACCTCCGACCCAATGGAGCCGGACAAGCCAAGCTCTTACCGACCGGACGACTACGATGGCGGGCACGACAAGCGCTCGATGAAGATGCATCCGCCGGCGGAAAGGGGCTACCAGAGCGGACGACCGATGATGGTGCCGGAAAAGACGCTTTCACCGGCGAAGGAAACTGGAAATCAAGCAGAGAGAGAACCATCGAACTATTTTGCACCGCCTGACATGGTAAGTGTTAAATGGTAGGATTGTAAACATTTTTAAAATTACTCTTTGCATTCAAAGGTTGGTAAAGTACCTTCAGCACGCGAGGTATTGTTTCCTAATTGGAGTTTCAAGCGAGTATAAAAACTTGTTATTATTTGTGCTTTTCCACTCTAGCCAAGTGCTTTGGGGGGCATACCTTCTGCTCCTGGTCGGGAGGCTTCTTTGAGAGACGTAGGTGTTGGTTGTTTTTTGTGTGTTTAGCAACTTATTAATTTGTGCATTTCCACTTTAGCCATCCAAAACCGGAGGACCTTCTGGAATCGGGAAGGAGGCGAGCACACGTGAAGCATCGAAGATGGCCGGACAACCGTCTGCTCCCGGAAGAGAGGAAAATATACCCATTTTTGGTTTTGCATTTAAAACTGACCTTTGGTTTTCCTTTTTCCTCAAGTAGACGTCTTCGCGTCAACCCAGTGCCCTCGGGGCGGCACCATCTGCAGCCGCTGTTGAAGTAATCTTGAATTTATCAACTCATTATTGCTGATCTTCTAACTTAAACCCCATAAGCCGTCACAGAGGGAGAAGAGCACCGTAGGACCATCCTCGTCCGCACCAGGGCGAGAAAGTTCCGCCAGAATGGTATGCGCTGTTCATTTTTTAGTGTGTTGTGTCCTCATTCTGTGTCTTTTAATTTAGTTGTCGAAAACTGGGGGACCTTCTGGAATCGAGAAGGAGGCTTCAGCTAGAGAAGTAATGGTTTTTTGTGTTTGGCAACTTATTAATTTGTGCATTTCCACTTTAGCCATCCAAAACCGGAGGACCTTCTGGAATCGGAAAAGAGGTGTTGTAGCTGGGTGGATTAGTGTCGACTTTCATAATCTATTCGATGCTTTTAACAATACTCAGCCAAGCGCAAGGGAGGCTAGTGCTTTAGGGAACACCCCATCAGCTCCTGAAAAGGAGCAGTCCGCCCGACTTCAAAGCACTGTCGGCAATGAAGCCAGCCTAAGAGAGGTATTTAGTAACTCCCAACTTTGACGCACCGAATCTAACCTGTTTCCTTTATGAAGGCATCGAAAGCAGCTTCACCATCTGGCATTAAGATGGAGGTGCGTAAAACAGACGATGCAAATCTCCGTCTCATTTCAATCGTTTATTCACTACTTTTATCTTTTATCAGCCGAGCGCCCGTGAAGAATCGAAGATGGCCGGACAACCGTCTGCTCCGACGAGAGAATTACCATTTGATTTATTCAACTGCCTTTGGTTTTCACTTTTACTCTGATTAGCCAGTCTGCAGGAAGTAGTCCCTTGGTGGCCACCTCAGCAGCCGCTGATTCCAGTAATTAGAATGTATAACTCATTCATGCGAACTTCAACTTTTTGATTTAATTTAGCCCATAGAGCGTCTCAAAGGGAAAGAGAGCACAGTGGGCCTCCTCTGCACACAGACAGAGAAGTTAAAACCGATCCACAATTAAATGCGATCTTCTAACGCTTTAAAATCCCTAAGCGTCATTTAGCAGAAAAGAGCACCTGGACCACCTGTCCGCACCAGGCAGTAGTACGCAGAATGTATTCGCTATCTCATGTTTAGCTTGATGCAAGCAACGTCATTCTGTTTATGTCATTCTAGCTCCTCAAAAACCCAGAGGACTTCGAAACGGAGAGCGCAAGAGGGTATAGTAACCCCGGTGGCAAAATGTTCCTTTTACAATCTATCGATGCTTTTTACACATGATTCAGCCAGAGTGCAAAAGAGATCATGCTTTAGGTTAATTTATTCCCTTTTTCCGTCGCCAGTGTCGCCAGACTTCCAAGCCAGCGGACAACGCTAGCTCAGCTAAGAGAGGTAATTAATATCCCATTTGCGTACTCAAACTGAACCTGTTTCCTTTATAGACGCCATCAAAAAGCCAGTTCACCATCTGGCTAAGATGGAAGTGCGTAAACGAGAGATGCATGCTCAATTATTAACTCGTTTGTCACTACTTTTTTTTACAGCCTTCCTAAGCGTTCAAAAATGGCCGGACAACCTCTGCTCCGAAGAGAGGAAATACCGTTTTGGTTTTGTTATTTAAATGACCTTTGGTTTTCCTTTTAACGTCTTTACGTGACCATCTCAGGGTGCACCATCTGCAGCGATGTTGAGGAGTTGGAATTATATTACTCATTATTGCTGTCTTCTAATCTTTTGTAAATCCATTTCTACGCTTTTAGAGACATTCCACAGCCGTCTCAGACGCGGACGAAGAGGAACCATAGTGACCACTCCTCGTCCGACAGGCGTCAACTCGAACGAATGGTATGTGCTGTCATTTGTAGTGCTGTTGTGTCCTCATATCTGTTTCCTTTAACTTCAGCCCTCAAAACGCGGAGGACCTTCAGAAATGGGAAAGAGTGTTAACAGGGTGGAAAATGATCAATTTCAAATCTACGATCTTTTAACATGATTCAGCCATGCCAAGAGGATAGTGCTTTAGGGCAACATCCCTCCGCTCCGGCCAAAGAGAAATCCGCCAGACTTCCAAGCACAGCGGACAAAGAAGCCAGCCTAAGAGAGGTATTTAGTGATTCCCAACTTTGCCGTACCAAACCTAACCTGTTTCCTTTATGAAGCCATCAAAAACAGCTTCACCATCTGGCATTAAGATGGAAGTGCGTAAAAGAGACGATGCAAATCGCCATGTCATTTCAATCGTTTATTCACTACTTTTATTTTTTATCAGCCCTCGCTTAGAGACAGTTCTAAAATGGCCGGACAACCGTCTGCTCCCGGAAGAGAGGAAAATATACCCGTTTTTGGTTTTGTATTTAAAACTGACCTTTGGTTTTCCTTTGTAGACGTCTTTGCGTGAACCAAGTGCTCTCGGTGGTGCACCATCTGCAGCCGCTGTTGAGGTAATTGAATTTATTAACTCATTATTGCTGCTCTTCTAATCTTTTTGTAAACTCGCATTTGTCTAACGCTTTTAAACATTCCACAGCCGTCTCAGAGGGAGAAGAGCACCATAGGACCATCCTCGTCCGCACCAGGGCGTCAAGGCTCAGAACGAATGGTATGTGCTGTTCATTTTTTAGTGTGTTGTGTCCTCATTCTGTTCCTTTAACTTCAGCCCTCAAAAACCGGAGGACCTTCAGAAATTGGGAAAGAGGTGTAACAGGGTGGAAAATGATCAATTTTCATAATCTAATCGATGCTTTTTAACATGATTCAGCCAAGTGCCAGAGAGGCTAGTGCTTTAGGCAATATTCCCTCCGCTCCGGCCAAAGAGAAATCCGCCAGACTCCCAAGCACAGCGGACAAAGAAGCCAGCCTAAGAGAGGTATTTAGTGATTCCCAACTTTGCCGTACCAAACCTAACCTGTTTCCTTTATGAAGCCATCAAAAACAGCTTCACCATCTGGCATTAAGATGGAAGTGCGTAAAAGAGACGATGCAAATCGCCATGTCATTTCAATCGTTTATTCACTACTTTTATTTTTTATCAGCCCTCGCTTAGAGACAGTTCTAAAATGGCCGGACAACCGTCTGCTCCCGGAAGAGAGGAAAATATACCCGTTTTTGGTTTTGTATTTAAAACTGACCTTTGGTTTTCCTTTGTAGCCGTCTTTGCGTCAACCCAGTGCCCTCGGGGCGGCACCATCTGCAGCCGCTGTTGAGGTAATTGAATTTATCAACTCATTATTGCTGCTCTTCTAATCTTTTTGAATTGTAATTTAAAGCCCAGTGTCAGAGAGATGTCCAAAACAGGTGGACCACCAGAAGCCAGCAAAACAGCTGGAGGCGCTTCTACCACAGAAAGAGAAGTAAAAGCCCAATTCCAAACAATTCAAATGGGATCTTCTAACGCTTTAAAATCCCCTAAGCCGTCACAGCGAGAAAAGAGCACCGTGGGACCATCCTCGTCCGCACCAGGACCAGAAAGTTCCGCCAGAATGGTATGCGCTGTTCATGTTTAGCTTGTAATGTACTCATTCTGTTCATTTTAATTTAGTTGTCGAAAACCGGTGGACCTTCTGGAATCGGAAAAGAGGTGTTGTAAAAGGGTTGAAAATGATCACTTTTCATAATCTAATCGATGCTTTTGAACAATACTCAGCCAAGCACAAGGGAGGCTAGTGCTTTAGGAAACATTCCCTCAGCTCCTGAAAAGGAGCAGTCCGCTCGATTTCCAAGCACAGCGGACAAAGAAGCCAGCCTTCGAGAGGTATTTAGTAACTCCCAACTTTGCCGTACAAAATCTAACCTGTTTCCTTTATGAAGGCATCTAAAGCAGCTTCACCATCTGGCATTAAGATGGAAGTGCGTAAAAGAGACGATGCAAATCTCCGGGTCATTTCAATCGTTTATTCACTACTTTTATTTTTTATCAGCCCTCGCTTAGAGACAGTTCTAAAATGGCCGGACAACCGTCGGTACCAGGCAGGGAGCCGAGCCAGAGAGAGCCATCCAAAGCCGACGCCCCTTCTGGAATCGGAAAGGAAGCATCTGTTCGCGAGCAGTCTGCTCTTACCTCCGATCTGCTTCTCCGTGAACCGTCTGAACGGGAACAAAGCGTGCTGCCTAAAGTTGGTTCTGAAGTGGTTTCCCCTAAACCTTCTTCTGCGGCTGCTGCCCCTTCAGTCAGTCCTCGCGCCGCCGATGCTACTGCTCCGGAGAGCGGTGCTCCAAACACCATCATCTTCCGCCCGACCATTATCGTCGTGCAGAATGTCTTCACCATTCCGCCGGCTCTTCTGGCACAGCTGCAGGCCGCAGGTGGAGCTGGTCCTCTGCTGCAGTCTCTGGTGACCATGCAGAACCAGGAGGTCTTCATCTACCCCAACTCAGTTCAGGTGTCCAGCCTCGCTGCTGCCTATCCAGTCCCAGCATCCTCGGCCGGATCACCTTCGCAGCCATTTTTGCGCATTCACGGCACTGGCTCGGGCGAAGGCGCAAGCAAGGACAACTCAACCAAAGCCTCACCGACCGATGCTTCTTCAGCTCTGTCCGGCTCCAAGAAGAAGTAGTTCTTCTGGTTTTGTTGTTATTTTTAATTTTAATTTATACTTTTTGTTTTTGTTTTCATTTATATTTTTATTTGTAAAATTAATTCTGCAACTGGCAGATTAAAAATTTTCAAAACACATTTTTTTGTTGTCTACTGATCTGGGGGAAAAACAAAAAACACGATTAAGATGTAAGCGGAGTCTGCGCCAAACTGATAAGGCGCATAGGTCCTGAATATGTGAATGACTCTTGACGCCTGCATGGCGCCTGCATGTCTAGCTGGTCCTGTTTTCACGCACAGCAGTTCAGTCCTTTCTCTTGTCAGAGTCTTGACAGAGAAACTGAAATTAACGATGGAAACATCATTTCTTTTTGACGATTCGTTTTCCGATTCGCTTATTGACGATCTTTTTCCCATTCAAAATTCTCCACTTGATTTGAGCATAAATCGTGTACAAAGCGATGAAGTGCCGCTTGATTTGCGTGTCAACCGACCAGCCGAAGCCGCTAACGGCCAGACCGGTGAAGCACAACAGAACCAAAGAATCAACCAGGGAGCAAGCAATGTTCCATTGGACCTACGCGCCAACGGCGCGACCAGTGAAGCACTGCCCATTCCGAACGTCAATGAGCCGACCGGTGAAGCACCACTGAACCAAGGTAGCCATGAGGTAGACATGAAGTCACTGAACTTGCCACATTCCAAAAAGATGCTCGAAGTTTTAGGCCAAGTTTTTAAACTTGGCGAGTTTCGCCAAAATCAACTCGAATCAATCAACGCAGCTCTTCTTGGATTTGACGTGTTCGTTCTCATGCCAACCGGTGGAGGCAAGAGTCTCTGCTACCAGCTGCCGGCTATGGTTTCTCCGGGAGTAACTTTTGTCGTTTCACCGCTCCTCTCCCTTATTCTTGATCAAGAGACTAAGATGAACAAACTGAGCCTTGGCTGCGCTGCTCGCTGACAGGAGAAACAGATACACAGACAACCGAACGTATTTTTGCCGATTTAGACTCCCGTAATCCCAAGATCAAACTAATCTTCACAACGCCGGAAAAGCTTTCCTTAAACAGTTCACTTATTTCTAAACTGGTCTCTCTGCACAGCCGAAACTTACTCGCCCGCTTCGTGGTTGATGAAGCACATTGCATTATCCAGTGGGGCATCAACTTTCGTACTGCTTACGGTCAACTCGGTGATCTTCGACGACAGTTTCCAAGAGTTCCCATTTCTGCACTGACGGCGACTGCCACCGAAAAGGTTTTGTATTTTGCTATTTTATTTGATTAGAACTCTAACAAATATTTGTTTTTCATTCAGACTCGTGAGGAAATCGCTAAACATCTTGGATTCAAAGCTGATGCAAAGGTTTACCTGCAGTCCTTCAATCGACCAAATCTAAGACTTGAGGTTCGACTAAAGACAACAAAATCTGATGCTGACATTGTGTCGGTGTTAAAACAGAAGTTTCACAATCAATCGGGCATTATATATTGCCTTTCAAAGAAAGATTGTGATTCTCTCAGCAAAAAACTAATCTCAGACGGCATAAACGCCAAAGCGTATCACTCTTCCATTGCCGCTGATGTCAGGAAAAGTACTCAACTCGACTGGATTAGTGGAGAAATCAAAGTAATTGTCGCCACAACTGCTTTCGGCATGGGAATCGACAAGGCGAATGTTCGATTTGTCATCCACCACTCGATGTCCAAATCAATTGAAGGATACTACCAAGAAGTTGGAAGGGCTGGGCGTGATGGTAAATTAGCTTTTTGCATTCTGTACTACAGTTCAGTCGACTTCGGCCGATGGAAAAATATGTTTGGTTCAGACCAAGCACAGCTAACAGCTCTAAACGACATAAACAACTTCTGCATGAACAAGGCTGATTGTCGTCGTCTACAAATCCTCAGCCATTTTGGAGAACCCTACGATCACATTAATTGCGTTACAAACATTGAATCTGTTTGCGACAACTGTTCACTGGATATTGATGACGATGACATCAGGGAAATTTCTGAAATTATAAACTTTTCTCCCACGGACAAACTCATTCTGGAATACATATGCCAAATCATCGGACCCGCTGCTTCACGACCTATGAAAAACTTGACACAAACTCAGCTGGTAACCACTCTTCTCAGTAAGTTGTTGTGTAAAATAATCAATTATTGCAGTAGTTTTAATGAAAGTTTGTTTTCTTCTATTTTTAAACTAAAGGTTCACCGTCTCTTAACAGGCGAATCGATTTTGCGCAAATCGATGTAGAGAATCTAGTACAAAAGCTAGTTAACGGCAACTTCCTTAGTTTGAGCCTTGACTCTCTATACGTTTGCTTAGGGCAACGAGCGTTTGATCTCCAGATTCACAACAACATCCAAGTAAATTTGCATGATAAAGAATTGCCTGAAGAAGTCCGAACCGTACCACCAGTAAGTGCAAAAACTCCAAAACGGCCACCTGAAGATGTCACTGTTTTACCTAAATCGAAAGTCAACAGAATCGAGTTCAAATGTCCAGTACCGGAGTGCAAGTCAAAACCTTTTAACGATTCTCATGACCTTCGCCTCCATTACCGTAGTTACACAATGGAACAGCCATTTAAGTGTTCTAAATGCCTGAGTAGTTTTGTGTTTTATGCGACAGCACTTCGACACGTGGAAACGCACCATTCTGAGGCAACAATCCTAACAGCGCAAGCTATTATCAGTTTAGAAAGCTCGAAATTAGGAGTGAAAGAATGGAAGGAAATGGAAATTGCCACAATTAACGAACCAGAAACAGAGACAACTGAAGAAGACATACCACAAATTGATATTTTGGTTCGATCTGAAACAGGACTACTTCAGTGTCCGTTTGATGGATGTGATCTCACTGCAAAGTCTAAAAGTGGCATACTGCGGCACTACTCTCGAACGCACACCAAATGTAAGTTCTTTAACTGCCTTTTTTCTAATCAATGCAAATACACATCAAGTGATAAGGATCATATGCAACAACACATTCGAGGTGTGCATCTTCATTCTCGGTCCTCTAAGAATATCATTCCAGCATTTGAAGTGAATAGTTTCATTAGTAAATCAGCATCCTACCGTCTGATTGAGCAGATGTTCAACAATGCGGTCATTGAAGAGCCAAGTTTAATTTCAAGGGCATATAAATGTACTTATTGTTCGGCAAATTTCTGTTATAACTTTGAATACCAGCGTCATCTAAAAACTCATACTGGAGAAAGCACGTATTTTTGTAAATACGTTCTTTGCAAATACGAATCAATTGATAAAGGATCCCTGTTCAGACACGTACTTTCAGCACATTTTGACATTACACGCACCCAGCAATCCTCAGCAAGCAAACACATCCGCGATCGTGCTTACACTTTTGTTGGTGAAAACAAAACTCAGAAACTCAACTTACTCAGCCATTACTCACAAACGCCATTTTAACGAAATCTAATCTATATTTTTTGTGTGTTTTCACCTAAGATTTTTCTATCTTTCATCAATACTATAAAGATTTTAAGACATTTTATAATCTCCAATTTAGTTTGAATTATAATTCTTGTACTTTTCAGCAGCTCCTAGTCATAAAAAAAGATGCCCCTTCAGTCAGTCTTCAAGCCACCGATGCTACTGCTCCCGAAAGCGCTGCTCCAAACACCATCATCGTCGTGCAGAATGTCTTCACCTTTCCGCCGGCTCTTCTGGCACAGCTGCAGCCTGCTGGTGGCGCTGGCCTTTTCTGAAGTCTCTGGTGAGTGTGCAGAACCAGGAGGTTTTTATTTTCCCCAGCTCAAGTACCCATCACCTGCGTCTTCGACCGGATCTCATTCGCAGTCATTCTTTCACATTCAAGGTGCTGGCTCAGGTAAATACGCAAACAAGTTCAGCTCAACAAAAGTCTTCCCAATCGATGCTTCACTTACTCCGTACGGCTCCAAGAAAAGGCAGTTATTCTGGTTTGGTTGTTATTATTTTTAACTTTACATTTTATTTTTAAAACTTGTTTTGCAGTTTGAAACTTAATTACATCTTTATAACAAACTATGTCGGCCTATTTTTAGAAACGTCAACAAAAACTTGAAACTGTTATAGGAACTAGTTTTGATAGTTGAAATGCCTTCAGCATACACGACAATAATCTGAGTCCATATGGACCACAGTTATCTTCACTTGGGGCTTATCAGAGAACTGGTAACTTCATCACAGAGAAAGACATGGTGGTTGACTCCGCTGGTAATGCTGCTGCTGCTGTTGCTGCTTGTCGACTTTGCAGTGGATGTTGTGGTACTAGTTGATGGCAGCGATGTTTGCTCGCTATTGGTCAAGTCTGAAAAGGCAAAAAGCGATTAAAAGATGCAAGTGGAACTTTCTACTTTTCATTGCACTACAGGAATAAGGGGCGAATGTTTAATACAATCAGGAGTTAAATTAAAAATATACAAATTATGCAATACAAAAAAGTAAAAAAGTAAAATAAAAAATGAGTTTTTCAATAAAAATTTCAAAACAGTATATGTACATCATGCAAGCAAAAATTAAAATTATGTATAAATAAAAACTAGCTGCTGCTGTTGCTAAGGCACTGACAAAATATATCATTGGCGAAGGGAGAACTCAGAAACAGAAAAAAGCTGTTTTAAGTTATCGTCTCTATTTACAAACAAAAACAACGGGGCATCTACGATTTGCCCATCGCCTTGCGAAAGGAGTTGCGCATCACATTGGCCGGGCCGGTTGGCAGACCAGAGGTGAATGAGCCCTGACGATTGAAAAAGCCCTTTTTTGGCTTGCTCTTAAGCTGGCCGCCAGCAGGATCTGCTACTAACTGGGGATAGTGCTGCTGCTGTTGACTACCACTGTTTGAACTCCCACCTTCTGATTGGGGTGAGTGGTGGTGCTGAAGCTGATCGACCTCGGCCCCTCCCCCTCCGTTCATCATCGCCACCAGCATCTCCTCCTGATTGAGCTGCTGTGGCTGATGGTGGTGATGCCTGAACATGGACGGCTGTGCAAAAATGTGCTGCTGCTGATTGTGGTAGTTGTGCCCACTGTACTCGTTCGCCTCGCTGGAGCTGCACAGCGGCAGTGGAAGTGAACCCACCGGCACCAGATTGCCCGTCGCGTGGTTCATCTGCAGGTCTTCGTAGTGGTGGTTGAGCAGGTTGCCACCGCCGCCGCCGTTGACGCCGCTGCCGTTGGCCGAGTTGGCCGTGCTGCTGCCGTTTCCGTTGGAGACGACAGTAGTCGTCGACGATGACTGGTGCTGGTTGTTGCTGTTGTTGTTAGAGGCAGAGCTGTTGGTCAGTCGACTGCCGGCGCTGCCTGAGCTGCCCATCGTGTTGGAGTTGACTGCGTGAAGGGCGCCGCCGGCCAGATGGGCACTGCCTCCTACTGCTGCGCTGGATTGAACAGCACCGACTGTCCACTTCGCTGGCTCATCTGCTCGTCGCTCTGATACGGGTCGTGAAGGTGGTGTTGGGGGTGGTGTTGGAGGTGGTGATTAGTGGTGCCGTTTAAACCTAAAGGTAAAACGAGTTAAAGTACAGCCATTCATTGAAATGCTCAAAGTACTCACCTGAAGAGTGGTGAAGACTGTCCAGTATTCCGACACCTTCGTCCGAGTTAGGCCCAATCAGACCGTAGTTTTGAATCTCACTAGTTTCATCCCAGTAACGCATGAAGGGCATTGAAGGGTATATTGAATTGGGCTTGGTGGCGCCTCCTCCTCCTCCTCCTCCTCCTCCCATCATCATCAGCATCTCCGGAGTGGCAGCCAGGCCAGACCAGTGACCAGGCGGCGGCGGCTGTTGTTGTTGTTGTTGCTGATGCTGCTGTTGAGAAAGGGCGGCCAGCTGGTCCACGGAAGACGTTGGCTGAAAGTTTTCATTGGTCAGTCTGAGGCTGTTTGCAAAGCCCTCCTCCAGACTGGACACTCCGCTCGACTCTAGCTGGTGGCCTGCTGTGCTGTGCTGAACCACCTTGTGGAGCACCGCCTCACTGAAGACGTAGTAGCACTTCTCCGAGAATGAGTTCTTCAGGTTGATGGTGTGCCGTATGAAGCCCTCCTTGAGCAGCCTCGAGGCGACCTTCTTCGCGTCCTTGCGCTCGCTGAAGCCGGCCACGTACGAGTACAGCCAGCTGACCACGTCCGAGCCGATGAAGGCGCTGGGAATGCGAATCTTCAGCCACATTCGGTCGCGAATGTCCAGGCCCGAGTCGGGACTGGCCATCGCCGCTGCAATCGTCTCCAGACTGCTCTCCGTGCTCAGCGGCACTGCCGGCGCCACCGTGGTCACGGCGTTGGAGATGGTCACCGAGTGCTGACCGCCAGCTGACTGCACACTGCCAACCAGCCCAGCCGCCTTGAAGGAGCCTCCTCGAAGGGGGCTGCCGCCTCCGTCGCCGTCGCCTCCTGCCACCTGAGCTGAGGGCAGCGCCGTTGCCGGGTAGGTCATCGAGGTGGAGGTGGCAGAGGAGGCGGCGTAGGCATTGCCCGGAACAGAGGGGCCAATGACGCTGGAAAAGGGCGTCAGTGAAGACTGGTGATGGTGCAGGTGGTGCTGAAGCTGCGCAGTCATCAGGAAGCGATCACTGCCGCTGGCCACGGCCGCGGCGGCCATCTCAGCGGAGGGCGGCAGCACTGAACTGACAATGGCACTGGCGTTGTAGCTTGCAAGCGTTGACTCAGTTAGGGGGAGGTTAGTTTCGTGACCTAAATGGCGGCAAAAAACAGGAGAGAAATAAGCTTGACTGCAATGACAACCTTCGGCAAACAAAAACTTACTGGTGTACTTGGCACGAGCCGCCTCCGTGTGAGCTACCCAGGCGCCCGGATCAATGGGCCGCACTGGCTCTGAGCGCGGAATGGTAAAGTGGCCCTTCGGGTTGGGGTCCCAGGTCTTCGCAACCAGCAGCTTAATTGGCCCCGGCTTCTTCACCGCCTCTCGAATCACATTGACCGCCTCGTCGTTCGTCAGATTGGAAAAGTTGGTCTCGTTCACCTGGAGGATCATGTCGCCCGGGTGGATGCGCCCGTCAATGTCCACGGCGCCGCCCTTCATGATCGAACTGACGTAGATGCCGCCGTCGCCCTTCTGACTCGTCTGCCCCACCAAGCTGATGCCGAGGTAGTTGACGACGTCGAGGTTCAGTTTCACGGTAATCACGTCGTAGGACATCTCCGAGAAGGAGCTCGCCGAGGAAGTCTAAGCCAATTTTAGTTTTGTTGTAGTTGGGGTGTCAAGCGTTGGCAGAAAAATGGAAGAAAAGAAAGGGAGAGAGAGAAACAAATTAGCAATCAAGCAAATGAAAGAGAAGGAGAAAAAGTGATCACTCACCCTGCTCATATTATTTCGATTTCGGTAGTGGTGGTGGTGGTGATGGCCTTTGTGGTGGCCGTGATGATTACTTCTCCTTCTGTTCGAGTGGGCGTTTCTTCCCTTTCTCAGGTACTGCCTCGAGACGCTCGTCTCCTCCGTCGTTGAGGTGTAGTCGGAGCGGTAGTCATCAAAGTCGTGGCCCCTCCTGCCTCCTCCTCCTCCTCTTTCCTCCTCCGAGTCAACGTCACCCTCCATAAAGTCCTCATCATCGTCGTCCTCGTCCTCGTCGTCGTAGTCATCCTCGTCATCATCATCGTCCGAATCTACATACGACTCCATGTCAGAGGTAGACACCACCGAAGAGTCGTAGCCGCCATGGTGATGCCCAGACCGTCGATTGCCGCACTTGCCGTACCGGGAGTGATGATTGCTCGAGCCCTTGCAATAGTTCCGGTGGCGTGAACCTGATAAGAAAACAAAAAAAGATTATAAAATGACACAGTTTCCTCTGACAAAAACCACCAAACAGAAGATGGTGGTAACAAATGGTGAAAGAGTAAGCACTTACTGAGATACTGTCCGCCACGACGTGAACTAATCATCGAGTCAGTCTCCGTAGTACTGTCGCCGCCGTGGTCAGTGGAGCTGAAGAGTGAGAAAAGAGATAAGTTAGAGCAAGAAGAAAGAAGAGGTTTTGCAAATTAGCATAAACGGCCAATTTTCGCTGCAGTGCCAACTTTAGTCGAAGTGTCTTCCTTCTCAGCATCCGCTGCAGCAGCAGCATTCGTCTAAAATATATAAATCATTCTTTCTCTCTCCTCTTCTACAGCGGTATCGCAATTTAGCAACAGTTATATAATCGCCTGGTTGTGCGATTTAAAATGGCAATTTCGCTGGAGCACTAAATGTCTACTTCTCTCTCTACTTCAGCTAACTCTTGACTCCCTCATTAATCAACTGACAAATTGGACGACTAGTGGTAAATGGCGAGCATCTCCTGAGCACTTACAATGTGGAATCGGAAACGAGGCCATGGCGAGTCTTCGGCAGGGCATCGTCATGTTTGCTTCGACTGCCGTTGGTGGACGACAGTGCCATTCCACCTTCACCGCCACCGCCGCCACCAATCGGAGAATTGGCGCCCTCAATGCTTTCAATCTGTAGGGAAAAAGGGAACAAATTAGTGAAAAAAATCAACAATAAAAATGAAGATAAAGCGGCAGATGAATTAAAAGTGAGCAGTACTGATACTAGTAGACTAATTAGGCGCCTCATTAGAAGGGGGAAAGGGAGAGGGAGAGTTGTACCTCACCGGACACAGAGTTATAATTAGCGGGCGGTGAAAAAGAGCAAACATGCCGCCGCCAATGCTATTATCAACATCATCACCATCACCATTACCATCATCATCATCATCAGAGTAAACATCAGCAGCTAACTGACCAACTCAACAGCAGCCCAAGTGGACATCCACTCAATCACCGGATAGTCGTATTAGCAGAAGGAAAAAGAGTGAGAGAGGTAGAGAAAGAGAAAGAGCAATAAAAAGTCACAGATAGCAATCGATGGACAGGCAAGCAAAGTAGAGTTGTCCAATTGATTGAACACTTCTTCAAACGGCCTTTGCCGGAGAAAGATCAAACAACTCTAGACGTGCTGACTAAAAGCGTTGTGCCGCATCAGTCTTTTTATTTAGCTTGCTAATTGCCCATCGACAACCCTCCAATGCTACCCCTTTTTCAGTTTTTTGTTTTTATTACATTGTAGCATAGGTACGCTAAACCAATTTGTTAAATGTTGTGCAAAAATTTGTCGCTTCTTTAATACAGCAAAAAAACTTTCGGCTGCACAGTAAAATAAAACAAAAATTCACGCTGCCTAACCTACAAGTTGCTAGCTGAGGAGGTGATTAATGGTTTTCAGTCTGTCACAGCATGATGATTGTCTTTGGGAGTGAGGAAGAGAAAAAGATGCCTGATGTCTAATTCAAGTCTGACCACTACCATTGACGAGTCAACAGGTAAGCGACGCAAGGCAAAAAAAAGTCAAGAAGAAAAATCACTGCGACTATTAATGGCTACAGTGAACTATCAAAAAGCTACTAAGACCTAAAAGCTAAAAGCTCGCTCCTGACACTGATCGATGCTGATAGCGGTTCGCCTGAATTGAGCAGTGTGTACCTTTTCATTTTAAATCATATTTACTGCGGGCCACCTACTCACTTAGATGACACACACCGACAGTTAGTTAGCATTTTGTCAATATAAATGTGCGCACATCACCACCACAAACACTAAAACGGTTCAAACGAGTTCAACTGCGTTAATTTAATTTTCCTATGAATCACAAATTAAAAATAAACTATCCCGCTACCTAGCAGTGCTTCTGGTTGTATAGAAAGAAAAACTCTGAGACAACAAACACAAAGGTACTTACATAGGCGACCACCTTATCTTGAAAGAATGGCAGTGGTGTGTTGTCATGAAAGATCTCCTCCTTGACGATGCCACAGTCTTTGTCGCGAGCTTTAAAGTAAAACTTGTAGTTGGAGGAGTTTCGCAGTGAAAGGTAAGCTTTCAGGTCGCGTAAGGTGATGACCGACGGTGCAATCGGTATCCTGACCATCGTCGGAATGTCCTTGTCATCCATGTGGTAGATCACCTTGGTCTCGCTGTTTGACGCCGGAGGACAGCGAATCTCGTTCAGCTTCGGCAAAACAGATGAGGCAGCTGATGCTGTTGATAGTGCTGCAGTGGCTGCTGCTGCTGCTGTTGGACCTAGTTGTTGTTGCGGCATAACATCAGCAGATTGTGGGGAAAGTGCAAGCGGCGGTGGTGGAGATGAGCCGGTGACCGAAGTGGGCGACAGCTGATGCAGGTGATGGAGGTGCTGCTGTTGCTGCTGCTGTTGATGGTGCTGGTCACCACCTACCGCCATTTCAGGCATCATTGTCTCCATCATCTCCTCCTTCGGACGGGACTGGTGCTAGTGGCACCTGCTACGGCAGCAACAGCAGCCGTGTCTCTGATATGATGTGGATCGTTGGTCACTTGTCGAAAAAAGTGTAAAATAAGGTCGTAATGATGTGCTTGAAGATTCACAGTTCCTCCTGTGAGTGGAGTTCCCGTAGTGCATTCAGGAGCGAATTACAAAGATGAGTAAAAAATGAGACCGTTAAGTGCTAGAAGCATCACAGTATATGGATTCTACTTTAGGCAATTTAGGTGATCATTGTCCCAGTAAATGAGTGTTTTCTCCGGCCAATGAAAAGGCTGTTCATCTGGCCGATTTGGTGCACTTCAATTGGTCAGTTCTATGAGGCTGGTGAAAAGGACTCAAGAAGAACATCGTTTGAGGGGGTGGATTCAGTGGTGATTCTCACTGAATGCTCATCACTGGTTGAGTATCAAGTGAAGTGTTTGGTCCCTGGTGGCCAGTGTTGCCGTCGGTGGTGTTTTGGTGACTTCAGGAGAGAGTGCCAGCAGATTGAGGTGCGTTCATCGGTGAGCAGACACAACATCAACACACACATCAACATCGACTACAGGAGCAGAAGAACAGAAGAACGTTGTCGCTGTCGCTGTCGTCGTCGTCGTCCACCCGACAGATTAGAAGCATCAGCAGCAGAAGTTGATGTTGTGTTGTTTCTATTTCTTCCTCTCTCTCTCAAACAGCGGCAGTTTCTCCCGTTGATGCTGCTGCTCGCACAGTGCAGGGCAGCGAAAGATAAGGGGCTGCTGCTAGGCTGCCACGACGGGAGAATCCTCTGCGCCGCAGTCTCAGACGGCGGCAATGCCACTGGCTTCAGTGGTCCTCTAGAGGCAGCCCAGCTGGCTACAGTGTGCTCGCGAAACAGTGTGCCGGTTCTAGTGCAGATCACCTGTCATTGTCGGGCATTTTTTAGATCTCAGCGCCAATAAATAATAAAGGTGCTTGATTTGTAGTCAGTATATGGCTGAGAATCGCGCATTTTACGCCAAAAATGAGTGATATCTCAGCAAGCTATCTGCCTCCACCCTCGCCACCGCCGACAGTGTGCGATGGGGCACTGTGATCCACCACGACCACTGCTGCTGCCTCTGCTTCACCAACTGACCGGCCATTGAAGCCACCGAAGAGTGCACTGCCCAGGCACAGAAGACGAAGAGAGGGAGAATAAGAAGTAGCACTGAAGAAGAGTGCTGGTGCTAAGTGGCCAACTGTGAGCGTCCAGGAGAGGGAAGGAAGACAGACGGACAAACAGACACTGGGCGCTCATCCTTAGTTCAGTCGGACTCGCTCAGTTCGACCGTCATCTTTAGATGCTGCCGCTGCTGCCACGGCCGCCGACAGCTGAAGATGCTGTTGCAGCAGCAGCAGCAGCAGCAGCAGCAGCAGCAGCATCTTCAGCAGCAACTGGCCACTCATTGCAGATGCCGAAGTCTACTGCCGCCGTGGCTGCAGCCGCCGCTGTTGCTGTTGCAGGAGTCGCATCCATCAACTGGCAAGTGAACCATAATCACTCGCTGAGCTGCGACCATTGAACTATGGCTAATCGATTTAACGTGATCCATTCACTGGTGGTGGTAGGTAAAGGAGAGAGAGAGAAAGAGAGAAAGACTCTTCGTGCATTGTTGTTTTCTTTTTCCGTTCTCTTTCGGTCGCCGGTGCAGTGATTAGTGCACTGATGCGCCTGCACTGATGCAGTCTTCAGCATCGACAGTGCACAGGCAATTTTCCTCCAGCACCTGAAACGGCTGCTGCTGCTGCTGTTGCCCTCGATCCGTCTGCTCCTGCTCCTGAATACTAATAATAATTTTCAGATCAACTTTCTGAACGCCCAGCTTTTCCTCCCCGTCTCTCTCTCCCTTTCCAGTTGGCAGGAAGAGGGTGCTCGTGTGATCGTGTGCGCACTTGTTCACCCTCGCACATGTGGCCAGTCGGTGCTCTTTGCTGCTGCTGCTGCCCAAGACTCAAGATGGGTCGGCGGAAGAAGCCGTGCTCCTGCTGAAAAGAGGGGGGGGGCAAAGGCAGCGATTAAGTATGATCACATGGCTGTTTTGATCCTCCGCACCGAGCATTCGGAATCGCTTTCGAAATCTTAAAGAGAGCATTGGATTCTGCTTCATCACAGTACTGTAAATGAGCAGACAAACACTGGCTGCATCGGTGTGCTTTCCCTAGCCACCACCAACACCATCAATAGCAGCAGCAGTTACTGAGCAAATATTTGCCTAAACACTGGGCTTCCACTACGACCAGTGCTGGTGGTGGTGGTAGTGAGAAGGCAAACAAACACTTTGCAATGGATGCTGCAATAGAGGCCGTAAGAGGAGTAGCCTGGTGATATGGTGAGCATATACACAGCCGCAACAGTAGTCGCTTCCAGAGAGGAGAATGATGACGGTGATGATGATGATCTGCTTACTACTGGGGAGCAGGCAGTGGATGCCCTACCAAATGATAGAGCACGTTTGCCGAAGAATATTACTGTTATTACTATTGTTTTAGCTGCTTTTTCTGCTTTGATTTCTGCCTTTCACTTCCCAATCACTTCTACTTCTCTATTGAGCATTTTAATATCGAGGGTGATTTGGCAAATACTAATCGGAGAAGAGTGGGGGTGCAAATTACAGAAGAGCCGCAGAAGAAGGGAGCTCTCACTTGCAACACTTGTACATGTTCTTCATCAAATATTTTGTTCTCTCTATTCACACTGCCTGATATTACTAGAAAATACTTGTTGTAACGACGCCGATAACATAGTAATGATGTCTTTGCCAGACAGACCAGACAATCACCACTGCTAATCACCAGAAAAACCACCGCCTGTAATCAGATACTCTTGCTCGTTTTCGCGAACAGAGCAAGTGATTTTGCATTTGCCCTTGAACGGAACGATGATAGAAAAACAGTTTACTTTTTTGCTAAAGCCTTCAGATTACCGCGTTTTGCTTAGTAACACCAGTTAAAGCAATGTCCATGTAATCATTGACACTGCATGGCCATGATTTATCATCATCATGATTTATTTATTTGGTTTGGCGGTAGCGACACCTACGAGGGCATAATCAAATGAACTGAGAGATAGTTTTTATGGGAAAGTCAACATGATCACCATTTTTTTGTTTGCTCAATTTATTAAACATAGAGAAAGATAGATAGATTTGTTTTGCATATAAACGGATCAATAGAAAAGAGAGAAAAAGATAGATAGAAGGTAACAGGGAATGCTCTGGTTCAGGTAAGGCCGATGAAGGTGAAAAAAGAAAGCAATGTTTGCATAGTTTGTTTCGCAATTGTTTGTTTGTTTGTTTGTTCATTTGTCAATTTGTTAGATTTTTTGTTTCAAAAAAACTTTTCAATGAGATTCAGGAATTGTGGAATATGATGTTGATGAAAAATGAAAAAATGTACCAAAGGAGAATGCTGATGAGGGGTGATGAGAATTTGCAGATGAGACTAGAAAAAGTTGTTCTTGTTACTGCTAGAAAGCAGTAGTGCCGTTTTTTGTCGTTTTCTCTTGGGACAGACTGAAGCTCAGACTACTGTTACCACCGCCAGAGGCATCACCGCTCTGCTGCTTCTGCAACGACGGCGGCGGCTGCTCAACCGAAGACAAAGGCGGAAGCCAGGTGCTCTTTGTCAGCAGATTGCTCTGCTGGTCACAGTGGTCACTGTCATTTTGTTGTTGATGATTTTTGTGGTGAACCGGACAGTGCTTATGCTGTTGTCGCCAAGTTCGAAAAATACGAAAACGGGAACCAGTCTTTTGATTCCGATTCCGGCTCAGCTGTCGACTTTGGTAATCATCCTTTGCCGCATCACTTTGAGAGTACGATGAGGAGGGAGTGTTTGAGGACTCTTGAAACTCTGAATCAGGCTGACAGTTGCAACCTTCACCACCACCACCACCACCACCGCCGCCTCCAGCAGCAGTAGTTGACCCGTTGGAGCCGCATCGACAAATTCGAGTGTGCCATTTAGAAGTGCTTGGCGTGGTGGTGGTGGTAGTATTGGACTCCTTGCAGGTGCAGCTGTATGAGGACGAAATGGCTGCGGAAACCTCTTCTGCCAGTTGTGGACTGCTCAACATTGGTGGGGAGGAGTGATTCCACAGAGAAGAGACCTCCATCTCGGCCTCATCACCAGCGCCAACAGCAGCTGAATTGGGCAACGTGGCCGAGTTGTGTCTCCTTGCTCGGCCACTGCTGAAGCTCGCATTGTTGCTGTTGGTGGCACTGCTGTTGCAGGCGGCTCCTCCTCCCTCCTCACCGACGCCTTTACCGCCATTGCCTCGCAGAAGTGCCGTCCTTTTCCGTCGCCCACCACTACCACTGCCTCCTCCTGCACTTCCACCCCCAGTCACTCCATTGCAGCTGTTGGCGGTGTTTCCCCGCCCACTGTCGTCGTCACTGTTGGCGGCGCTGTTTCCATTTCCGCCACCACCACCGCCGCCATTGCTGCTGCTGTAGTTGGCACATCGCTTGTGGCCGTAGTGGACACTGGAGTTAGGAGTGCTCGTGCGCGCTCCTCCTCCTCCTGCTCCTTTTCCGGTTGAGTCCATGTGCTGCTGCTGCTGTTGCCGAGCCGTGGAGCTGCCGCCTGCAGAGGAGAAGGCCACCAGTTGGCCGGCGGCCTGGTTCTTTCCGACGGTGCCACTGCCAGCACCACTCTTACCACTCTGCCCGCCCAGCAGCTCTGCCGTCCGGCGATTGCTTCCGGTGCCCTGTTGGTGAAGACGATGGTGGTGGTTCTGGTGGTGCTGGTACTTCCCAGTGCCATTGTTGTTCATCATCATCTGCAGACTGGAGCGACGACAGGTGCGGGAGAAGCGCTTCTGCAGGCGGAACAGACAGCAGGTGAACTTTAGGTAGTGGATGATGTAGTTGCGAATGCTGACAATTGGCGAAAATAAAAACAAATAATGAAACTATAGCTCAATAAATTCGGTTTTTTGTTTCTAAACTTACCGCCGATTCATGGCAAAAAGGATGAGTATATTCAGCAACGAGTTGCTCATTGCAAGAAAATAAAAAGCGAGAAAAATGTGCTTGATGCCATAGGTTTGAATGAGTGAAGGCCAAAGGTAAATGCTGGTAGTTTAGTGGGACAAAATAAATAGGAAAAAAGAAAAATGAAAACAATATTACTACACTTTTCATTTCCTTCCTTCCTTCCGGCGCCCTTTTCAAATCTCCCCGCTTTTCTTTTCCTCTCCAATCAAAATGGCATTAAGTTTTTTTATTGGCCGGGTTTCAAAATAAATAAAAACAACTAAATTCTTTTTAAATTGTCAAGGCGATCTTACCTAATAAAGTAGAGGTGGTAGGGCAGCCAGCAGACACAAAAGACGATGATGATGCAGCAGAGCATGCAGACGACCTTCCGCTTGGAGCGAATAAGGGCGTGCTGCGGCAGCGTCGGCTCGCCAATTCGCTCTCCAGGCCAGAGAACACGGGACATCAGCGCCAAAGCGACGACCATTGTCAGCAGTGGAATGAGGTAAAAGAGAATGAGAAAGGCGACGTTGTATCTAATAAAAAAGAAATGGAAAAGATAAGCCGATTGGAAACTGAAACTGCCATTTTTCCTTTCATCAAATTTAAGTGATCCTTTTCACACACACACACACACTTACATAAACTCGTAGTGCGAGAACCCGGAAACTCCGTCTGGCCAGCGGAGAAGGCACAGCGTTCGGGAGGGTGCTGCTCTCCGCAGCTGATGATGTTGGTAGAGGCTGTTTTGGTCAGAGTGGTCCAGCTCAAAACGAATCACTTCTGGTGAGGTTAACTGCTGTTGTTGCTGCTGCTTGCCATGTTCACCAAAAAGCAGCTCTCTGGTGGTGCCATTAAGTGCCATTACGCCCGGTGAGGTAGTCGGTGACTGCTGCAGAACGTTGATCAGCAGCGAGGAGGGGAGCCAGTTAGCTTCGCCGCCTCCGCTGCTGCCGCCACTGAAGTTGCCACTGCGGAAGTAGTCTGCAGCAGAAAGGGAATCAGCGACACTTAGGAGGAGGAGGAGGAGGTAGAGGGCGATGAGTCAGTCTGATCGAGAATGTTCGGTCCGTACCCACCGCTGCTGAACTCGATCGTCTCCGAGTAGAGCAGGGTGGGCAGGGAGAAGAGGGCGGAGAAGAGCCAGATGGCGCCGATCGACAGCAGCAGACGACGGTGCGACTGTCGCGGTCGCAGGGGATGCACAATGGCGTAGTAGCTGGTTGGGAAAAGCAGAAAAGGGAGAAGGGGAGAAAAAGAAAAATTTGCAGCGGATCAAATCAGTAAATTAGTTGACTTTTAGGCTTAAGTACGTTGGCAAGTAAAGTGCAGCTTTAATCTCCCACTTCCTGTGTTGTGTCAGACAGTGGGTTGAGTGGTTGCGGAAGCAGGCACAGGCACGCCAACCACACTGCAAAATATTCCCCAAACAAGGAGGCTCTATTAAGGCTACACACTCTGCTTTGCTTGACAGAGTTTCCCCTTTTTCTCCCGATTCTCTGGTATGTTTTTCACTAAACTAATTGATTGTCGAAATGTTTTTGTTCTAGGAAAATGTTTAACTTAATTTAATTGCCGCCCGTACCCACAGACCACTGATCACCTAGTGTAGACTGTGTGCAGGATAGCATACATAGCTCATTATCGTGATGGGGCCCCGCACACACAGGTAATTGCCAACCGTCAGGAGCCACCGAGGAGCAATTAATTGCTCACACTTTCCTGCTATCTCTTCTCTGTTTGCCACACAGGGGAATACAGTGTGCTCGGGACTGACGGTTAAATACTGCTGTACGACTCTGTTCTCTCTCTCTTCTTTCTTGAGCTGGCAGGAAACGACGGTGGCTATCGACAAACTACAACATTTTTTTTCGTGTTCTTTCAGTGTTGACAGTTTTTAGGCGCGTGCCGCACAGCGTCTAACTGTCGGACTGCTGCACAAACACACACACAGTCCCAGACACCTAATGAACAGACCTTGTTGTTGTTGTTGTTGACCTTTGTACGACTGTGTCGTCTGCGATTAGATTTCCCCTTTTTGTTTTTTTTGTTTCTTTTTGTTTCGTCCAAGTTTGTTTGTTCTTCCTCCCCAATTGATTGCCTGAAAACACGAATCCTGAGCCATTTTTATTGTACTTTGTTAGCGCACAGTGGACAGTGAGCACTGGCAGCAGAAACAACATCAACAGCAGCAGCAGTCTTTGATACAAAAGTCTGCTGCCTCATTAGGAAAAAGGATGTCATTAGAGCAATGTGTTTTCTCCCCCACCCGCTCTCTCTTATTAGCAGAAAGATAGCCTGACGTAAGAGTAGGGCAAGTTGGATGTCTCCATCAGAGCTCTGGTCGTGGATACTGCTGATCTTGCAGCTGTGCTGCAGCTGCTAATGCGCAGCACCGTTGTACATCAGTGCTGTACATCGACACACCATCATATGACAGCTAGGTAGTGGTGGTGGTGGTGGTCCCAACAGCTACACTAATACCATCACCGATACTGTACACTGGACAATATCAGTACATTCTTTGATTTTGTGGCTGTTTGTTTGCTTGTGTGACTACAACAATGTCACCGATTGATGTATTGAAAAAGAAAAAAGCAAAAAGTGGCAAAGAATCCGATTGTTGGGCGACACTCCAAACAGCACGATGACCACCACCACCACACGCCAAGCAAACAAAAAGAAAGCGGACAATAGCTTAAATCAAATGCGTTCCAAATAAAAGCGGCATCCTGAGAAAACAGACCAAAACAGGCACCTGACATTTGACATTGTTGACACTCGCACGCTCATTCTTTTCAGTCAACCAACCATTGTGGCCGCTTATTACAGTAGCCGCAAGACAATACATTCTGGTTGTGCGATTTCATCCAATGTAGCTTTTATTAATAATTTATTATTGGAAAATGTCGCAACATCGCTTTCATTCTCGATGGTGGGGTAATGCAGCTGTAGCTAACGGTTGCCAAGTGCACGGTTGTTTGGTGCCTGGCAAATAATGATGAAAAAAATGAAAACTGATCGTTCTGATCGGTCGCTTGATTTAGCAACACTCCATTTCTAGCAGCGACAGCAGCTCAGCATTGAATTCGCAATCTGCATTTGCAGTTTTTCCAATTTTGTCTTAAATTCTTTCTTTTAAAATTGCGGCTTATTTGTTCGGCATGTTTACATCGCGGTCTTCAAGTGCATGTTTAGTCAGTGCAGATCTGTGCAATTGACAAGTGCAGGCGAATGTGTGTATGTCTGCAGGCAATTGATCCAAACAGATGAACCAAACATAACCGGCTTTAGCAGAGGCGGTGATGGTGATGGCAGCACAAAATACTTAAGGGGGGACACCGCGCACTTTTTTACTACTTTTTCGAATTTTGATTTTGGGGTGGCTATGATGTTCATGAAAAGTGTACTCAATACAAGTTATTGGGAATCTTAGGTAGAGCAGTCCTATGTAGATAACTTGGTCCTCCGATGACTGGGTCGCCATCAGCAAGGACTTACGTTTCATGAACACTACGGTACACTTTCCGGCAAAATGGAAAACGGCACGGCTTGATCAAAGGTGCCGAATGAAAGATAACGAAAAAATCTAAAACTTGATCGTCTTCGATTAATTTTTAAAGGTCTCAGTTTTTCTTGAACGATTTTTGATTTAAGATTTTGGATGAAAAATCATGAAAATTTAAAAAAAATGAAAAAAGTTAAACTTTTTAATTAATTTAAAAAACAAGTAAAGCTAAATCAGCAAATCGAAGACGATCAAAATATAAATTGAGTTGTCACCTTTCATTTGGCATATCTGATCATGCCATGCCAACTTCCATCTTGCCGGAAAGTGTACCGCGCGGTGCAAAGATTTTAGTAAAAAATGCCGTTGACTAGTAAAGGAAACTAAAAATTCGAAAAAATTTTCTATGTGCGCGCAGTCCCCCCTTAAGGTGAGAGTGAGTCGAATTTTCTCATTTATTGGCTCTCGTATTATTCCTATATAAATTGTCATTTTTTTGTTAAATTCTTGATCTCAGCTTGTGGAGCAGCTAAAATTGCAGTTTTTGCTTTAAAATAAAGTTAAAGAGCTAGGCAAGGACCGTATGTGGGCTTTAAGGAAAATTCGGTGTACTTTTAGTTTTACAAACGATCGAAGTTGCCAAAACATAAAATTTTGCATTTTTTTAAGTTCATTTGTTTGTAAAAATAAAAGTATACCGAATTTTCCTTAAAGCCCACATACGGTCCTTGCCTAGCTCTTTAACTTT
Source organism: Tyrophagus putrescentiae (assembly GCA_024499935.1). NCBI lineage: Eukaryota > Metazoa > Arthropoda > Arachnida > Sarcoptiformes > Acaridae > Tyrophagus > Tyrophagus putrescentiae. Next base: position 8,165,117 of record JAMZRA010000002.1, on the reverse strand, counting down.
ATTTTAAAGCAAAAACTGCAATTTTAGCTGCTCCACAAGCTGAGATCAAGAATTTAACAAAAAAATGACAATTTATATAGGAATAATACGAAAGCCAATAAATGAGAAAATTCGACTCACTCTCACCTTAAGCTCAATGTAGAAACTTTTGCTTTTTATTATTATTTCAATTTGCACCGGTTAAAGCTGAACAAAAGAGGAGTTTGTTTGTACGTCCGTGCATTCCCTTGTAAAAACACTCAAAAACATAAAACACAAAAACACATTGTTTCCCACACAGAGAAAGTGCGCTGTTTAGTTGATTCAGCTTGAACCAGGCTTTGGTCCATTAATTTTCCCCTTTTTATTTTGCCCAAACACGTAAATGTCATCTCGACCTGAAGCAATACCTATTTGTGAAGCTTTGTGCTATTTTCTATTGTTCAAATTATACCTGATTTAGTAAAAGAAGATTTGAAGAAGAGAAGAGGCGGGACAATTCAAAACTCGAGTGGGGACAATTTAAAAACATTCAGCACGCAATTACGCCAAAATGTGAAAACAAAAAGAATGCGAAGGTGCAGGTTTTTCTTAGAAAAACGGGCGACACAAATGAACGAAAGAAAAGATACGCCACAAAACTCGGTGTAAACTATTAGCCTAAATGCTGCAGCAGCAATAGATTTGCACCTAAATTGGCATTTTTCCTCAATTGCCAAGATTAGACTTTTTAGGAAAAAACAAAGAAAAAAATGAGAATAATTCTAGCAAACGAGCGAATCTGTCAGTAAAACAGTGTATGTGTGTTTCCAGCAATTGTAATCAAATTGAGCTCAGCTAAGCTTAGCACTGCCCGGACACTAGCGCACCGTCAGCAGACCCAGTTACCCATATTGACCAGATTTGTGCAGTGTCTTCACTTTTTCATTCTCGCTTCTTATTCTTCCATTTCCAGCTTTTGCCACTGCAACATCTCAGCATCACGCATTTGCATTGCAATCACACACAAATCTCAATCTCAATCTCGCCCTCAATCGCTCACAGCAGCAGCAGTAGTACATCTGCGGTACGATTGCTGTCGTTGTCCACTAACTAGAGAATTCCTCCTCCTCCTCCTCTTCCTTCCCTTTTTCCTTTTTCATTTCTCCTGCACTTTTTGTTCCTACGTTGCAATTTCCTGGACGCCGCTTTTCACTTGCCTTCTCAGCTTGATGATGGCTGCCCGCTCAAGTACAACAAGTGTTGCAACTGTGTGACTCTGTGTGCCTGCTCCTGCTTCAGCTGTACAAGCCACTATACGACTGTGTTCAGCCAACTGTGCTGCGCTCAGCTGTTTGCTTTTGTTTTATTTTCTCTCTTTGTACGCTGTTTTCTTTTGTCGTACAGACCAGTGTTTGGCAATCGTGGGAGAGAAAAAGAGGCAGAGAGTGAGTGAGCAGCGGCAGGAGCTGCGACGGCATCAGCTGAGGCCATCGCATCCATCAAGTGATCGATGGATCGAGCGCGATGGATGCTCCCAACTGCTGCTACTCTTTTTGTGCCACTGCTGCATCTTAATTCAGCAGCTGCAGTGCCATTTGCGCACCGTTGTCGATCACTCGCCCTCGGTGATGAGCACGGGATTTTATCAGTTTGACAATGTATTGAACTGCGTGTGGGTGCACCAGTGTGCATCACTGTGACTGTTGTCCGCCCGACCGACCAGAAAGTGCACTCTGCTGTGAATGCACTCCACAGAGCACACACAGCAAATTCAGTTTACAGAAAGAAGAAGAGTGATAACAGAGACTGATGACATCTGTGCAATCAGTCAGTCAGATGACAGACCGCATAGCTGTGCGCTGCTGATCAGAGAGAGAGAGAGAGAGTCATCGGATGCTTGGAACAAAACAACGAGTGGAGGGACATTAGCGGTTCCAGGGGTGACAAGCAGACAACAGCAACAAAAGAACGTGCTTTTCTCAACTGCAGCAGCAGTACACTTGTGGTGCACTTGACCACTGTTACACGCACAGCACTCTGGCTAGCAGCGACTCTCAATGCCAAGAGCCTGAGCTGATGCTTATCCAGCAGCTGACAGCTGCCGTGCTGATGTTCTTCAGTGCTCCGCTGCCACCGTTCGCCGTGTGCCGTTGCCAAACACTGCACTGTGCTCAAACACTGCAAATGAGGCAATGCAATGGTAGTCAAAGAGCAACTGTACAGTGGTTTGGTGCACTGTAGCAAGCTGTGTACGGTGATGATGGTCATCAGCGGTTTAGGTGGTGGTAGTGCTGCTGGTCGCAATCGGTGAGGTGCATCGGTGTGTGCTTGTGTGTGTGTGAGTATGTGCTTAGCTTGCAGTCTGTGCCTCAGGCTAAGCAGTTCTCAAAGTAGCTGTAGAGTGTTTTAACAGTCATCTCCTCTCTCTCACCACCATTGGCGCCATACGTTCTAACATCGACGGGCTGCAACTGTCAACTGTGCCCATCAGCTGTAAGTTGTGCAGCAGCAGCACAACGGTGTCCAAACAAACTGCAGTGTGATCATCAGCAACCTCTCAACGTTCTTCATTCGCGCGCGCATTCACGACGCACTGACTGACTACACAGACCTTCTCTCAGACTTTACCTCTCTCTCTCTCTCTCTCCGTTCTCCTTTCTTCTCTCATTCTCCTAACAGTCTTCGACGTCTGTGACGCAGCCATCCTGCTCATTTTTTCTCGATCGCTTCCACTGCCACACCTCGATCCCACCAACATCGCCATATTTTAACCCTTTTTCTGCATTTTTACTAGATACATAGTTAAGTCTTTCACAAATATTGCTCGTCTGTAGTCAGAAAATTCACCTGTCAACTTTGATACGCACTGTCACACTAAACTAATAAACAATAAAAAACTATGCCAAAGTCAAGCGCCACCTCGCACCAACAAGACGTCCTCCACTGCCAACAACTCTCGGACGACTTTACTCTAGTCATCACCGCCGACAAAGATATTAGGAAAAAATCAATCGAATCAAATAAGGAAAATTGGGCCCAGGATCTAGCGGCTGCTGGATCAAAGGGCCGAAACTACAAAACACTGTCGCAGGCAATTGCCGCCGAGCGCTTGCAACTGCTGCGTGCCATTGAGTTGGAGCATTCCATCTTCACGCTCTCCTTTCTCCTCATCGAAACCTTCTTTCGACCACCTGTTAACAATGACTCAAACACTAATGTCCAGCTGACCAGTGGGAAACGGAAGCGTCCGAGGTGGAACGAGGGAGCTGCAGCAGCAGCAGCTCACCTGCTGACCAGCTAACAGCTACTGCCAACAACGCCCACTTTAGCCTTCCTCGAAAGCGCATCTACGGCCTCTCCAAGGCGTACAAGGGAGAGTATGCCACTCAGATGAGTCTGCCTGGCGTTTCCAAGCACTTTGACCACTTCTACCACGACCTGCTCAACTGGCAGCTCGTCTTTGCTGTCGTCACGAGTCACAAGGCCAGCTGAGCTACTGTGGTGCCACTAAAGCTAATGTCACCACCTCCACCTCCGCTACCACCGATCCTCACCACCTCGCCACCGAACTAAACTTTGACGCCCTTTTCGACTATGAAGACGCCATCGCCGTCACTGCCAACCTGTTGGCCATTGCTCGCCAGCACTCGGACCTGCTCGAAGGTCTGGTGCTCTGCTCGGCAGACCCGGACGCCACCACCTACGTTCGAGAGTCGCAAAGCAACTACGGCGGTTCGACCGAGTTTTGCAAACTGATTGGCCTAGTAGAAACACTGCTCAAGGTGAAAAAGGAGCGCATTGAGGCGTTGAACAGTAAAAAAACTGAAATGATGGCGGCAGCAGTCAATTCAAGTGATAATGGAGAAGTTGGTAATAGTCACAATATTCTCTCTGGCTGGTTCAAAACGACTTCAACTGATAATGCTGACAACAGTGGTAATTTGGCTGCTATCACTGCCATTGAAAATCAGCTGAAAAACCTTCAACGAGAGGTGAACGCCTGGGAGGAGCTCGCCGACGTGGTTGAGATTTCTTCCAAGTAATAGTTTTTTGGAACGACTATATTTATTTGTTGTTTTTGAAACAACATAAAAAAAGTTTGTTGGGCAAAAAAATATAGTGTTGAAAGAGAAAAAATACACTAAACCTCATGTTTTAGGAAATAACAAATACATCATATTTCATCATATCATCATTTTGTCGTCATCATCATCATCCTTAACTTTCACGCTATTTAAAAAATATCTAAGTGAATGTTCATTGTCAACAAAAAAAGTTAAATAAAATTTGCCAAAAAACCCAAACAACTGATAAGCTTAAATAAAAAGGCCACTCACCGATCAAGGGAGATTAGCGATAGCGTGCTGATGGAGGTGGCCAGCGTCAGGTTGGCGATAAAGTTGTTGATCACACAGTAGACCTTGCCGAAGGGCCAGTGCTCGTTTACCATCATATAGAAGAAGAAGCCGCAGTTGAAGAAGATCGACAGAAAGTCGGACACGGTGAGGTTGAGCAGGTAGCGGTTCATGACGGTGCGCATCAGCGGCTTTGTGGCGATGATCCAGATGACCAGCAGATTGCCGGCCGCTGCCAGCGCCACCAGCGGGTAGAAGAGCAGCGACCAGACCAGTGTCACCAGCCAACTGTCTCCCGTTCGGGAAAGCTCGGTCGAAGCAGAGGAAGAGGAACTACCTCCGGGAAAAGTTAAGCATTGGAAAGCCATCAAGTCCGCCGCCACTGCTTCCGCTGCTAATACTGCTGCCACCGCCTCCACTACCAAACTGCTGTTCGCCAAACTGTGAGAGATAGGCATGGCTGTCACCGCCTGCTAAGGTTGATCCTCGAAGGAGAAACTGCTCCAGAGAGTAGTTCAGATGACTGGCGGCCAGATTTTGGGAAATGTTGAAAATAGTCGAAGAGGCGTTGGCCAGTGTTGGGTAGTGGTGGTTGGCGCTGAGCTGGTGGGATGTGCTTTCGGGAAAACCTCCACCAAAAGCTGCAGCAGTAGAATTGCTGCCAACACTGCTGCTGCTGCTGACGTTGTGGTTCGACATTGGCAGAATCAGGTCGGAGATGATGCTGGAGATGAAGGCGTTAAAGTGTGACGGTAGTTGGTGGGACTGTTGGACGGCAGAAGATTCTGTAGATGATGGTGAAAAAAGGGAAGAAAAGTGGTTGCTTCCACTTGCCACTCCTCTGCTCTCCTCTTCAACTACTGCCTCGAGGCCTAACCTCAGCGGAGAGTAAGTGACTGAAGGTAGTGACTGCGGTGGTGGTAGCGATTGTGGTGGTGATGATAGCAATGGTGATTGTTGTTGGTGGTAGTAGTGGTTGTGGTTGTGGTGAAGGTGGTGGTGGTGTTGATGGAGAAGCTCGTCAACGACAACTTTGCCCATTGGTAGAACTGGGGGTGACTTTGGTTGAAGTGCGGGTGCTGGTGCAGACTGGCTAATTGTTGGTGATACTCACTGTCACTTGCTTGCATCACCACTGAATGAAAACTTGACATTTGCAGTCTGTTCTGGGGATTTTTGTTGTTGGTGTAGGAGGAGGAGGAGGAGGAGGAGAGAGAGAGAGAGCAAGAGGAATAATGTGAAGAAAACAAGTTATAAACTCTGTTGCAGGCTAAGAAAGAGTTTGAGCTCTTTACGTCAACTCTTTAACAGCAAAAATTTTTGCTTGTTTTTTTCTTGTTCAAGGCAGAGAAGTAAGGCAGGCTTACTCGGAAAGTAGTAGTGATTTCTTTTTGTGCCTCTCCTCTAATTAGAGGAGATGGGGAAATTTCATCTTGTGGTGTAGTATAATATTTTATGCATAATATCGCAATAAAATATAAAAGAATAGAAGAAAAATAATTTCTCTCTGTTTCAGCCCTTTTGAAACCGAAGCTGTTGCTGTCTGCCGCTAATTAGAAAGACACCAAAGTTAATAACAAAAAAAGACATCAGTCAGCAGAATTGATGCGGTCACGTAGGAGCATCCGTCAACGAAGGAGCAAAAGAAAGAAAGAAGATGAAGAAGATTTTCATGTCAGTGTCATTGACTGACTGTTCGGTTTTTTGCTGCCTCTTTAGTTGGCGTCAAAAAAGAAGATAAAGTGTGGCACTCATCGACTGCTTTTTGCCGTTGCTGTCAACAGTCTTCTGGGACATTAAAAACGGCAGCAACAGCAGCAATCGATGGTTGTGTTTTTTCCACTTCTTTCGCCACTTTTTAGCCCTTCTCCCTCGTCGTTTGAAAGTTTTATTTATATTATATCTTATTTGAAGTCTCTTCCTTTCATTTCTTCAGTTCTGCACGTGCTCGTCACCGTCTGTTTTTAAAAAAGAAAAACACAAAAGAACACTTTATATAATTTAAGTAATTACACTTTGCTGAAATTGTAAAAATAGTGTGGTGGTAATGGTAAAAAGTAGCCAGCAATTCTACACTCGTTCACCGCCTGCAAAATAGTTGGCAAATAAAAAAGATCACAAATAAAGTTAACCAGTTTGCGTTCGTTCATTGTTTGCCAGTAAGCAACAAGCAAGTTTGTAAAAAAGTTTGCCGTTGAATGCTCGTCTGTGTACGTGTGTGTGTTTTATTTTATATAATTTTACCTTTATAATGTAGGTGTCTGAGGTGTGCGGTCGTTTGAAATTTCCGTGGAAACTGAAGCTCATTCTCTTCTTCATTTTCCTTCTCTGCATTTTTCTGTCTGTTTGCTTGCCAACCTATCTACCCACTTTCTTACTACTACTGCCAACTATCTTCCTGCCTAAATTATTAATGCTTTTCAAGAAAAGGAAGAGACCAAAATGTGAGGCAAGTGTGAACATCTATCTAATTCGGCTAATTCTCGGAAAAAAGATAAAAATTAAGACACTCGTTTTTTATTCTTTTTGCAGTAATTGCAGTCGTAATACTATTAGAACCTGTATAGTACACTTGATTAAAAGCTCATGTAGTATTCAAGTGTGGGAAAATTGATTTGAAAAAGATTGTATGTTTAGAAAAAAAGGAAAATGGAAAAAGTTTTTTTCTAGCAAAATTCTCAAAACTTTCGTCAGATTAAACAAAGGTATTTCCGTTTTTGACAAATAGTAGTGTTAAAAAAAGAGTTTTGAAAACATTACTCAAAAGTACAAACACACAAGTTACTTTTTTAATATTGCATTTTAAATTTAAACAAAAAAATCCATTTATAATAATTGTGCAGTAGAGTGTGCAATGCTTTTCAGTGAGGACATTGACATGGCAGCAGTGAAAAAGTTAAAAAGTTGAAACAAAAACTGATTTCTAGTAATGACTACATAAAAAAAGTATCTGGGCACTAAAAGAATTGACTATAAAATGTTTGGTTTTTAATAATAGAAAACTATAACAAAAAACTGTTTTTATCTTTTTACAACGTTTACAAATTATTTTTTAGGGATAGGCTGATAACCGCGTAAACATTTTACCCTCCGATAAAACGAAAAGCGCTTTTAAACCCAAAAAAAAACTTTTTTGTTTGTTTGCTGTTTTTTCAACTTTTTTGTCTCTTTATATCAGTTAGTCATTTGATCAATTTATTTAGTTTTTAATAATAAAAACAAATGAAAAATTACATCAATTTTAGAAAAAGAAAGAGAAGAAAAACCACCATAGATAATTGTAAAAATAATAACAACCAAGTTATCTGGTCACTGAAAGCTGTCTTTTCTTCCCTGTTTGTGTCATCCATTATTGATAAAAAGCCAAACACAAGCTTAGATGTGTGTGAACTGACTGATAATTCAAGGTTGCTCTGGGCAGTTGGCAGAAAAAACAAATCGCAAAAGCAGAAGTGGTAGCAACAGAATCAACAGCAGCTTCATCAACTGTAACCACATTGACAGTCTTGACTGCCTGCCTCTTTTTTTGTTTCCCAGACAGTTTTGTCTGTGTTTGTGCAGTGAGCACACGAATGATTAGACACACCGCCGTTTTACTAAAGAAAACTGACTGCTTCAGCAAGCAAACATGAGGCAAACGAAGGAAAGCTAAGAAAACAGAAGGGGGAAAGAAAAGCAACACAGTGAAGTAGCAAAACGGAAGACAACGACGACGGCGACGAAGACGGCTACGACATAAAGCGACAGTAAATTGCGATTAAATCGAATTAATAAAGCAATTTGCCTTTCTTTCTCTTTAGTCATTCTTTCCTATTCGTTTGTTTCGTTTTATTAGATTACCCGCACACCACACACTACACTGAGCATTCACCAGCATCCGAATCGCACAATAATAGCAGTAATCATTATACACATACGTTCTCCTCTGAAGCAGTGAAAACAGTTCACGGAAGCTGTTCCCAGCAGTGCCACTGCACGCAACTTTCAATTGACTTTTTAGACAGTCCCGGGGAGTTGTTACGCAATCAAACAGTGGCTTCAACAGCACCAGAAGCAATTATCCGTCAGCAGGAGCAATTTTTATCCATTCTTTTTCACATTTTACATCTGAAATCTTTAAACATGTATAGCAAAAAAGAAAGGAAAAAACGATTTAAATTGAATAGCATTAATTGATCACTCACACACATCTCAATTGCCGGCAAACACTAGATTTTTGCCCTTCTTTTCCATTGATTCGATTATTACAATCATTATGTAATGAAATGAATTCAACGGAGAGGGAGAGGAAGAAAAAAGACAGTGCATCCTCTCAAGCGACATTTGTTCAGTTGTGCACTCATGACTCTTTTCCTCCATTTACCCTCTTTTGCTGTAGCTGATGACGCAGTACAAGTTCATGACGGCCACGACGATGCACAGTCCGAGCAGAGAAAAACGACAGTTTGTAAGATGAAAGCATAATTTATGAATGATGGCATTAGAGAGGAAAATAAATGAAAGTAATGAAAAAGAAGAAAATGAAATAGTGACAAAAAAATACATAAAATCGGAGAAAAAAATAAAAACTTTATTTTTTATCTTTTGTTGCTGCTTTTGCCCTATGAAACATGACACTGAAAATTGTGTGATTTTTCTCTTGATGGTCATTAGAGTTTCTTTCAAAAAATTTCTATTTTTATTCTTTTCATTTTTTTGGTTTTTTCAAATTACTTTATAGTAAAATGGGCAAAAGTTAATTAGGCGTTAACGCGTAAAAAATAGTCCCAGAGAGGACAAAAAGTTGAATAACTACTTAGTATGACTTGATCACATGGTTTAAAATTTGAAACATTTTTGAATCTGCCAATAAAACTGGGGATGATAAAAGCATTTTTTGTGTATGTATGTTGAGTTGATCAACAGATGTAAAAAACATAAAAACAAAAAATAAAACGGAAGTTTCTCATCTTTGCTTCCGTTTGTAAAAAACACTACGTTTTACTTTTTGTTTGTTCCTTCACACGCTTCTAAGTCAATAGACTAGCAAAAGTTTCCTCCCCTAATTACAGTTTTTTTGCTTTTTTCTTGCACCAATTCTTCAAGTGATCACTACGATCAAGTTTCCTCTTCCTCCTCCCCCTTTTCTCCTTTTGTTGCTGTTCACAAAAATGAGCAGACATAAATCAGCAGTGCAAAAACATAACCGAGCAGTGAAAGAAAAGGAACGGAAGAGGGTAAAGCAGCTATTTGCCATCATCGATGGCAGTGTAGGCAGTATAGTAGATAATCGACTTCTGATCATGTTGTGTTGCATCCTCAATGTCTACTGACGCTGCTTCAGAGCAAACAAACAAGCGCATTAAACTTGTTGTTGTCGCTGTTTTGTCAATGTGGTTGGCGTGCACAACGCAGATGATGGACAGCAGCAGTGGCAGCAGGAACAAATATTGCATGCTAACAGAAAGCAAAAGTGAGTTAAAGCTGTTGAAAGTAAGAAAAGTGCACCCACCACCACTATCATCATCATCATCAACATTGCCATCACCGTAGTCTTCAAATTGGCCCCGTCGTTTAGTGCTCAGATGGATCTGTGATGGATCAAAGACACACAGGCCGCTAAATGAAACCTGGCTTATCATGGCTAGGAGCTAAGCGTTTAATGGGTATATGGCCTCTGTGCTTAGTGCTAGCCCAACTTTGTTGATGTTTGTTGGACTGTTACTGCTACTGCCGCTGCAGCTGTAGACACACTTCAAATTGTGAACACTTTGCAATAATTGGCCGCATCAAAGCCAGTCAGCCGCACAGCAAAGCGGTGGCACTTCACTTAAACTTTACAGCAGCAATCAAAGTGCCATAAAATGGTCCTTGCTGGGTGTCCCTTGCACACACACACATACACACCCAAACACTAATTTGTGTGGGTGAGTGTGTGTTCCCCAACACCAGTCAGTTCGTGTGAGGGTGAGGGAGAGAGCACACAGATTCTCCTTCATTTCAAGCGTATAATCGACAGCAGTAAAAGAAAAATTGCTCAAAACACCAGATGCTGCGGTAGTTATTTTTGGTGGCCAACGATCAACGCTGCTGCTGCTGCTGCTGATGGCAAATCTTTAATTTAGAGTGCTACACTGTTGGCTGCCAAAACACAAATGCTGCTGCTGCTGTACAAAGTTGGTGGCCAGAAGGCCCTTTTGAAGTGGCACTCAAGGCAAAGTGATTCGGCCCTTCTGCTCTCTCCTGCAAACGCTGGCCACAAGTGATTGATGCGGCCCTTGATGCTCACCGATGGCCGTGCTGATTCGATCGATCATCGACACTTGTGGAGGTGGTGGTGGTAGTAGTAAATTCTTTGCCTTCCCTTTCTGAAGCACATCAGCGCGCAAATCAATCAACTATCTCAGTGTTCGATCAACTTTGTCACCTCAATCCTGCAGCTACTGTAGAGGAAAGAATGTGAACCAGTTTTTGTGCACCAATAAGACCCATTCTTTTCTGCCAAAATCATGTGCTCTCTATCTTGCTTGCCAACCGTGCTAACTATTTGGGTGCACTGTCTTGGCTTCCCCTTTCTTTGTGTGCCTGTATTTCTCACTAATCTTGTCTCTCTCTTTCTTTATCTTTTCTGTCCTTTTTCCCCTGGCTCTTCTGGCCAACTTTGTACCGCCTACCCTTTCTGGGTAATTAGTTGAATTGGTGATGAGGGGAGATCATTCACCGGATGCACTCACTACTGCTGATTCCGTCTTGCACTCACCATGGCACCCGATGATGCTGTACTAAACCTGTCTCTAAACTGAGCCTCGCACTGAAACAGTAACTGTTTGAGTACTTTGAAACACACAACAAATGGAGTAAACATTATGCAAGTGCCATCTTTAACAAGTCGTCCCCAGATTAATAGTAGACAGTACACAAACATAAAAAAGAACCCGTGATGGCGTCTACTTCTTTTCTCCACTGTTTTGTTATTTTTCTTACCTCTTTTACTTACTTCTCTCTACTCTCGATTTCTTTTCAATATAATGATGACGCAACAAAAAAAGAACAAAGTTGGGCATCCATTTGAATAAATACATACACACCAGGAAAAGATATAATATTCACTCGAGGAGGAAGCTTGAATTTAATATTTGAAAATCGAAACTCTTGGCATACATGGCAGACAGAAGCCTTTAATAAACTTTGAATACAAATGAGCCTCTCATGCTCGCCTACACATACACACTTACGTATGATTTACGTTCCCATAAGAATAGATTCGCCAAATGTGCTAGTTGTAGGCGATTCGTGGTACTCACTACTTTCCGAACGGTAATTCACTAGCTCAGTGTTTATCTGTGAGCCAGAGCAGACAACACACTCACACAGAGTCTGCTCTTGTCTGCCTGCTGATTCTTCCTTCTTATTCAAAAGCAGACAAGGTTGACACAATATCGACAAAACGTGCTACCAGCAACAGCATCAGTAGCAGCCGCTGCCGTCGACATGTCTCGAATGGTAAATTCTCGGCCGTGAATTTTGAAGATGAAGAAAAGATGGAAATGTGTGCACGAAAATGAGAAAATCTCTCTTTTTCTCCATTTTCCACTTGACGTCTCCTGATCGATGCAAGCAACAAACCGAAGCATGCACGCAGAGAGCAGAGGTTTACGTTTTTGCAAGGCGGAAAACCTCAATTTGCTGAAGCTTTTTCTGACTGGCCCTCTTGCTTTACGGTGAATGACTTAATTAAAAAATCAAATTACTTATTCAGTTTCAATTGCGTCTTTCCTCACTGTTTGCGGTCAGCAACTTAGTTTAGCATGGCATGCAAGATACAGTCTAGTTTTCAGAAAAATAAAAGTAATTGCCTTACTGATGTATGTCTCCAGTGGGACCAGAGTTTGAGAAGCAGTACACTGATAGTGAGCAGAAGCCTAAACTAGAGTTTATGTTTATAATGTTACTACTGAAATAGGCTAAGGCTAAAGTTGATAAATAAATTATTTTGATGCAAACGACTAAAAGTCAAATAAAAAACGAGCAAAATTGAAACACAAATAACAATGCTTCTTCAACAATGCAGCTTTTAAAAAACAACAGCTTGCGTCAAAAACAAATTGCTGCAAATTAAATTTTGGGACTAAAAAACAACCAAAACTTTGCACCGAGAATAGGGGAAAACAGCAAGAAAAAACTGTTCTACCTACTTGAAATGTTCTTATTTTCTAGTGACATTCATTCTCTCTTTCTAAGTTACCCTTCAGTGCAGGAGCTGCGGAGCCTTTGTTAATTGCAAATCGATGCACTTCAGTAACTGAAGTTCGGTTTCTCCTTCCTCTAATTACTACTGCTACAGAGAAACAGACATTTAAATAAATAAAAAGTCATCGTTTGACTATAGTTTCACAACTGAGAAAAAAGGGAAAACCATTTAATTTTAGAAACGTCCCAGTCAGCCCTTTTGGTAAAGTTCACGATTCTTCGTGGCATTTGTTCACCGCCTAGCACGTTTGCTCTTCTTTTTCATCTTCCCATTACTATTTGTTATTTTGTTTTTAGTCATGCAAGTTCATTCTCCACTGTTCCTATGTTGTCATTAAGGCGTCAATTTAGGCGTCAGTCGCTGGCTGAGTGCATGATTTTTTAATATTCTACTTTAACTGTCTGATTTTGGTGGCCGCAACAACTTCGTCCCTGTTGTTTGTCGCATTTTTGGCGTCATTGAAAGCACTACTGCTGCTGACGCACACGTACAGTGAAAATCAAGTTATGTAGGCCACTTTAAATAGTTGAAAGAGAGAAGCTAGTGTAATAATATAAAAACAGTAGCTGCAGTAACTGCGTAATTACACTTTAAAAAATGAGAAAAAAAGGGCATTTGCGGAGGTTGATAGAGTGAAGAAATCCTACTAAATGACAAAAAATAAGTTTTTGTCCTATTTTAACGGTCCTGTGATTTGAATCTTAATTAAAAAACTTACAAAATAAAAGAAGAGAAAGGTACTAGAAAGTTGTTCAACCATCCATTATTCTGATGTTTCCCTCTTTTTCTATTGTACAAACCAGTCGTTTCTCGAGCCAGCCAGTAACCAGTGAACATTGTGACAGTTTAAACAGTCCTAGAAGCCGATGTTTGGCAAACAGACAAGTAAAATTTTTTACTGACAATGATGATGAGAGACGCAAAAAGTAAAAAGAAGGATGGTTTCTGTTCCTTAATGACGTCATTGGCTTCTATTTGGCTTCACTTTTCTTTTCTTTTTTTTCAAAATGCATTGCAGGCAAAGCAGAGCACAAGTGTAAAACTGAATTTACCAGCGGGCAAATTGAAAAATTGGCAGCTAAAAGTCAACAATTTGTTACACAGACTTGCACACAAATCCTTCTTCTTCCTTTTCAATCATCGAATGTCCAATCTAAAGTTTAAACTGGTTTGACAAGAGAGAAATATGAAAAAAAGAAGAAAAGGCGCTGCAAATATTGTTATAAGCAAAGCCAAACAACAACAGCAGCTACATTTTTCACAATGTCGCAATTTGTGTGTTTACTCACTCGCACTGAAGAAATGCTCTCAAACGCTCACATACATTCGGTCAAAACTCAGACACCGTTCTATTCTTTTCCTTAGTATAATACAGAAAGGGAAAGTTTGTGAATGAAAACAGCAGTCTCGACCGGATAAGGGAATTGGCAACGGATAAGAAGTTCATTCACTTCCTCTTAGAAGTAGCAAAACGTCTACTTCTACTACAGCCAAAAATCTAGCAAAAAGGGAAATTTATTCAAGTGCACTTGAACACCGAGCAAGTACCAAAAGGAAAAACAACCAGCTAACTAGTCGGCGGTCACCGGTGGCCTTCTGCAGTGCACTTCAACTATTTTTCCCTTCTCTTTTACTTCAAACGAATCTACAGATACTTTCATGTATGATTAGGTTGGTGGTTGGTAAAAGTGATGAGTGTGTGTTTGCCTAGTACTGATCCCAATTCTCTTGCTTTGAACAACTGGTGAGGCCACTGTACAAAAGCTGTGCAAGACGGGAAACGAGACTCGCATTCGAGTGTTTGTCTTTCAATCAGAGCTACTCGTGCGACTTAACGCGCTTTCTCTCTCTCTTTTCTTCTTGTTTTACAAAGTCTTAGCGTCGCCGCTTCTATAGAAATGAGTGAGAAAAAGAGAGTTTAGAAAAAAATTGTTTTTAGCTCGCTAAGTGCACTAGAGTATACTTTTCTTAGAAATGAATCAATTTCTTTCACCTCCCCTCCCTCTTTTGCTCTCCAAATACAAATCATCGGTTTAGTCGGCAAGTGTGAGTGGAGTGTGTGTGTGGTGTGATTCATCAACCACCATCGCCAGCACTTTAGCCCTTACAAGGTCGCACAAAACACCAATTTGAGCCGTACAGGACAAAGTAGCAGTGCTGCACTCAAACCGCCGAGTATCCGTCTCTCCGGCTTTAGTAGTTCAGGCAGTGTCACCACCAGCAAACACACTCACACATTCTGACCGACCCCTGTTGCTGCCCTCTTCTTCTTCTTTTTCTTCTTTTCACCAAGCTAAAATTAGCAGGAAATGAAACGGGAAGTCTTGTCCTCTTATTTTTTATTTTTTCTCTAGCTTATGTTGGTTTGCAATTGCAACAACAACAACAGCAGCAGCAGCCGACCAAGAAGAATGAGAAAAAGAGATTTATTGCCTAGTGCATTCTAATTGGCGAATTATTTAAATACTCCATTACGCTTCTTCCTTTTCTATACAAAGATTTATATTCTCTTTTTTTCTTTTTTGAAAGGGGAAATGTGTACACATACTGGAGCATTCATACAATCTTTTCAGATTCAACATTAAAATTGATTATCAGCAATGAGTGAACAAGGACATTTCCCCCTTTTTTCCATTCTCTTTCTTCAAAATAAAAAAACTGCAAAATGTTCATTTTTACAGTTAGCAACAGTACGGTATTATTCTCAATGTCAGCAGTTAAAGTGCATAGAAGCACGACAATGAAAAATCAGAATAAAAAAGAGAATAAAGAAAAGAACGAGAATACTCGATTTATTAAATTACATTTGCTGTACGGCAGAGGCGGCAATGGCAGGAAAAATATTAGTCAAAGGGAAGAACTGGAGAAAATGAGAAGTCGACGTTTAAAAGTGGCAATTCAACGCACAAAAGTGGCAGGAAAATGCACTATTTTATTTATATGTCATTTATGGCATTTCCATCTCTTTTGTAGCACCCCTTTCTTTTGGGTGCATTCGCACACACACACACACACAACACACAGACAGTCAAGATTAAATAGAACTGACATTGATGACAGATCAGTTGAGGGGCAAACAGGCAAATGGGTAAACAGGTCAGGCTAGGCAAGAGAAAGCCTAGTGTACGATAGAGAAACTACGCTGTTTACTCGAACTGAAAAGCAGACAAAGAAGAGAAAACGAGAAAGAGGGCGAGAAAAGATGGGCGAGAAAACAACACTCATTCACTCTTATTCACAATGAATGACACTGCAAACATTTGCCAGGCACGTCGGTTGCTTTGCTGTTTGGCCGGAAAAGGAGGAGGAGGAGGAAAAGACAAAAGGGAGACTTCCAAATACTAATGCAGTCCACAATACGTGTTTTCAAGCACTCACCGTTAGAGCACACAAAGAGCATTTAACCTTGAGCAAAACAGGGGGCAAGAACCTAGTGGACTCAAATGCAAGGGTCAACTCTTTTATACCATTCTTTTAATATTAGCTTTTCTTGCAAAAATGGGTATTTGCGCTTGCAAAACAATGCCTTGAATTTGAATAGCACAACAGCAAAAACAGCGTAGGCAGAGAAGACGGCATTAGCAGACAGATTAGCTGGAAATAATGCTTTTCAACAAAAAACACCGCGAAAAACAATCTGCAGTACGTTGACCGATTTGACCTGGCCACATGCACTGGTAAAAATCATAAATTCTTGCTAAGCTGATGATGTGTGCGGTAGTTTTTGTTTTGATTCTTATTCTTTTTCCCTTTTTCGAAACCAAAAACATTTTTATTATGAACAGCCTAAGAAGTAATAACATTTAAAAGGCAGGCTAAAAAATAATAATATTATTATATTAATGTAAATTACCGATTTGTGTGTGTTGTCAAGAGAAGGGGAACAATGGGGAAAAAAGAAACGATCGAACTGAGGAGGCAACAGCAACGACAGAAACGACCGTAACAGCAAAAGTAGGCAAACAGAGGCAGGCAAATGAGAAGTCAAAAAAAGGCACAATTGTTGAGAAATTTCGGCATGGCAAATAGCCGCTCAAATCGATTCATTTTCTGCAGTTGCTTTCTTTTTCTTCTTTTCTAGCAAATGGCCTAGAGCAAGGGCACTGGAAACGCCGCCAACAACCGGGCAAGTCATTTTAGCATTCTTCTCCTCAAATATGACAATTGCAGAAAGCTATGTGTGCGTGTGCATTTGTGTCACACTGAGTATAAAAAGAGATTCAACAACCAGGCAACACTTTTTGTGTGTGTGTTTGCCTGCCAACGATGCAATGGAAACCAAAAAACAAAAGCAGAAGCCACATCAGCAGTGCCAAAAATTTAAATGCCGATTTAGCCAAATATTTATTTTCACCAATAAATTCCCTTAGCCATCGGCCAATGTCCGAGATCTGTCGGCGGCAGGCACTACCACAGCCACACCACAAGTCTTTCCACTAAAATGCTGCCATTTCAATTTTTAAATCAATTGCCTAACCATTTTTTATTCATTTTTCATTTTCGCATTTTCCCTTTTCATTTTCATTTCTCCATTCTTTATTCTCTCGTTTTTCCTTTCTTTTCTTTCATTTGTAGTATAAAAACAGCTAATGCAACTCAATGCAAAGTAAAGAAGCTAACAATATAATATAAAGGAATGAAAAAACATAAAAAGGAAAATACGATTAGTTCTCTCTTCATCATAGGCAATTTAATCCCCCTCTACCCAACTCAAACTTTTGCCCCAACGTTGATCATTGAAAGCCTATTGCCTAGTGCCTGTTGTTTTCTATTTGTCTTCTTCCTTCTCCGTCTCACTGTTTTTCTGCAAAGAGTTGATCGCCTCTGTTCAATAGTTTAGTAGATAGCAGATCTCCCACTGTTACTTTTGATTGAATAAATACTATGCCAAATATACTAAAAATACGTTGACAAACAACAACAACATCGACGACGTCGCCGAATTGAGAAGAAAATACCAAAACGCTTTTTTGCGGAAGAATGGAAAGGAAAGTGAACGAGCAAATTGAAAGATATAAAATGTTACCGTTTTTCAATTGAAAGCACTTTTGTTTGAAACAGCAACAGCAACAGTATTAACAAAAAGAAAAGCAAGGCTATTTCGCAGCCATAACATACTCCTACTTCATCTTCCACTTTTTCGGTCCATGCTTTTTCCCAAACAAACATCATTCTTCTCTCTATTCAATTTCCCTACTTTCTGTACTATTTAGCCAGGCCAACAAGGATTGTGTGCATACATAGAAATTTTGTTTTTGTTTTTTCTCCTTCTTTTTCTGCCATTGTTGATGATGCCAGCCAATTAAAAACCAATTAACATTGAGAGCTAAAGTGAAGTGGAAGGGGGAGCTGAATGTTGGATATGCCAATGATGATGATGGCAGTGGCAGTGCCTGACAACACAAAGACAGGAAGCGTTCTCAGACTCTGAGTAGTTGTAGTATTAATAATAACAATATTGTGGTACCGGCGATGATGGATATGGAGATGATGGAGATGCCGATGATGGAGATGCTGATGCCCATGATGAGGCCCATGATGATGCAGAGGCAAAGTGGGAATTGCCGTGGCTGCTGTCAAGTGCCTCTAAATCTCTCCTCTCTCTCTCTCTCCTCTTTCGCAACCACTGTGCTATTCTTGGTATTCCCGGTGAAGGAAACCGGAGAAAAGGAACATTTGGAGGATCAGTGTTCAAGTGTTCAAACGTAATTGCAACTGATTCAACCACTGCAGTCATCACAACCGCCCAGCATCGATTGCCCCACTGCTGTCGGATTAATTTTGATTGCTACGTGTAGCACTGCTAAACTAAACTAAACTAAACTAAACTGAATGAGAATCACCAAAAATGGTGTGATTTTTTTCACTATCGTTCCTCCTGACGCAGTACTTTATCATCACAACTTTCTCTGATACATATAATAACAATAATTCTAGCTAGATAACTTCAGGGGCGACACTTAAATCGACATTTTCTCTCTAGCAGGCAAAAGTTGTTCTTAAAATGATCCCTGAAAACCACTTTCATTTTTCTTAAACGAGTCGAAAAATGACTCCGGACACACAAGGGAGCACACAAGAGCAGTTCCGCTGGCGCTTGCACTCAGACAGACACATATGTCTGAAAGGACGGACATGCACTCAAAGTGAACTGTCACTGTGTGGCTTACCGATGCGCATGAAATGCACCCACCGAATAAGAAGTTTTAAAGTTATTGCGCCGCGAATAGGAGTGAAAAATAAACACACAGCTCGTTGAGCACAAAAAGGGGCGGCAAAAAAAGGACAGTTTTAAGTTCAGCAATGGCAACCCCCGACGACTTGATCATTCAGCTGGTAGGCCTATTTCAGGTCAGCACTGATTCACCACCGCCCTCCACACTGTTTGTCTCCCTGTCTATTAAGCTGAATGCACTTAAAACATTGCCAGTGATGATAATAAATAATAAATGCCGCCACCGCTGAGGCCTCAACGGTACAGCGTCTACAGAGGCGGCGGCATCGGTGAGCAAAGCAAAGCGCAGGAAATAGTAATAGCTGCAAGCACCAAAGGCAAAGAAGGCATGGCAGAGAAGCTGCTTACCTTCCCCTTCCCTTTCTCTTACTTCTTTTCTCGGGAACTAAAAAACGATTCGCAATTGTCTGCTGGCAAGCAAACAAATTGCCCCCGCAATCTTTTAGCCTGTCCCCCTTGGCCCTGCCACCATGATGCTGCTGCCTAATAGCCAAGGGAATTGACGGGGGAAATAAATGATAATTAAAAGTAAACTCACTTTAGAGGGAAAAGGCGTCATCAGTGGAGAAGAAAAAAGTATAAAGGTGAAGAGGCCATGGTGGAAAGAAGTGACTGGAGGAAGTGGTAATGAGGTAACTGCTGCTGCTGCTGTTGATGTGGCCACTGCTGGAACTGACATCCTCTTACCAGGGAATTCTTATGTAGATGAAGTCTCTTTCTTTTTTTCTTTTTTTTCAGCAACCAAACAATAAGGTGGTGTGTGCGTGTGAGTGTTAGTCAATGCTGAATTTCAACTAGTCTCAATTTATTCCTTCTTTTTCTGTGCCGGCGTTTGCAGTGGTTTTTCTTTTTTCTAGATAATTAATTCAAAATGTGGCAAAGAGCAAAGGAAGAAAAGAATGAAGAAAGGTAGAAAAGTCTGTTGTCATTCGCACACAGAGAAAAAGAGGGAGTTATTAATAAGCATGGCAAAAAACTACTCCAGCTGAAGTGGTTGCAACAAAATAATAATAACAGTTTGACACGTTGTCGATCGATTCTGTTTTGGAAGTAAAGGGAGAAGAAGAATGTAGCAATTGTTGTCGTTGCTGCAGCTGCTATTTTTTCTGCTAATTGCCAACACCACTTTTGCCGGCAATGAACTTTAGTTCTGGTGGTGGTGCTGGTGCTTGTGGCGGTGATTGCAAACTATCCCAACGGGAATGTTTGTGATGGTGGTTGTGCAGAAGTAGTGATAACGAAGGAAAACAAGAGCATCCGGATGCCTGATGCTTACGGCCGCAAAATGGCGATGTCTGATTGCCGAGAATTAATTGTGACAAAGTTATTTGCGGTGTAGCAGTGGTGTTGCCTGTGCTGCCACTGCGCGCTAATTGGCACGACTAATTGGCAGGCGAAATGAAATTAACGACAGCAGCAGACGAGAAGACAAGAGCGCGACCGCGCACCAGCGCATGAAAAGGGAATATCGACAATAGGTGATTGATCTCACCACACACACAGACACAGACTGCGACTGGCAAAGCAACAGCCGAAGAATGGAGAGGCAAATAGAAAGGTGCCGATTCGCAGAGAAGAAAAACGGAGAGAGAAGACACCGCCACCACTGCCACTTTCTCTCAGTCGGAGCGTAGACTACGAATGGCGGCAGTCTCGCCGATGACGGCCACTTTTGAACTACTACTGCTGCTGCTGCTGTTGGCGCCACTTCGGTAGCGCCAAAACTTCACACACACGCACCAATAGAGCGACCGTGACGCTGGTGGTGTCTTTTCTCTACTCTTCTCTTTCTCTCTCTCTTTCTCTTCAAGTGCTACCGCTGGTGGTGTAGTCTGACCGTGACTGTGTCTGTGTGTGTTGTCTATCTGACTCTAGTGTCTCTTCCTTTGTGTGGCTCCTCTCCTCGTCCCCTTCTGCCTTTGTGGGCGTCATGCGCCTTTGGGTGGCTGCAAACACTAGCACCAAGTGTTGCTGGTGTTTCCCCTATTTGGTTGGCTGGTTGGCTCCTCCATGTTGGCTTCCTTCATCCTCTCATCATCATCATCACCAGCAGCAGCATCCTTAGCATCCTTTTCTGGTGCTTTGACAACTTCAATATCAACAAGAGAAAGATGATGCCCTCTCTTTTTTTGTGTAAGTAAGCATACTCTTTCTGTCGTTTTTTCTTCCCCGTTTATTATTTATGCATCGCTAGATCTGCAGCTCTTGTAGCTAAACTTTCCCTGTGTGGTTCACACTTTTGGCTTCATTTTCTCCTACAGCCCCCTCTTTTTTCTTCCTTTTCCCTTTCTGTTCAGGCAGGCAGCCAACTAGCCAGATAGCCAGCGTTCATTCATAAGCACACCCATACAAACAGACTTTAATTAAAATATTTCAAATTTTTGTAAAATGTGCTTGTGCATAAAAAACGCCACGCAATTTTTAGGAATTTTTACGCACGAGTTCAGCTTTTTGCTGGCAGTTCAAAAGGGGTAAAAAATATGAACTGAAATGCAATACGCAAGAAGAATATGTTACAAGTGTGAAAAAGTAAACTGCAAAACAAAGTATCTTTCTGAAAGTTGTGTTAGACGAAAGATAACAAATTTTTTATTATTTTTTGGTTCTTCCTAGAAACCAAAATTGGTAGTTGAAGAATTCGCACGTTTTGCAAAAAACGTTTTTCTGAAGGGCTGACGTTGCGTGTCGCCAACAGAAAGGTCTTAAGTGAAAGAAGAAAGAAAAGAGAAGAAAACTTGAGTCCTTTCCGGTGCACTTCTGTTGCTAACATGATTGCAATTTGTGGTGGTTGGGGGCGACATGCAAACTGCCACTCGAAACACTTTGCAAAAATGACATTAACAGTTTCACTCTTTAGAAAAAGAGCAAAACTTTATATTCATTTTCATCAATGATTTTCCTTAATTTTCCTGCTAATATTCCCAGCTACCACCACCACCATTAGGGCCACCACCACTGTGCACTTCAAAGATAATCATCATCAAGAAGTGTTTCTGGTTTCTGGCAGTGCTCCTACTGTGCTTACGCAGAAAGATTCTGACTAAATTAAAAGAATATAAGCGGAGTCATTTGCAGCAGCTGTTTAGTGCAGATTGCATCTATGAACTAGGCCAAAATTTGGCTTTTTTTATTCATTAAATTATTAACATAGTTAACTACTTGCAAGTAAAGTAAGAAAGTCTTAAATGCTGTTCGTTCGGCTCCCCAAGGTGATGCTTTCCGTTTCTTTTTTGATTTTTCTTTTTATTCAGTAATAATAAAAATAATGAAATTAAAAAACTAACAACAATGACAAACCAACAAGGAAACCAACTAAGGACAACAACAAAAACAGTTGCTCATTTGCATTGAGCCCGGATGCAAAACACGGTAAAGCACTTCTTTGTGTAGTAGTGATTTGATGTTGAATAATCGCCTTACTTTTATTTTGGGTCTGGCTAAACTGATGGGCCACAATTCTCTAAAGCAAACAATAGGAAAATGAGGCTTACGGCTCAAGTCTAAGCTGGCCAGTGACCGATTCTGTAGTGATGACCTTCACAAAAAAACAACAAACTGAAATGTAATCGCATAAACATCTCTAATTAAGCAGAGTGGAAAAAGGATTAAGCCAACAATTAACACCAAACGACAACAAAGTTGTCAGTGACCCTAAATGGGGTGCGTACAAATGAAGAAAAATGTTACACTGGACCAAAAAGATGAGATTAGCAAAATAACAAAAACACAATTAACTGAAAGTGAAATGTGCGCAGTCAAATCAATAATAATAAGGCGTCACAAGATGTATGCTAGGTCCACAACTTTAAATTTCTGCCAACTAAGCTTCCTGCTTCCTCCCCTTTCTCCATTTTTTTGACGGCTGATTAATTGTGGCCACCCGAGTAGTCGACGGCGGTGCCAGCAGGAGCAGTGTCAATGTTTGCCCAATTCTCTGTTTCAGTTGATGGTGTTGACTTTCAGTGCATACACTTTTTCTGCTTTGTAATTTTATTTTTGTTCATCGATTGCCTCTTCAAGGTTCTTCTCCCATTTTTGTACGCTAATTAATTGCCTCTAATTACCGCTATTACTGCTAAGCTATGTAAATTGGAAGAAAGTGAAAAAGGCAGCAAAAGAACAGAGACAAAAAATTGATTGCTCCAGTTTTTGGGTGAGCAATTTTTTGCAGCCCTTTTCAGTTTTGGCAAGTCAAGTGTGAGAGGCAGCATTAGTTGCCGCTGCCTTCCAATTCAATAAAAGAAAGGGGTAAAGAAGCAAAAGGAAATAATAATTAATGGCTCCTCATTCATTAGAGTACGACAATGACGACGACGACGACAATGATGATGATGGTGATGATGCAAGCGGTTTTGAAGTGGTAGCTTCAGCAACAGCCGCATCAAACTTGGCACTAATCAGGATGGATTGGCTGCTGTTGCTGCTGCATTAACTTCATTGTAGTTGTGGTAGTAGTAGAAGTGCACTAATCTAATTGCTTCTAATTGTGTCGACAATGTGTGTATGAGTATGTGTGTGTTTGTGTGGACACTCGCACTACCACCACTACCACTACCATCACTTGACCAAAGTGTGAGAAGAAGGGGAAGGAAAAGAAGATAATAGCAGTTAAATGTCAACTCAACAGTAGTGTAGCAGCAGGAGTTCAGTGGCAGTGAAAGTACTTGGTTACAAATGGCTTTGTCCTCTCTTTTTCCCCTCTTCAGCAATGACGCGTTAGTACAAGCACACAGTTTTTTCACACCTCAATCATCCAATTTAGTGATCTATTTTCTTCTATGCTCTTACTTTGCCTTGCCTTGTCTTGTCGTTGTTGTTGTTGTCGTTGTTGTCTCCCTCCACTATTGACTATACCTTTTTGGTTTTGTTTCTTTTTTTATCAAAAAAGTGTTGGCACTTTTCGTTCAAAGTCCATTTAGCTATATTGGCAATCGGAACGAGTGCAAACTTTTCCATTACGGCAATCAGATACTTCGACTTTTCTGTGCCTTCAGAGGAGACAGTGACAAACTACCCTCCTCCTACTGCCCACTACCAAATTCACTTGAAAAAGGGAAAATAAGAAAACAAAAGGTGTTTTTATCAAGTCTTGTCTTTTGACACACTTTGCACTTAATTGCATGGGAAAATGCCGCTGCTGATTGAACTTGCCGAATCGATTTGGGTCTTTGCTGTCACCACCGCCCTTTTGTCATTGTCCTCATGTTGACCGATCTTTTTCTTTCCGTGAATAGGTGTTTATTTGCTTGCTTTGATCCATCGCAACAACATCCCTTGTTTACCAAATCCTATGTAAAGAAATGTTTGTTTGAATAAGTTTGGCAATGTTTGAAGAGACTGATTACTACATTTTGTACGGCACTTAGTAACACTAGAAATCGCTCCCCTTTTGGTGCTGTCTGTTTTCCTTTTTTCAGTGCGATTACCTACTATAATTAAATTGCCAAATACATTATAGATTAGCAACAGGAGCAGCAGGAAAAGCACCTAAAGAGGAGAATGATGGAAAAGCAGCTAATTAGCAATGCAAAGTAAGGGAGTAGGAAAAGAAAGAAAAGAGAAAGAGAGAGGGGAGGTGATGGGCAATTAATAATGTATGAGTACAAAGGAAGGGGAAAGACGACCTCAGTTAAATCAATTCACTTACATTCCCTCTCGGTCTTTGTCTCTTCATTCTGTCTGTCTATCTGGTCTGCTGTTCGGTTTCAGCTTTGGTTGAACTCTTGCAAATGGAAGTAACAGCAGCAACAGCAGCAAACCAGTGCACACTGCAAACAAAGCTGCTGCTGCTGCTGTACAGCAGTGTTCTCAATGGGAAACTTTTTTCTTCAGTTTTTTGTTTCACTTCGAGGAAATGACAGAAAAAGGAGCCTCTAGAGTAGTAGGCCAGCAACAGCAGCCGAATACTGCTGGAGACAGCACCTCACCACGGCAGCCAGAATTCAATGTTGTCTCTTTCTTTCCCCCTCTTTTGTGGTGAACAGAAGCTAATTTAATTTGCAGCCATTCTTTTTCTTCTTCAAAAAAGGTCTCTCTGGTTTAGCATGTAACAGTCCACAAAAGAAGTTATCTACTTATCATGGCTGCCCTGCGGGGCGCACGAGAGTTTGCTGGCTGTGCGCAGCTGCACAAAGCAAATCATTTGCGCATTTCTTCATGACGCTAGTTTATTCTTTTTTTGCTTGCATAACCCAATAATTCGTCGGCACTATCGTCATTATTGTTTTGTTTGTTTGTTGGTGTTCAAAACACACTGATGTGTTGAGGAAGTTTTTCACACAGAACGGGCGGAACGGTATTTAGTTGTTGTGTTTTTGCCCCACTAAGCACATCACACAACGGCGAATCCCCCGCTAAGCCTCTCTCTCTTTGCTCTTCTTCTTTTTTGCTGTATGTGTCAGACGACGTTTCTCTAATCCAATCAACAGTGCCACCAGCAAATACAGTAGAACAGCAAAAATAAAATCAACGACACCAAAAACTAAAGCAATAATCGACGTCGATCAGTGGAAACAAATCGAAATGAAAATGAAGATAGATTGCTTGGGAGTGGATAGTTGCTTTAACCCATTGGGCCCTTTTTAACAGTTTTCAAAATTGTTTGTGGTAACTTTAGTTTGCTTGAGAGTGTGGTTGAATGTACTGGCTTTGCTGGTGATGGTGCTGTTGTTGCTGCACTTTTTGATCACCACGACGGCTGCCGCCGCTGAATGATCTCCGTTTTGCTGTGTCCTGCCTCTGCAATTAGGCCAAATGTGTCTACTGGGTTTTATTTGTCGACTCCAGACTACTACTATGTAATGCGTCTAAAGACTTTCTAAAGCTCGCCTGCTTCACACAATGTGGCAATTAATCTCTTCACACTTTTGCCACCATCACTTTTCCTTCAAACTGCAAGCCTTCTTTGTGCCGATGCTGTCTATTGAAACTAGGCAAACAGTAGGCAGGACAGCACTAAGGCAAAGAAGCAAAGAAGCCTTGTCACCCAAAAACTCTGCCAGCAGTAGCCAGCGTCCATTTTTTCCTTTGTACAGCGTAGAAAGAAAAATAATTCTGCTTGGTGAGCTTTCATGCTGACAGCCTGCCTGACTGCACTTTCACTAGACTTTTTTGGTCTGCTCCTTTTCCTAGTCGTCGTGATTGGCCATGTGTGATTGTGTGTTTGTGAGGGACGCACACTCCAATGGACAGTTAGTTTTTGGGTAGAAAAATAATAAAAAATTGAGAGAAAATGTGTGAGCTTCTTTTAGTGAGTAGCTTGAAGCAAATGTCAGTGTCAGTGTTTCTCTCTGTCCGCCCTGTCCGTCTGTCTGCTGGTCTCTGTTTGTAGCCGTTTTTTAGTGTTCCATTGCCCGACTTTTTGCCACTTTTGCCCCTCTTTTTCTCTCTATTTGCAACCCCAAAAACTGCCTTCCCGCCCATCTGTCAAACGTCAGCCGACTGTGGAATTGCTGCTGTAGAGTAACCACCACCATCACCACCCAACAAGAAATGCATCCTCCTCATGATCACTTTCTCCTTTCGCCCTTTTCATCTTCTCTCTACATTTGCAATCTAATCAATTTATCTGCTTCAATTGGTATAGTGGTAAATTTAAAATTCAAATTAATATGTGCTAGACAGAGGGATATAAAGACAAGAGGAGAAGATAGATGGATAGATTGATGCAGTCGAGAAAAGATACTCTGTGTGTGGCAAATTGAATTAGAAGTGAAGCAAGGCACGGCAGCAGAAGCATCTCCGCATCATTCGCAATCCACATTATCGATGTGATTTGCTCTACTGCAGAGATCTATTGATTTTCGATTTACCATTCATCCTCCTCATCATTTGACAAAGTGAGAGCTCTTCATCAAAGAGAAAAAGGAAATTAACGCTAAAAGCATTGGCAAGCATTTTAATCTTTGAAAAAGAGACGTCGTTCAATGCAAATAAGATTCGCGGAAATGCATTTTCCCAGCAACGCGCACCCATTTGCATGTTCAATGATTTTCATTGAATAGGTTGGCTAATGCTGTGCAAATGATAAGGTACCAATTTAGCCAAGGTTACCAAATTGAAAACTGGGAAAAATAATTTTCATTGACAAGCTCAAGTTTTTCCTTGTTGATGCACTGTCGGCTTTTCAATGCAGAGTAAGCACTAATTGGCACCATCTAAATAGCAAAGTAACAAACAAGCAAAGTGCCCCACATTCTGTTTACATACACTGACAGTGCATTACTTTAATGGTAGCATTACTCTTTTTTATGATAATGATGATGATGATGATGATGATGAAGATAGAAATGGTGATGATTTACCTACTGGTGATGATGATGCTCTGCAGAAAAAGTGCAAAAAGAAGTTTGAAAAAGTTTTATCAAGAATAAAGGTTAACTAGGCTCCCAAAAACCAAAATAGAACTTGCTTTTACCTTCTTCACTAAAAGTCCAATTTGTGTGTTGAACACGACATTCCATTGAATAGTCACGCTCAGTGACTGATTCAAAGGGACAATGTCCGTTCAGGCTAATCAATCGACTTTCATCTGTTTTCTGTTTTTATTGCTCTATTTCCTTGTTCCTGCTTGTTCATGACTGTTTTTGGCATCTTAATTCCGACTCTGAAAAAATATTCTGCCAGTCCCATCATTTTTGGTAAACAAAACTTTTTCTTTATTTGATTTTACTCTACAAATTAGCATTTATTGCTGCGTATATTTTGTTATTCGTAAACCTCAACTAAAATATTTCAGAATTGCAGTAGCTGAACACTGATAAAAAACTACACTCATAATATTATTTTAGCTGCCTGCCAATAATAAACACAATTCTCTAGCTCTTTATTATGAGCAACAACAAAGAACGCCCCAGTGTGTTCTTCGCTAAATAGGTAATGAGATTACTACATTAGAATGAGAAAACCAGATTTACTATTACTTTCTTTTACTAGTTTTCTTTGACTAGACCGCCGACTGCCAAACCAGACTGAATGACCAGACTGGCTGACCAGATTGACGTCGTCATTGCGAGCTTTTATGCACCAAAGTGTGCCACTCACTATTCAATATAGTGATTTCATTCACTGGTAAATTAATCATACCAGCCAACAAACACTACATCACTCTATTGACTGTGAGAACTAAAGTTTAAACTGAATTTGAACTGAAACTATGTGAGTTGAGTGCAAATTCTAAAATTAAAACAAACCAGTCGGCGACAAATGCAGTTTGAAATAATAAAAAGACTTTTGAAAACCAAAAAATGCTCATTTTCCGATAAAGTCTACGTTTGCACGTCTACAGTCTCTTCTTGTTACCATGCCAACTGTCCCCAAAGAACTCGAAGATCTTCTCCACAGCATTAGCAATGATCCAAATCCCCGTAAGGTGACCACTCCGGTGGACGGCTTACCTACACACGAGATACAAGTTAATCCATCAAGAGTGAACTGCACCAAAAAGGACGGCCCTCATGGGCATCACTGTTTAACAATTTAGAACTTTAATATAACTGTAATGTAAACATTTTACAACAATACCCCTGGATAGTAAAATCTTGCCGCGATATGCTTCGCTCCAATCAAATTGCCGGCTCCGGAGTGAGGCTCATTTTTGTAGGCATTGCTCTTGCCTCCATTGTCCTTCTTTCCCTGATCATTTTTTCAGGGTACATTGTCTGGAAGTACCGAAACGGCGGTTTTGAGAAAGGAAGTGGTAAAGGAGGTGGGCATCACCAAAAGAGCAACAAAAGTCCCAACAAGACATCTACTCGAGGCAAAGGCAAAAGCAAGACACTGAAGGGCTCTTATGCCGCAAAAAGCCAAAAAAGCTCAAAGAAGAGCGCGGCTGCTTCTGCAAAAAGCTCAAAGAAATCACAAAAAGCAGCCGGCAAAAAAAATTAAATGTGACTGCTTTGGCAAGCGTCAACAGACAAAAAACTTTTTCAATTTGTAAACAAAAATGTTCTTTTTTTGCATTGCTAGCAAAGCGGGAATTTGATAAATTAAAGTTTTTTAAAAGAATTTATTTAAAGTTGAAATCAAAAAGTTTCTACTGCAATTTTCATTTACTTTCACTCTCTCACTATTTACTGAACCTAATTAACTGATTTTCTAGCTCTGTTTCTTTTGGCTCTATGTGAGATATGATTGATCGACCAAACACATACGGGCACACACGTCACTAACTTTGCATTGAAACTTTTGCACCTAAATGCACAGAAAACTGTCACATTTCCGCAACCAGCGTTATCAGCAAGCTGTCTGTTTGTCTGTCTCGGTTGCCGACAAAAGCCGCATCATTGAAGAGAGAAAACGCTTTAGCAAATAAAAAAATACGTTTGTCCTAGTTTTTGGAAAATGGAGCTGGTGCAAAATTTGAATGTGCACCAGAATAGAAGAAATAAAGAGGAAAACGGCAGGGGTGAGCTTCCGTGAATGGAAACAAAGAAAATGAAAAGAGAAAAGTTGGTAATCAAAATGGAATTGAGTTCCCTTTTCTGCTAAAATTCAGAGATGAAAAAAAGTTTTTCAATTAGCTGTCCATTTCTTGTGTTTCAGATTTTCTCGGTATTCATTTTCTTCCTTGCAAGTTCATGGTGATTACAAAATCTTAGCTGTATGTGGGGGAAACTAAATCTGGCAATTGGTTAGCTGTCGATCGATGAACTTGCTCAGCAGGATGTGTTCCACTGTATCTCTATCTCTCTTCTTTTTGCGTCTGACTTTCTGAGTCCCCTTCATTGATTTTCGCTATCTGGCTCGAGATTCTGTTGGTACAAAGCAACAAAAAGGCAGCCTCTAAGTTTATCTTAAGAAAAAAAAGAAAAAGAATTCTGAAAACAAAGGAAAAGCAAATAGTACAGACACAGAAATGACAAGTCACGGTCGAAAGGAGAAAAAGTAGTTGGCCTGGTGGTCGTGGCAGTGGTAAGCCTCTTCCAAGTTTTTTTTGCATTTTTGGGTTCTTTTGTTCTGAAAGAAAAGGCAACTACAACTGTCGCCAACTGTGTGTACGTTTCAGTAGGGAAATGACAACTAGTCATTAGAAGGCCATTTTCTCATTCACTCTCACTTCAAGACATTTGGTCCGCATCAATCCACTTGACTGACTGAACGACTGACTTTTGCTGTGGTCTTATGATCTTGCAGCTTTGCTTTTACATACACTGAATAATTTTAGCACTACTACTGCTGCTAATCTTTGCTGAAAAAGAAGAAAACTGGTTGACAAAAACTTTGAATACGCAAAGTGTTTTTGTTTCTGCTGATGACACATTTTACTCTAACGTCACTTGATGTAGGGTTTCTCGCTCTTATCCTGAAACAGCAGACATTTACTTTTTTGCAATTGTATGTTATGACTTTTTTATTTACTTTGCAAGGTAAGACGTCAGATGGAGACGGCGCCGTTTGAGAAAGAACACTTTGAAGAAATCTCCTTTTAGTTCATTCACTTCAAAGTACAGTGCAAAATATTGCAACCATGTTTCTCCATTCAACAGAGATTGCTAAACTTTCCGTGTTCTGAATGTTTTGCTGTGTTTTGTGGTCGTAAATCAAAGACTGTTTTTGGATTCCTACCTGGTGGCACTGGAAATGGCAATGGCCTGAGCAGTGAACAGACACTGCTGTTGCTGCTGCACTGACAACCCCTCAGACTGAGTGAGTGAGCTCGTTCACCTGCCTGCCCCGGGCAATGTCAGTCACACGTTTACTACCAACTACACAGGTAGAAGCGGGGGATCGAGAGCAGGAGAACAAGCATTTAGTGAAACAAAAAGCTAAAAAACAGTTAGACGAGGGCACGTGCTCGCAAGCTAGGTAGTGCCAAATCAAGTCAACAAAATCAGTCACTCTCAATTAACTGATCGAGGGATCAAACGGCGATAGAAAGTTGGAAAGAAGAGCATCCTTTTCAAGTGCTTTTTGCTTTTGCTTCTCGCACTCTGATGTCTTTAGACATGCGACAACAGTCACTTGTGGTCGTTTTTCATTCTCAGCTGGAACACAAAGAAGTGTTGGTGTTGTTCGTGCAGCAGCGGACAATGGCAGGAGACAACAACAACAGCAGCAGCAGCGGCAATTAAAAGGTGAGTGGACAGGTCAACTGACTTTGGCCAAGCTGCGTCAGTTGTCGCAGCTGAGCCAGGCTGAAAGGCACTGATTTAGCATTTTCTGAAACAGATAATAGATTGTGGATCAAGTGATGACTCGTTGCGAGCAGCTGCAACACAGCAGCAACACTGCATGCTCTGACACTTGGTCTGACACTCGTGCACACTGCTCACCCTCCGTCTCTTCCTCCTCCAACTGAATGCCTAATGGAGCGACAAAACGATGATGGTCTTTTCTGGCTCATTCACCAGCAGCAACAGCAGCAAAAGTACTATCCGCTAATTGCCTTTGCCACGCGCACGCATCTTCATTGCTGCGTCTGCTCGCGATTTTGGAACAGCAGCAGCAGCAACAGCGGCAGCAGCAGATGAGCAACTTTGTGTTAGGAAACGTTTTGATACTTTTCCTACTCTAACTCTCCTCTTGTGGTCTTTTAGGCTAATTACGGACAAACACACAGTGCCAGGACCTGCATGTGCTGCTGCTGATGCTGCTGCTGCCGCCGTTGATGCTGCTGGTGCTTGTGTTGGTGCCCCTTTTACTCTGTCCAGTCAATGGCGAAGGTAATTAGCGGCTGCTGGCAATGCAAACACATCTACTGAATCAGTTTGTCTGGGCTCTCTTGCTCACTTTTTGTGTGGATTCATTCGATTGATTCACCAAAGATGAGTGGACAGTGGAGAGAGAACAATCGGTGTGGATTAACTACTACAATACACACTGCTAAAAGAGAGGGCCATTTAGAAGGTGCCTCTCTTTCTTTCTTTTCACTCTCTCACTCTCTTCTGCCGACAACTGTCGCTGTCCAGGCAGTGAGCAGCCACCCACCAGGTGTACCTGCCGCTGCTAACGCGTGCTAAGCTCGTGTCGTGTGGTGTCTGTGCAAAAGAGAGGGTGCCTATATATAAGGGCAGAAAAAAGGTCCGTTGAGGCCGATCATTTGTTTCAATGCTGTTTCATTTTTTAGCCTAGTTGAATTATTTGATGTTGAAGGCTGTTAACGCAAAAAAGTGTTTATTTGTACATTCTTTTGTCACTTTCTTTTGTAAACACACCAAATATGAATCATCTTCAGTGTTTTCGTGGTCACCATCACCACCATCATCACCCCCAGCATGTTCAAACTCCCCATCTGTCACCCTCTCCGGTTCGTCCTCAGCAGTCACTGGGATCAGTCGAATCCTCCTTATCCATCACTATGACCCCCATTGCCACCACTAACTACTACCAGCACTCTCTGTACAGCTCCTGTACGAATGACGGCAGTAGTCGGCTTAGCAGTGCAAACTTGGGCTTAGAAAATGGATCGAACAATCTGTGGCGACAACAGCAGCCCTTGTCACTCTCTGACACCCATCTGTCGCCCAATGATAGTCAGTACTCGCTGTTGGCATCCAGTGCTTCCGGTGCATTAGATGGATCTGGTAGCTCCTCTGGTGCCTGCAATTGGAGCGACGAACTTGAAGAGGATTTTGACTTTGAGCAGGTCTCTTTTGATGGGGCAGAAATTCACCGTTTTCAAGCGTTAGAAATTGCAAAAGAAAAAGATGGCAAAGATGGCCAATCGGTGAAACCAAAGAAGAAACGAGAGAAAAAGAGGTAAATATTTTTGTTAAAAGTTATAATTATTTTGATGTAATTCTTTTTCTGTGATTATGATCAGGCGCACCAGCAAATCAAGCTACAAGCACGTTCCACACCGCGAGAAACCAGTCCACCTGGTTGCTCGGAGAAACGCCCGAGAGCGGAAGCGAGTTCAAGCGGTGAACAGCGCCTTTGTCCGTTTGCGAAAGGTAGTTCCAGTAGAGAATCGCGGTAAACGACTGTCAAAGGTAAAGACGCTGCATCGGGCGATACAGTACATTGACGAGCTGACCCGCATTCTCGAAGAGGAGAATAGTGGAAGTAGTGGAGGAGGCAGTGTAGTTGGCCATGATGATGATGACTGCCATAAAACCATCTTGTCAACCAACTCTAGCACTGTCGACATCAAAAGTCGAAAGCAAAGGATGCTCATTTCATCTGCAGTGGACAGTTGCTCCAGTGAACAGAAGCAGCAACAGCAACAAAAGCAACAACCCCAGTCTTCACTGGCAGTGATCGATCAAAGTGACGCGGTTGGCCACTTTCTTGAGGGCCCCATCTTCAACGAATACCAGCACCACCATCATCATCCTCATCCTCACCACCATCACCCAGAGCAAGCACCAACTTCTCTAATGACCTCCTCCTCCTCTTCCTCCAGCATTAGTGGGGCACTTTTGACAAAAAGACATCAGCAACAGCATCATCAACTGCAGCAGCAGCATCAGACTACGCTGAACACTTTCTCTTTTGGCTCGTCGGTTTCTTAAGCATCGTCATCGTCGTTGTCGTTCTAATTGATTTTTGTCCTCTGTTCTTACACAAGTGTTTCTTATTTTCTTTTTTGCTCAATCAACTCTTTTTCAATTAGTCGACACACTCACACTCGATCGGCGCCAACTGCTGAAAGGGGAGACTGAGCGCCTCTCGAAGAGCGCCGCAAAAAGAGGCGCTCTGCTAATTAATTGTTGTATTGGTGCTACCGCCGTTGTTGTCAAATGCAGATGGGATGAATGTTTCGTTGAATTTGCAGATTGGGATTAGCAGTAAAGAGGGAAAAGATAAAGAATGAAGGAGGTTTTTTAGTTTGTTTGAAAAATAATTACTTTATTTTCTCAACTGGACGTTGAGTTTTTTCTTGTTTTTTTGTATTATAAAATGTAAAAATGTTTATGCAAAAAGTGTGTTAAAATACTACATTAAAACACGTTTGTTACCATTTTTTCTAGAATTTTTAGTTCAATTGCGTGATCAAAATCATTATGCAAAGTTGGCAGTACTAGTGGTAAGCTGGGCAAAAGTTTAGCAAACTTTGACCACCAGTTTTATTTTTGCTAATTTGATAAATGGGCAAAGAAGTGCAGACCGGCGGCGGTGGATTATAAATAACTTTGTCAGACAGGCAATTTGTAACAATAAGCTAGAAGGCAGAAGAACTGACTGTGTCGCCATTGATAAGTTTGGCAGTAGTAGTGGTGGTGGTAGTGGCTAACCAACAACTAAAAAAGATTGTCTTTGCAGCTTGGTGAACCAGCTATTTCCTCTTCGTGTTCAGCAGATTTTTTCCTTTACCTCAAAAAGTGGTGATAAAATTCCTAACCACTTGCACCTCCTAGAGTAGCTTGGCAGTTTTTCGGTGGTGGTGTCAATAAATCACTGCAGTGTGCGTTTTTATTTGCTCTTAACTGATCCTACTTTTTGTGATTATGAATAATTTAAAACGGAGGCAATTTTACTGACAAAAAACGTTTACTTTGATAGGTTAATTAACGGCAAGTTCAAACATTTAGCGTAGTTTGAAAAAAGACATAAACCAGTTAAGCCGATAATGATGAGGATAATGATGAGAAAAAGGGCTTAGTGGTGGGTTTGAGGAATATCTGAGAAAAAGGGAATCACTCATGACCCACCCTGGAGGAGGCAATGACAATGACCGACCAGTAGACAATGTTGAAGAGGAGAAAGAGCGAGGGAAAGGCAATTCGAGAGAGTCGATCTATCTCATAGGCAATCTCCTCTCCGCCTTCGACCACCTTTGCACGGTACTTCCGGTCGGCAAAATGGCGTCTCAGTCGAGAAAAGTAGTGACCAATCTTGGCGAGCAGCCCTCTGCCGCGAAGATCTTCTTCACTACTTCCGCTGCTAAGGCTGCTGTTGCTGCTGCTGCTGCCACCGCCGCCTTCTTCTGAGCTTCCCTCGCCGCACTTTTTAGCCGTGCAAAAGTTTTCACCCGAACTGATTGTCAGATTGACATCGTCTGCAGAAGTGATTGTACAGTCGTTGAAGTTTTTTTCATTATAAATGTTGCTCTCGTCGTCACCATCGCCTGCCTTTAGCTTTCCAACTTCAACGTTGGTTGCATTTGAGTTGGCGTGCTGGCTCTGATTCAGCTGTTTTCGCTGTTTTTCATAAAGCTGTCGTTTTCGCATACTCTTTAGTCGTTTGTTCCGTTTCAGCAAAGACCGTTTCTCGCGGAAAAAAATGTAGTTGACGGCAGTGTACTCGATGATGGTGGCAAAAACAAAGAAGATGCAAACGGTGATGAAAACGTCCAGGGCGTGAATGTAGCTGACCGGTGGAAGTTTCTCTCGTGCATTTCTCGCCGCAGTGACCATCGTCAGGAGAACTGTGACGCAGAGAGTGACGCGGGCAGGGGCGGCGGTGATCTCAATCCAAAAGGAGCCCCAGGAGATAATCACATAGAGGTAGATCGGAACGTAGACATCCAACAGGAACTGGCCAAAAATGCGCGACAAGTAGAAAGTGGCGACGATGCGACTGAAAAAAAACAAGAAAATATGAATAAAATTGTTGATGAAAATTATCTAAAATTCTAATCTAAAGATCTACCTAAATGTGCCCGTGTGGGTGTAGTTGACTTGCATTGTCTGCAGCTCGTAGCGCACCAGCGAATATCCGTTCCAGACAAAATGCTCACTGGCGTCGTAGGGCGTCACTGATCGCCATGACAACTGAAGATTTTCGTATGATAGTTCATCTGTTGAAGTTAAATGATGATAGTGGCTTTATTGAAACAGGAAATTCCTTATTCAACTTACTGGACTCAATCTCAAAGTCAATTGCCTGGACGTCCAGTGGGTAGAGGCGAAAGTCCATCTGACTGACGCCTTGAAGGATGATGCTAATTTTAAATAACAAAGTGTTGATTCATTTTTTAAAAATTACCTAAACACTTACCGTTTACTCACAAGAATCTGTCCATCTGACTGTATCCGCGTGAGAACCGGATTCTGCGTTTTATCCTGTAGAATATTGGGCACTTTGCTGTTTGGCACGTGCAGTGCCGGCGTCCAGAGGCGATCCAGGTGCCAACTGCCGCCTTCCAGAATAGTCACCGGCTTGCCTTTGGCAACGGTGGCGTTCCAAGGACGGAGCCGTTCATCAAACCAGGAGATGCGCAGTAGAAGATGAAGGTTGAATTCCTACAAAAAATGAATTTTCGGTTATTTTTCTAATACAAATAGTATACATTTTTTAGTTTTTAAATAAGAGACAATGTCCCTCATTCATTTGTCAAGAAATGGTTGCAAAAACAACAGAAGCAATCAAAGCTGAACGGAAATCCTGCCGGCGGTGCCGCCGCTAAAATAAAGCCAAACAAAACAAAATTCTGTTAGAGTAGAGAGCGAGAATATTTTTTTGCATGTTTTCAGTTAATGGAAAGGCAAACAGAAAATGGAGAAAAAAAGAAAAAGAATATCCCAAAGCTAAACTTACCGTCTTTGTTTCGTCAATGTTTCCAAAGCCAAAGAGGAAGATGCTAATATTGACTCTGATCGGTCCTGTGCAAACGAGAGGGAAAAACAAGCAGAAAACAAAGCAAAAAATGGAAATTGAGGTCAATAGGGGTCGACATGGCTTGGCGATTTGTTTTGGGTTCTGTTTTGTGTTTTGTGTTTTTGGTTTATTCTTTCACGTACGACTCTCCTGAGGGGGCAAGTATTTATTGTAAACGGGGGCAGTTGTAAGCAGTACAAAGACGTCATTGTTAAAGGCATCAATAACGCCCGTTGGCATGTCACTCGAAGAAGGTCTGCAGTTGCCCGGTGACGGCGAAAAGAGGAGGACAAAGAAGAACACTAGAAGCAGTGAATATCCGGTTAAACTCAAGTTACACTGCCAATAAGCTATTCTCTGGCTCAAGGTCGCCATGCTAGTTCAATGTAATATAAGAACAAAAATCACAGATTGAGTAAAAATTACGAGTAATGGTAAAGAAATTAAATGGTAGTTATGAACACATTAGATGAAAGTTTAATTGTGACAAACTGACTAAAAACTGTTGAGATCGCCAAATCTGGTACCTAACACTGGTTGCCCCTTTTAACAACCGCCGCCGATTGCCGCACTGTCCACCAATCAGTAGCGCTTGCATGAGAGTTTGAGTGATATAACCATTTCCATTGCTAGATATTTCAGTCTGAAAATTTTATCGGTTTTTTGTGGTGTTGGGTGCTGCTGGTACTGCCGCCACTGGAGCCGTAGTCACCAAAGCTTTGGTCGCACCAAAACCCAACTGTTGCAGTGCTGGCCAACCTGGCTAATCGATGTGTGAAAGTGCAAATCTCGTCGTCAGTCGATGAAGGGCAATAAAAATTGTCCGGTTACTACGTCTGCTTCTGCCTTTGCTTCTGCAGCTGATGATGATGCTTGGACTGATGCTGCAAATGCGCTACAAGCGTGACCAGCTGCTTTACACTGGCTATAGATGCTAGGACTGATAGTCCAGCCAGCACAGCCAGACGACCCAACATCATGACGGATCTTCTTTTTTGTTATAAATACCACTACTACTACTGCTGCTGCTACTACAGTTGATGATTTATTGCCGCTGCATTAGCTCCTCTGCTCGGCTGATTGGCGATGGTGATCAGTTAACTGCTGATGCTGATGCTGTTGTTGTTATTGTTTTTGATGGATTTAATGTTGTTATTGTCACGGGTGACCATGACCATCAAGTTCTCGGTGATGGTGGCATTGACTTTACTGCTGAATTTCTAGTGTCGATTCAGGTAGCGGGAAAATGCTAGTGCACACATCGCCGCCTATTGATTTTACTTGAAAACTTTTCTTTTAGGCAATATAAAAATAAATGCATTCAGAAATTATTTTTATTACAATTTTGTCATTAAAATGTGTAATTTACAAAAGAAATTGAATACTGATTTGAGTTCACAATTAAGAAATTTATTTTGATTTTTCTAAAGTAATAGTTTTTAGTCTAAAGTCTTCCATTTGTCGGTGCAAACGCTCTTGCAAATTGGCATCTTTTTGAAGGCCCTCTAACAGAATGGCATTAAAATGAAGCCGCTGATTGCTCCTTTCGATGCTCCGTTTTAAACCGTGTAATCTGGGCTCATTTCAAAACAAACAAACAATAACCAATCAATAAGTCAAGGTCAATTATATGCCTACTTACCTTTCAAGCTGAACTGAACACTGATGCAACCGTTCAATGTGAGCAATGACATGCTCCTGTAAAAGGCCAGCTGCGAGACTAGTTGAAGTTTCTTTTCTAGCTCTTCAGAATAAGTAGTTTCCTTTTCCTCTTCTTTGCTGGTAAACTTTTTATAAAAATTATTATGATGTTGGTGATGATCACTAGATGAACTATTGTCTTCATCTTCATCTTCAGCCATTGTCAATTTCTGCAGCCATGCCAGTTTGCTTTGTATACTTTGCAACTGCTCAATGGCAGATAGTTTTTGCTGCTTTCTCAGTTGCTGTTGCGGCTTCCACATCTTTGCAGAGTTTGCAATCGACTTCTTACTTCAAAACGACTGTTGCTTTCTGAAAATGTCACAACAACAACAACAGCAACAGAAGAGACCTTCCCTGTCTGTAATTCAATTTGAACTTGTTCAAGCCTCTTTCATTTGTTGCTTTCACTCTCACCGGTGTGTGTAGGCTGAAGGCGGCTATTTTCATTTTTTCATTTCATTTTCGTCTGTTTTGTTTGTTGTGATTTACATCGCAGTTTGTAGTGTTCTGTTCTTGTTTCGCATTCATTGGGCTGCTCGATAAGGCAAAGTTGACAGCCTTTACTGTCTGACTTGTTCTCCTTTTGATTAACACACAAGCATCATTAGTTTCCTCCTCTGCTCTCCTCTGCTCTCTCTTTCTCTCTTTGCATTTTTTTACCGTTCTGCCCTTTTCCCCTTTTAGACTTGCTGAACCCATACTAAAGTTTTTTTCTATGACTTCAAGTGGGAAGTGAAAAAGCATTTGCATTTGTCGCGACGAGCACGAAAAGCGGCGATTAGCACTTTAGAGCTGAGAATGCTGATAACGACAATGATGAACTGCAGGAGCAGCAGCTTGATTTGCATAATTTAGCAATAAATGTAAAAGTGAAATGTTGGAAATGGTTCATAATATTAATAATTGAAAAGTTCATATTTAATGCATCCCATATAATTCATTGTGATTTTGACTTTTTTCAATCTGAGAGTAAAAAGATTCAGTTCCAACATGTTGCTGAATTACTCTGAAAAGTGTTCCTGCTATGCACTCGACAAGCTGAAGAGGAACTAGGAAAAGAAAATCCTTTACTTATAAGAAGTGTTCAATGGCCACTATCATCATTTCAAGGCTATCATGCTTGCCACCGTGGTGGCCGTCAATCAACAGGTGTCAAGAGAAGAAAAAGAAACAAAATTGGTGCGGGTTTTTCGTTTTTGTATCCAAGTCAAATGCAAACAGTCAAAGCGATCATGCAAATCTTGACTTGATTGGGGTAATGACAACCTGCCAAAATTGTCAAGTGATCGCTAGAAAAAAAGTAATGCTGCTTCTTCTTGTATCATTTGCTATTTCAAAAGTTTTTAACAATTGAAGCAAAAATCCAGCAATGGTGCTAATTAAAATCATCGCATAGCACACTACTTTGAATACTACAAAATCTATTTTTAGGCAGTAGCAATGGTTATTTAGAAATTGAAACAGTTGCCCACTGCTCATCTTTTCAAAATTCAGCGTCAATGGTTCTTTTCAAATTGATAATTGGTTTGCTCTTGACTTTCATCGAAGACTGCTGCCTGACCACCAAGCTATTGAACTTTTTTCCTTATTCCCGCATGTTGAAAGGACTTGTTTGAGTGCATTTATCGGCACTGTGCACTTGGGTGATGAGGATATCCAGTGTTGAAAAGTCAGCCCTCTCCCGTTCATTGCACACAAAAGTGTTGTCTTTCACAATAGCCCAGTGAAAAGACGAAACATCACCGCGACAAACAGCAAGCAAACGCGGACAACAATAGCGCTAAATTACAAGTACAATTGCCGTTTAAATGTAAAACACGCAACAGTTGCGCAGTTTTTGTGTGTCTGCTGTTGCTACTTCCAACTGTATTGATTTTTGTAATCGAGAAAAAAAAGAGAAAAAGAAGAAAAAGCAGTAGTCGGCGATGTTTTAGTGGAAAAAGATGGTAAAGACGAAGAAGAAGACGCTGAGGCGATCAATCGACTGACTAAACAGCTCAGTTTAGCTCAGCTCATTCATCTGACCGGACTTGGTAGTGAATGAATGTCGGCAGTGGTGACTGACTTTTACAGACTTTATCTTTTTACTGTTGTGCAAGTAAAAAGAAGAGGAGGGCCAAGATGACCATCACTGAATCTGCTCAGTATTGGCTGGTGGACTTTTGGATGGAACACGGCGATTACCGCTCCTCGCAGTACCTGATGATCCGCTATGGACTGGCACTTCCGCTGGTCCTCATTCTGGTCTATGTCCTCTTTGTGACGCAAATCGGCCCTCGACTGATGGCTAACCGACCTGCCTACAGTCTCAAGTGGACCCTCATACTGTACAACACCTTCATGGTAGTGCTTAACCTTCACTTCTTCATCGAAACACTGCGTCACTTTCACTACGGCTTGGACATCTTTGACTTTGACTACCCACCGGTGGATGACACTAGCGAGCACACGTTGAAGAAAGTGTGGATGTCTCACAACTACCTGATGAGCAAGTTTTTCGACCTTTTTGACACCATTTTCTTTGTGTTGCGGAAAAAGCAATGTCAAGTGACCAAAACTCACCTGTATCATCACATCAGGTAAGTTTGAATCTTTTGTTCAGGATTCAAAAATAACATGCCATTTTAGTGTGCCTTTGCTGGGCTGGATCGCTGTCCGCTTTGTTCCAACTAACAACCCACTGGCCATCTTTGCCATTCTCAACACATTCATTCACACAATCATGCACTGCTACTATGGCCTCAGTGCTTTGGGCCCTGCAGTGCGGCCATATCTTTGGTGGAAACGGTACATCACCCAGCTACAAATTGGCCAGTTTGTCGTCTACAACATCTTTGCAGTGGTTTTTGCGTGTCGACAAAAAGGATATCCACCACAACTGCTCGCCATTGCCTACAGTCAACCAATTCTTTTTCTGGTTCTTTTTTATCGATTCTATAAGAAAGCTTATGGTGGTAGTGTTAATAGAGTGAAAAGCGAATGATAAATTGTATTTTTGTTGTTTTATTGTAAAAATTAAACTTAAAAAATTTATTACAATTGTATGTTTGTTGCTATGAGCAAAATCATTTTTACTCACCAAACGGTTGTCACTTTTAACTGAAAGTGTTACTCAAAAACTTGCAAAAATTTTCCTTTTGCTAAACCGACAATTTTATTTTATCGACATGCAACAAAACAACAACAAGAAATAGTTCCAACAAATCAAGAGGTAGAATTATTTGTTATGCTGAAGTTGAGGTTTACTTTCCGTATCCGTAACCTGAAAAAATTTTAAATTATGTAAAAAATAATTTGTAACTCAAGTAACATTCTTACCACCACCATATCCTCCTCCGTGGCCTCCATAGTGACCTCCCTTCTTAATAATCACCTCCTTGATAATTTTTCCTACAAAACAAAAACATTTAACAAAAATAAAAATACAATTGTTATTCAATACATACCGCCGCCATAACCTCCTTTGCCGTATCCTCCATAACCTAAATTAAATTTAAAATAAGTAAAAAATAATTTGTAATTTAAGTAACATTCTTACCACCACCATATCCTCCGTGGCCTCCATAGTGACCGCCCTTCTTGATGATCACCTCCTTCTCAATGATCTTGTGGCCTCCATAACCTCCATGACCTCCTCCATAACCTCCTCCGTATCCACCTCCTAAATTTGTTTTCAAAAATGATTACATTCATTCATTTTGTACACAAAGGCATCATTTAATTACCGTAACCAAAGGCAGAAGCTAGTGAGACTAGAAGGCACAAAGCAATGGATGCAACGATGATGAACTTCATGGTTTTCGTTGAGATTTTTGGTTTGTCTATTTGACGTGAGTAAAAAGTTGCTGTGATGATACTGATGTTGCCTTGATGAAAGCGTTCTCCTTTTTATACATTTTTCACAAAGTCCACCCTCGACTTAATCACCGGTCTACACAATCGTCACTGTTTCTTCATTGAGGAAACAAAACTGCCAGGAAGTGGTGCAGACTTGCAATAGAATCGCCAGTTTCACTGGGCAATAAAGACAATGTAAAGCTTTTAAAATCAATCCTTCACACACCGCCAAAAGCTGGTTGTCGGTTTCCTGAACAGAGAAAGGGAAGAAGATTCCCTGGTAGTCACACAATGACACAGATTGACATTTACATAATAAAAAAATGGTTGCTCAAGGTTGCTGAACAGTTCAGTTGAAATGCAATAACTTAATTTTTGCATTATATAACTGGATAAATAGAAATTTGATTGCAACTCGTTTTTATTTTTAACCGCAACGCAATAAACTAATTTTGTGTTGTTATCGAATGCTGATCAGGTGAAACCCAACAGCTGCCATGAAGACGAGCAACACAAACCAGGCGGCAGGCATTGCAATGCCTAGAAGAACGACAACGTACTTCAGATCCCAACCACGAGAGATGACGGCTCGCATGGCGTCCAGGGCAAGTGTCTGCGGACCAAAGTAGCTCACCGGTTTCATGAAGTACTGATGAGAATAAAGCAAAATGTGATTTACAAAAGAGGAAAAACAAAATAAAATTTCAACTGAAAAGCTAGCATATTCTGACAGGAAGTGATAGCACAGCGATCGTACATTCAGCTGTAGTACCAACTGCAGCAGCTTTCCTGAACTCAGATTCTCGGTTGTACTTGTTGTGAAATACTTTTGTACTCAAAACACAAGTTTCCCCTTCTCTTACCGGCATTGCCTCAACGGGCCAGAAGATTCCGGAGATGATGGAGACGGGCAAGAAGGAGGCCATAGAGAGAGCCAGTGCTTCGCTTTCATTCTGACTAAAAGCAGACACGACCAAGCCCAGCGCCATGCCGACCATGCCCTGAATCAGCGTGATCAGGTAGACAAGCACCACTGATCCCTGGTTCTCAATGTCAATAATGTAGAACATCGTCAGAATGCTGAGCAGCACTTGGACGGCCAGCACCAGCAGCTGAGTGCTAATCTGCGAGACGATAAACTCAAAGGTCTTCACGCCGGCGACCAGTGTTCGCTCAAAGACGCCGTCCTTGCGCTCCAGGACGAGCGTGATCGCCGTCAGCGCCATGGCGGCAAAGAAGATGGACATGGAGATCAATCCAGGCGCCATAAATTCGCTCATCTTTGGCGACTCGACGCCGTAGACGATGCTTTCAATTGAAATAGGGTTCGGTATCTGCGTCGTCTCGCTCGGATCGACGCCAAAGAGTTCGCCCGCGGCGGTCATCGTTCGGTTGAAGGTGAGCCAGATCTCCTTTTGAATGGTGTTGGTGATCACTAATTAATCACTATGGTAATTATTTATTTTGTACACAAAGGCATCATTTAATTACCGTAGTTGGTTGTGTCTAAGTGCAGGCCAATGGTTGGAATTGAGGATGAGGTAGTGCCCCCACTCGACAGATCACCGGAGACTGCCGCCTGCATCAGTCGAGTGTAGTTTGAGGAGAAGGTGACAGCCGCCCAGGCCAAACCTAGGCGAACCTGCTCTACGGCCGCATCAACCCCATCGTACCGAGTCATCTGCAGTGTGGTTGAGTTGGACAGGCCTCGGAGGAACATCTCCGAGAGGACGGCCGGTTGATCGTGATTGACCACTGCTATCGGTATGTCGTACGGGTCCGGACCCAAACAGGTGAAGTTCAGTAGACACTGGAAGCTGGGCATGAGGAACTGAATGATGAGCATCGACAGGTTTCGCCGAATGCCGGTGATGTTTTTCCAGTTGAGTGCGCTAATACGACCAAGAAAGGCGAATCGAGGCGGACTGAAGTTGACCAGCTTAGAGGAAGGTTTTAGCATGGGCACTTCGGCTTTCGATTCAACGACGATGCTTGAAATGGTTCTGAAAGTAATTTAAAGTTAAGCACTTAAAAACAGTTGTCCTAAACTAACCCATTGTCTCTTGCTGACGACTGGATACTGTCCATTTGACAAAGACTGAGAAAAACGGCCTCCAATGTGGGCAATGCCATTGATTGCAAGAGCTCATTTGGATTCCGTTCCATGAGCAGCTTTCCCTCGCGCATAAAAGAGACCAGATCAGCGGATCGCGCCTCTTCAATGTACTGCGTTGTGATGATGATGGTCAAATCCAGTTTGGAGGTGAGCATTTGCAGGTACTCCCAAATGCTTTGCCGAAGAATTGGATCCACGCCGACGGTAGGCTGTTTAAAAGTGATCATGTGTATAATGAATTCGTTTCAACGTTTTTGGTTTAGTTTACCTCATCAAGAA
Source organism: Tyrophagus putrescentiae (assembly GCA_024499935.1). Lineage (NCBI taxonomy): Eukaryota > Metazoa > Arthropoda > Arachnida > Sarcoptiformes > Acaridae > Tyrophagus > Tyrophagus putrescentiae. The sequence goes on along the minus strand of JAMZRA010000002.1, from coordinate 8,120,919 downwards.
TGAGCAATGGAGGCGAGTGAATAAGAGCGACAGCCAGTGAAACACGCCTCTTTTGACCACCGCTCAAATTTTTGATGTAGCTGTTCTTGTCTGGAAGATTGAGCAACGAAACCAATTGTTCAGTTCGCTCTTCTACTCGTTTTGGCTCAATGTGGTAGAGCTTGCCAAAGTAGAGGAAAGTTTCAAAAATGGTAAAGTCGAGAAAGAGGGCCACTTCCTGAAATGGTGGTTTTATCTAGAAAATGATTATAAATGCAACATTGCTTTTTACCTGAGGCGTATAACCGAGTCCTGGTCCGGGAATTCCACTTTGAGGCGTTCCAGGTGTGTGACCAAAAACGGAGATTCGGCCACCTGATGGCGCCCGAATGCCGACCACACAGCGAAGCAATGAAGTTTTACCTGTTGAAAAAGAACTTTCACTGAACAAGTGTACAAACATCAATTTATGCAAACTGACCACATCCTGATGGTCCCAAAAGTCCGTAAATTTTCTTCACAGGAACATTCATGTTAATACCATCCAGCACCTTATGGCGGCCATAGCTGAGCGTCACATCGCGAATCTGTACGGCAATCTCCTCCGGAGACTCTAGCCGGCTTGCTAGTGGACCAATATCGGTAGATTTGGTAACCGATTTTGACGAGTTTGAGCCATCATAGAAGCCATAGTTTTCATAACCTGTTTTTGGACCGCTTGTTGCTGCATCCAGCCGCTCTAGATCATATGATTCTGCCATATGAAAATCAAATGTTTTTCAGCAACAGCAAAAAGCGAAAGGAAAACTGCTGTACTAAAACTGTTTTTTCTTTTCACCAAAGCCTGCTTCATCATTCAACTTTTTTTGGCCAATTAGAAAAAAGCAAAAAAACAAAGATTTTAACCGCACTGTGTTTTACTGCTAACTATGATGAAAGGCTAACACATAATTTGTCTCCACTTCTTAAAAACAGTTTGTGACGCAATTCTAAACGTGTGTGCAACTATCTGGCCATCTATCTGGTCGCCCTCAACCCGGACAGAAGCAGCTTTCTTCTAGTACGGTGCCGATTAGCAAAAGAACAAGTTCTCTTTATTGGATGATTTCAACTGTTGCTACCAAGTTTAGCCTTCCTCTACTAAAGCAGTGCACACTTGTGCACTCTTGATGATCTGCTGCTGATGTTGCTTCAGTTTCAGCTTCTGCGTGACCTTTAACTGACAACATCATTTGTATATTGCTTGAAGAATCGAAACAGATGTCATTGAGCTGCCTGCCAAAACAAGCTCACATTTGTATTTACCGGGCAGGTGTGCCAACAAAACAGGTAGTAAAAGCAACCAAAGTTTGTCGTACAAAACTCAGAAAGAAGACACACAAAAGCCAACAACACTGCTGTTGCTGTTATTGCCACAAAAAGCAGGATAACGCAACGATTTAGGCGCTTTTGTCATCTCTGAACAACGCTCTTCTTTTCTCTTCACTCGCAGTTATGCGCATGCAGATGCCATCGCCAAGGGAAAATGCGGCTGCCGCTGCTGCTGCTGCTGTTGACGCCGCTACTTCCTCAATTTCAACAAAGAAGACTTGGAGAACCTTGTGGTTGCTGTTTTCTGCTCACCTTGCTGTGACCTTCATCTCCTGCCTGTTGACCTTTCCTCAAACGGTTAGCTGTGATCACCAGCCGCCACCGTTGAGCACCTGCAGCCCACCCTTTGGCTGCTTTCCCAGCACTCCGGACTTTATTCATCCCATTCTTCGGCCAATCAATTTGCTGCCCGAAACGGCCGCCAAAGTTAACAGTACCTTTTACTACTACTCAAGATGGTTTCAAGGAGATGATAGCTTGAAAAAGACTGTTCAGTTACCGGAAGTAGTTCGCTGTGCAATTCAACCTTTTGACCAAAAACATCCGAGCACTTCATGTGCACTGACGACGGCACTGCTTCAGAACAATGCGCAGCTAGAATTGTTTCTTGAGAGAATTAAAGAAGTGATCGACAAAAATAAAAAAGAACCTTCTACCTTTGCTTCTAGATGGAGTGCCATTGTTGTGCATGGTTTCCTTGACAATATCAATATCAATGAGGGTGACTGGATGATGGACATCAAGGATGGTTTGCTGAAATCATCAAGCCACCTTCCTCAGTACGACACAGTCATAGTTGTCGACTGGTCAGGCGGAAACGGCATTCCCTACCTCCAAGCAACAGCCAACAGCCGTTTAGTAGGCGGGCAGATTGCTTACCTTTTACGAATGCTTCAAGTAAGTTTTATAAATGATATTTTTTTGAAACAACTAAAAGTTATCACAATTTAAATTAGAAACATAACCTTCTGGACACCACCCGAACGCACATCATTGGCCACAGTTTGGGGGCACAAATTGCAGCTTACGCGGCTAAAGAGTTCAAAAGCCACTTGCCTGCTAAAATCGGTCGCATCACCGCTCTGGACGCGGCCAGTCCAAACTTTGAGGGCATGCCAGCCAGTGTAAAGTTAACCAAGGACGACGCCACCTTTGTGGACGCCATTCACACCAACGCCAAACCACTGTACCAGTTCGGGTATGGAGTTCTGGAGCGGCTGGCTCACCTCGACTTTTACCCGAACGGCGGTCTCAGTCAGCCAGGCTGCGACAATGTCCTCAGCAGTGACTTCATTCCGTCGGCCATCGAGCTATTGGTGCGACAGCCGCCTGAAAAGGCAGTGATAAGCAGTCTGGACCAGATTGGCCGAATGGTCACCTGTTCTCACAGCAAAGCAATCGACTACTTTGTGGAGAGCATCAGCAACAGCGGTAGCAATGCTCAGGACTGTCGCTTTACGGCAACTCCCTGCAGCAGCTGGTCAGACTTCATTGGAGGAAACTGCATTTGCTCTACAAAATCGGAAAACTCTTGTCCGCCGATGGGCTTTCATGCTTACGAGTGGGCACAGCAGATGGCGAGTAAGGGCGGAAAAGATGCTGCAAATTCTACCTCTTTTGGCGATTTATTCCCAAAGAGTAGACTTTACCTTGAGACAAACTCACAAGCCCCTTTTTGTAAAAAATAAAAGATTGTTTTTGTGTGAGTAAAATACAAAAAATGAAATGTTTGAAGAGAATCATGCTTAGTGTGCCATAGAGACTACTGAATTTGACCTCGACCGGCGTCCATAGTTAGTGCGAATGATGGTGAGCATGACGAGGACGATGCAGATGCTGGGAACTCCGGTCAGAAAGACCATCACCAAGCGGTAAAATTCAATGTGTTCAGTACTACCACTTTCCACTTCTGCTGGTTTGCACTGCTCCAGCACGGCGATGACAATTCCATTGACTGATTTGTCAAAAAAGCTCTGGTGTTGATAAAAAAATTGTTAAAAGTTCAAAAAGTTTAAAAAATAACTATACCATAGCGGCAAAAACAAACGCTCCAGTAGCAGTGTTTCCGCCAATTAGATCACTAGTCATGGCAAGACTGCTGATCAACAGACCGGTGCCGGCGAGGCCCATGAAGGCGGCTACAATGTACACTTGCCAGAGGCGAAAGCTCTCGTCGTGGCCAAACCAGATCCAAACAGAGGTGCCTAAACCAAAGGCTGCGCCCACCACTAGAGTTACCTGAAAAACCCACTTTAAACGTTGATATTCATTTAAATCTTTGACTTACTCTTGCGCCAAATCTAGCTGACAGCGGCTTCGCTGCAAAAGAGAAAACCAGTCCGGCAAAGTACGTAGCAAAAGGGTTGATGGCAATCGTCTTCTTTGGCATTCGCAGGTAGTACTGCAGGTAGAGGGGCGTGTACACCTGCGTAACGTTGAAAAACATACGAGCGAAGGTGTAGAGAATGGTGATTTTCCAGAATGAAAGCGACTTAAACCAGTGGTACCAGCGCTTGGAGTTGGTCTGCAGCGCTTTCAACCGACGTTCAAACTCTTCGGGATCTGCCGCATAAGAAGTAGAAATGGTGCTCACAGTTGAGTTTCTTCTCGAAGCAGACACTTCGTCTTTAGAGTTTGCCAGCAGAGTGATAATGGCTTGAGAACCTCGAGATCTTTGGAGGTAACGTTTCGTTTCTGAGGCATAAACAGAAGGTTTCACCTTTCTTGGCCGAGCGGCCGTTTCGGGTTCGTGAACAAACAGGTGAAAGAGGAGAGAGAAGAAAAGGCCAATGACGCAAACAATGTAAGCCACGTACTAAAAAATCAAAAGTTAGATTATAAAAATAATAAATAAACCTTGAACAAACCGTAAAGACAACCAGATCCTCCTTCTTAATGGTTCCATCTCCGCTGCCGCCATTTTTGCTATCCAGCGACTCGATGACAAAGTAGGTGACCGTGTAGAGGCAAATGTTAGATGCGATGGTCGCCGCTTGACTTGTTGTTAACAAAAAAAAAGTTTATCAGTTAAAAATGTTGCACAACCTCATGACATCTCAGTCACATGACAGGCACAGCGGCAGAAGCAGCAGCAGCAACAGGAGCGACACCATCACTTCAAGCAAACATACAGTAAAAGCACCTGATGAACACGTCCGGCTCGATGCTACTGTGTGCAACTCTGAAACTGGCGCCAGCAGTGTCGGCAGCCTGTGTGTGCGCCTAGACCACTTGAGATTTCTCCAGAACGGTATCACTTACTGTGTGACCGTCAATGTTGCGGTCGCATTATCACCCACAGTGGTTCATATCAAGTTAAGCTAACCCTGACTAAGAACACTGATCTTGTATTCAAGTACTTGAGTAGTCGTGTTTTCACTAGCTTACGCACACGCACACAAGTGGCCCCCAACTTGGGAGTGCAAATACGAGTGGAAGAACGGTCAAAACTCACCGGTAAGAGTTGAGCGCAATGCGTTCATTGGTGTCCGCAGTCAGGTCGGTAATTAGCGACACGTGTGACACCTGCGTCGCCGCCCAGCCGGCTTGAAAGATGAAGACAAGAACACTGAAGTAGAAAAACTGCGACCACTGAGGGGCGTCATTGCAGCCGAGGCACTGATTGTAGACCAGCGGCACTGATATCGTGTTCATGATCACTCCCAAAAGGTGCCAGGTTTTCCGCTTTCCATAGCGAGCACACAGCCAAAAGAGCCCGACTTGTCTGACTCGTAGCCGACAAAAGGCGAAGCAATGGCGTCAGCTACCTGACCCAGCAAAATTAGAGCCCCTCCAAGCGAGCCGCTAAAACGGTACTGAAAGAACCTGGAAAAATTAAATGATATTTTTGAAATCTGTTATTTTTAAAACCTAACTTACAGTAAAGTGTAGCTAAACCATATTGAAACAGTCAGGTCGTTGTATCTGCGAGTAGAGTATGTACAACAACAAATGTAGAAAAAGTAGCAGTTTTAGTTTTAAAAAGGTTCCCTTACATGTGACCAAGTGAGTAGAAGAGTTTTGTCTTGAGGGAAAGTTTGTTAGGTGGGAGAAGACTGTTTACACTTCCACTGGCTAGACTGGCCTTGCGATCGTTATTGATGTTATTGCTGTTATTATTTGCGTCAAATGTTTCACCAGAAGTTTCACTGCTTTCAATTGAAGGGTTGATGATGCTCTCTTTGTTGTAGTCGTGACAGTCTTTCAAGTAGCCAAAACTGCTTGTGCTTTCATTTCTCTTCATTTCTCCATTTGCTGAACTTCCATTCTTGTAATTGGACATTTTGACAAAGTTTAAAAAAGTTGCAAAGATTTGTTGATGACTATTTGCTGTTGCAGCATACACCTGCTGCTGTAAGGTTGTCTGATCAAACCGATGCTTTCCTGACTAAGTTTTAAACTGTTTGACAACAATGTTAATTACTAAAAAATGTTTAAAATGCTGTTTCTTATCAACTACTGTTTTTAAATTGCCGACATGATAGTATGACCAGTAAGAAAAAAGGCAATACTTGCATTTTTATCAAAACATTGACATTAGCACCTGTTTGTATACCGGGCTTTATTTTAAAATAGCACTTAAAATTGCTTCTAAATTTAAATTTTTAAAACGGATATACACTAAAATAGATACAATAATAAGATTGAGATTTGTAATTAAATTTGAAATTTTTTTAAACTTAAATGCTCAAATATGCTTGAATTATCACAATTTTTAAAATAATTAAATTTGGTTAGATTCAAACTGAGTACATCTGTTTTTTGCAAAACTTTTACAGATAGTTTAGCTTATTGCTTTTAAAAAACTAATTAAAAATTTTTGTTTTAGTAATTTTATTTAATTATAGTTGTGTAAACTTAAAGATTTCTTGTTTAACAGCAAAATTGTTTTAAATGTTTGGTTAAGGTTTGGCCTAAAAATGAAAAAATTCCCAGTTTTTCAACTGAAAAACCATACAATAAAAAATATAAAGTTTGTAAACTATCTGTTTCTAAGAATCATTTAAAATACATAACATAACAAAAATATTTGAGGGCGTAATTAACAAACAACTTCAAAAATTAAAATTGCGTTTTTGCTATTTATTTTTTGATATTTTACTTTTAGACTGCTAAAACCTAACTCGGTAATTTTTTAAACAAGATGCGCTAATTCACAGTTAAGCCCATCTAATTGCAAATGCAAACAATTTTTTGTGTTTATTAGCTAGTAGTTTTTATCTAATAAAAGGCACACAACAAAATTGAACAAAAACTGTCCTTTTTATTTCATAGTTTTGAAATTTGAATTTATCTAACTGATAACTTTTTGATGAGAAAAAAACATTTTTGTTTTATGTGCAAAACGACCTGTCAGCACCCAATTAATACTCAGCTCAAGTAAAATAGTGATCGGCTCATTTTCATTTTACTTTATAGGGTAAACAAATTGTTTTGTTTTTAATATTTTATATTTTTGCAGTTTTAAGAACTTTCAAGTTTAGATTTCAAGGCCGCAGGCAATCGGATTTTCACTAGAGATTTTTCATTTAAATTTATATTTTTTAACTATTTTTTTATAATGAAACAAACTTTTAACAGTATCCTAGTACTTTTTTAAAAAAAATTTTTACGCGCATTTCCTTTTTATTATTCAAACGATTTGAGCATCTTTATCATCATCATCAATTGCGCTTATTTTTTTAGTTCTGACTTTTTTTTGGTATAATCCATTTAAATTTTGGTAATAAAACAGACACTCACATTCATTCATTTGACGATAGCTTTTACTATTAACATTTAACTTTACTTTTAGAGCAAATTTAACTTTTTTATAGTTTCTTGCGTCTTAGTATTAGTTGAAAAAGAAAAGCTGAAGCAACTAATTTAAGCTGATATCCGTAAAGCCATTTATTTCTCAACATGTCTACTGCCGCTACCATTTAAACTTTTTGTAGTTTAAAATTGCAACGGCCACACACACACAACTGCTGTTGTCGATGCAGTAGTTTCAATTATTGCAATAAGAAAAGAAATGCACATTATATTCCCAAGTCAGTCGTTTTAAAGTCAATTAGTAATAAGTTTTTGCCGTTGCCAATTGCAACACACATAACACGGCATAAAGTGCAAACAGGCTAACTAATGGCAAAAGCAATAGCAGCTTCTTTTCGGTATATCTGATTCTCAACCGCACTAAACTTAACTTTACTAAATACTCATCCTTCTAATAACTTTTTTCCAATAATTGAAAAGCTCCTTTCCCATCCTCATATTGTCTCTTTTTCTCTCTACTTTGAATAACTGTAGCAAAAAACAGTGTCAAACGTTTTTTATTTTTTAGTTGAACAAGCTAGCATGAACAGTAGCGGTCAATCGGTTTTGAGTTAAAAACAGTTTTTTTATTCAGCAGAACACTGTGCAAAAACCATGTTAAACGCCTCCCTTAGTCAGCTCGGCCGGCACTGTCTGGTGGACGTCACCAGCCAGGGACTGAAGGACTTTGCCTCGCTCTTCTACCTCTTTGACATCCACGACAGCATCAAGGAGACGGCGGAAGAGGTGCCCAACTACGAGATACTGCTCTTCCCTTCCATTGCAGCGTTGATTCTTTTTGAGCAGCTGCTTCGAGTTCTCCAGCGGAAGGAGCTGACCCGTTTTGAGGACGGCGTCATCAACATCGGCTCATCGCTCCTCTTCTCACTTTGTCGAATTTTCCTCTACGTGGTCGTGGTAAAAGCTTTTGACTTTCTCTACAGCAACTACCGCATCGTCGATTTGCCGCTGCACAGTGTCACCACTTGGCTGATCAGTTTACTCTTGGTGGAGTTCGTCTACTACTGGACACATCGGGCGCTGCACGAGTTCAACATTCTCTGGGCGGCTCACCAATTTCATCACATGGCGGAGGATATAAACATTACGACGACGGTTCGAGACTCGGTGGTTGATTTAGTCATATACGATGTAAGTTAACGGCTTTTTAATTTAATTTCAAAACTAACACCTGTGTTTTTTTGTTTCAGATTTTCCCTATTCCCTTGGCACTGATCGTTCCTCCGCCAATTCTTGCACTGCACATGCAGTTCAGTTTGATCTACCAAGTCTGGCTGCACAATGAGGTGATAGGGCATCTAGGTCCGCTGGAGTACGTCATCAACACACCTCGACAACATCGCGTTCACCACGGCAAGAACCCCTACTGCATTGACAAGAACTACGGCGCACTGCTGATGATCTTTGACCGCCTCTTTGGCACTTACCAGGAAGAGATTCCACAGCAGAAGATTGTTTTCGGATGTGTCGCCCCTGTTCCAAAACACTTTGACAGTCTCGGTCTGCAGTTTGGCTACTACGTTGATGTGGCAAAAAAGTTCTCCTCTATGACCACCTTCAGCGACAAAATGTCCTCCTTATTGAAGGGACCTGGCTGGGCGCCAGGCAAACCAAGGCTAGGTTTGTTGTCTGACGTACCAGAACCAGATCCGATGGCGCCCAAATACGGCTACCAACCGGTGATTGCCACATGGAAGAAGGTGTACATCTACTTCCACGGTTTCATCATTGCCATGGGTTTCTACATGATGGCCGATCATCCGCTGGTGGTAAGTACTTCATTGAAAATAGTTTTTAATCCTGAATAAGCAATTTAAAAACGGTTGCTCTGATTAGCGTTTTTCACCTGCAAAAGGCTTCCTATGTATGCTGTACGTCCTCCTAGCTCTGACCTCTTTTGGTGCCATCTTTGACAATCGATGGTTCGTTCATGCTCTGGAGATTTACCGCTGTCTGGTCTACTTTGCTTTTGACTACTACCTGATTGCCTACGTGCCCTGGCCGTTGGAAGGTCCGGTGATGACCGCCATATTGACGGGAGCATTGTGGATCATTCGACTGTTTCATGTGGCATCAATTATCTTTTGGGTTGGCCACTTCTTCTGTACCAATCAAAACTACATCAACAGTAGACGTTTCCGCCAGAAAAGGGGTCAAAAAGAAAGCGAAAACACAAAAGTCTACCCTTCAAATGGAAATCTAGTGGCCAATAAGGAGACTAATAAATCGGATGCTGAAGTGAATTGCACTCGAAGAGAGAGCACGACTACTACTTCAGACAGTACCATCGCCGAAACTGAAACACTCAACAAACAAAGTTCACCTAACAACTTGAAGTCAAGTACCGTCATGTTGTTGCTCTCTTTGGTGGTGTTTAGTGCTCTGGTCAGCACTTTTCTCTACTTCTGTAAAATTGAATCGTGCGCTCGAATGCTAGAAGAAGTTGGCGCTAGTGGAAAAGGTGCAAATATTGGTTTTTAATATTTTAATTTTTGTATTATTTTTGTATTTATTTTTGATTGGTGTCAAAAAGAAGAATAACTACGGTGTCTATTTTTATGTTCAACCTAATAACTGTTATTACTAAATCATCGGTGGTGTGAATTGCACAGCAGCTGCAAAAGCGCCTTTTCTCTCTTTTGCAATCAAAGTGCAATTTAAAAAGAGAAAGAAAGAAGAGGCAGTCACCTTAATTGTGTCATCATGAGCGTGTCATCGGGTTCAAAGACAAGTAAGCTTGTTGACAATCGATAGCGAAGGGCTTGTGTCAGTGTGTAATGTTTGTAGTGTAATAGTGGTCTTCGATGCGGCGGTCAGATTCACAGCAGACTGTTGTAGTCCAAATTGACAGTTTGGAAGTTAAGAGTTGGCATTGAAGGAAAGGTGAGAGGAGAAGAGAAAAGGAGGAGAGGAGGTGAAACAAATCAAGTGCAACTAATGAATGAGTTAATGACCAGTGCGTGTAATGAACAAACAAACAAACATACAAACACCGAGGTGTCACTACGAATCTGCTGGGCATCATGAACTGTTCAGAGTATTTAGCAGCTGATCACCGGCAGGCACTGATCAACAGGAAAACAGTAGCACAACTGCCATCATCGATGTCCACCACTTTGCCACCACCACCACTACCACCGATATCGGTGACCTCCTCTGATTCCAGTTGTACAAGTAGTACAACAAAACCAGAAACCGACTTTGAGCATGTCAAATCTTTATCACCCTCATCACCCTTGAAACCTTACAAGGGCCTCTTTTTCACCTGTCAGACGCCGATCATCTGGCGTAATGTCATCCTGATGGGCACCCTTCACCTCATTTTTGTGTACGTTTGCTTGGCAACAGCGGCAGGCACCATCAGTCTTCGAACAGTGGCCGCGTTCTGGCTGTACGCCTTCACTTCTGCCTTTGGCATTCTGGCCGGCGCGCACAGACTTTGGTAGGTAGTGGAAACAAAACAATTTAAGAGGAACTTAAATTAAAACAACGTCTGTTCAAGGTCACATCGAGCCTATCGCGCCCGGCTTCCGCTTCGCGCTCTGCTGATGCTCCTGCAGACGGCCAGTCTGCAGAATGACCTGCTCGACTGGGCACGCAACCACCGTGTTCACCACCGCTTCTCGGAGACCGACGCCGACCCGCACAACTCCCGACGGGGCCTCTTTTTTGCCCACATTGGCTGGCTGCTCTGTCGCAAGCACCCCGAAGTGAGGAGACTGGGCGCCACTGTCAACATGGACGATGTGCTGTGAGTGCTGCTAGTGCTGATTATGATGATCGATGTGATGATGATGATCACAAGACGAGAAGGAGGGAGAGAGAGTGAGAGTCGTACATCTCCTTCTGTCCCATTCCGATTTTAGTATTAGCACCGCCACTGACTTTACCAGTGAAATTGCGTAATAAACAGAAGGCAGAAAATCGGGTAGATTGGCCACTTGCCACTAGAGAAATTGAAGGGAAATGAGGGAAATAATTCGAGGAAGAAAGGATAGCAAAAAAACTAAAACTGAATGATTCGCAGAAATGATTATAAATGGTGTAACAATCTTGTTGCGTGGGCTTTTTTGCCGCCTCTCTCCTTTTTCTCTGTGCAGATCCGATCCAGTAGTTCGCTTCCAGCGGCGATTCTACCGACTGCTGGTTTTTCTCCTCTGGCTCGTCCTGCCGGTGACAGTGTCGGTGGTGCTGCTGGAGGAAAGCCTGACCACGTCACTGCTCGTCAACGTCTGGCGGTACGTCGTCTCGCTGCACAACACCTGGCTGGTCAACAGTCTGGCGCATCTGCACGGCACTCGCCCCTACAATCGGAACATTGAACCGAGGGAGAACAGACTGGTGGTACGTGCACCGGAGTGCTAATGCAATCACTCTTTTTTTGCCGAAGCCTCTTTCAGGGTGTAGTGCCTTTTTGCTGGCTGGCTGGCTGGCTGGTGTGATGTGGTGCCGCCTCGGGCGCTACTTGTTGTGGGTTTGCACCAATATTTACACTTTGTTTTCTACTCTTTTTTTGCTCAATTTCTCCGTTTTTTTGCGTCGCCCGTCACTGTTTGCAGACGTACTTTTCCCTTGGAGAAGGTGAGTTGCTTTGCTAATATTTTTTTGTTGCACTTGCACTAGTGGTGGTAGAAAAAAATACCCAGAAAAATGGCTAAGCTAGAATGCTTTTTATTGCTACTACCACTTCATTTTGCTGCTATTTTCTATTTATAACTTTCAATTAGGATACCACAACTACCACCACACATTTCCGTGGGACTACTCGGCGAGTGAGCTCGGCTGGCGGCACAACTACAACCTCGCCACTGCTTTCATTGACTTCTTTGCCTGGCTGGGCTTGGCGTACGACCTGAAGGTGCCCAGCCTGGCGGCAGTGATGCGTCGGACAGCGTTGACAGGCGATGGAACTGCCATTGGCGCCATTCATCATCACCAGCAGAATAGCCGGCTGAATCAATCGACAATCAGCGTGATAAGCCGCCGATCACCAGTGAGAACCAGATTGGAACAAATCATAAATGTTTTTGTCGTTCTACAGGACACTTTAGTTGGCCTACTCACGCTGACAGTGCCCGTGTGGTCGCTGGCACTGGGTCGAATGCTGTTGAACTACTGCTCTTTGACTTCCTCATCAGTCGTCGACCTGAATCAATACTAGATACTAGATAAACACTAGCTCTAGACTTTTCCTGACCATATTCTCAGACTTTCCACCTCTGATAGACTCACGCACTGATGGTTTGATTGCTTTTCTGTCCATTTTTTCTGGAAAACAAACAGCAGAACACGTTCTCATACAAACACACTCTGCGACTGCATTCGACAGTGGAACTGCCAATTAAATATTCTTTTTTTGCGCCTACTTTTCGATTGTCACCTCAATTGCTGATTCGGTTGGGGTATTTCGATTGAATGATGATGATGATGATGATGATGATAGTGATGGTGGCGGCGGTGGTGGTGGCAGATGAAGCAGCAACAGCAATTTTCCGCCAAATCATCATCGGGCCAAATAATTCCGAGGTACCTAATTTATTTATCGTTTCTCATCAACTTGGTCGCATTCTCGTGAACTGCTCTGTCTCAACTTTCAGACTCTTCTACTGTTGAAACTACCACCAGAGCACACACAGCACAACTATTAGCAAGGGCAAAATTGTAAAGCTGCTCGAGTCAGCACAGAGTGAACTCTGTACAGTGGTTGTGTGTGTACGGTAATCGGATTTGTGTCAGATCAGAGCGGACGGGCCAGTCGTATTTTGACACCAGCACTAGGAAGGCAAGGATGAGGTCTATTGAGGGCACTCTTTTCAGAAAGGGCTTATCACTAGGACTAACTGTACAGCAGCTCCAGCTTTATCTCGTGCCCAAATATCACCAGTGCGTTTAGGTTTAGGTTTAGGTTCAATCTATGTTATGTCTTGTTTGTGTGTGTTTAGTGAAACACAGACACAGACGATGTGTAGCCAAGGACACAAATCGAGTACAGTTTGTGTGCGTGTGTTTGATTTAGCTTAGTTTGGTTTGGTTTGTTTCGCTTCACTAGCTGCACTTGCTTCTTTTTCTTCTTCCCATTGGTCAATCGATGTAGAGCAATAACTGCCCGTGAAGTGGCTTCCTTTTTTCTACATATTGAGAAAACTGATTGCCAGACAGAAAATGTCAAGCAGAACATGAAAGTACACGATTGTGTACAAACGCAGAAATTGATCAGTGATTTCCTCTTCCCGGTGTTTGTACAAAAAGAGACAAAACCAGAATTTCATGTTGCAATTTCTGATCTGAAAAAAACAGACGCTCACTGCTTCACTTCTTCATTTGCAAATGCAAATGACCCATGAGTCTGGGACACAGAGCAGCAGCGGTAGCAGCAACAACAACAAAAATTTCAGTTCATTCACCGCAGTAATCGTAATCGGCTATTCAACAACTTGGCCTTCCTTTCAGAAAATCTCATTATTTTCTGAAGTGCAAGTGATCTGAGCTGACCACAAATCATCAAAAAGCAAGTTGCTACCATTCAAGTTCATTCCAGTACTCTACCAGTTTACCTTTGTACTTTTTGGGCTTTCACAAATGAGCGACACCAGCCACACAGCTCGAAGACGAGCCTCTGCTGAAGCTGACGGCGGAATAAGTGACGGGGCAAGGGATGAAAGAGGGGAAAAGGATTTCAGCCGAGTACTGGCCACACAGAGAGGTGAGGGCTGGAAGAAAGTGCAGAATGTCATTGGAAAGTGGAATGCCAGCGGTTTGGAAAATTTGGGCTCCGATGGCGGTGGTAGTGGTGGTGGTGATACACCGGCAACCAAAAGAAAACGGAGAAAAGGCGTGGACATGCTGATCACCCTGAGTGAGGCCATCTTTGGTAGTCACGCAGCCATCAACTCCAGCAACAGTTCCTCGCTCTACCTAATCATCCACTACATCCTCCGACTGATCGTCCTCGTGCTCTGTCTGCTGGGCTGCTTCGTCCAGATCGGCACCATTATGAGCATCTTCTTCAACTACCCGGCAATTGTCTTCGTGGACCTGCATCCAATGGAGAAGTTGTTGCTGCCGTCGATGACCATTTGCAATGATAACCGGGTGATGCGCAGCAAACTGGCCAAGTACGACGCCGAGTTCGCTCGAGAGTGGAGCAAGCTGGTCAACAAGACGGAAACCGAGGAGAAGGAGAAGGAAGAGGGTGCTGCTGGTGGTGGTGGCAAAGGAAAGGGCGGCAAGGAAAGTACTGGCGGTACTGAGGCAACCAGTCAGTCGGCCAAACTGGTAAGTATTGAGTCAGTATTGAGGTTATCTGGCAAATGCTCTAAATCTATGGTAATCGACGTCGTCGTCGACGATTTCCACCCTGCCACTGACAGGTCCAGCAGCAGCTTATCGACAACCTCATTCGTACAATGCTCTCCAATTTGACGGTAATTGAAAACGATGTTTCAGACACTGTGGGTGCTGCTAGTTGGTTCTCTTCTTTTTCCACATTTTTGCTTGCTCATTTGTTTGAACAGCTAAGTATAGCACCACTACCACCACCAGAACCAGCGTCACCAGAGATTACGACAGAGATTTCGACTCTACTGTCATTATTTTTCGATTTCATGTTCTTTTCACTCTACTATTAGGTATCGCAGTTTATGGCGTTTGGCATCACCGTCGACGACTTTCTCGACGTCAATTTTTTTAAATGCGCCTCTGATAAGAGCCATCCTACGCAGAAGTGCATGTATGTCAACTTGAAAAAAGGCAAACGAAAAGGGGAAAATCGACTAGGCGATTTGTCCCTCTTTTTGTTGGGTTTATTTGTTCGTTTAGATTTTTCATCTAAATCTGATGACCTTCTTTTCTCTTTTTCACAGTCAACTGTCTAATCTCCTTACGACGGCTCAGGAGAACGGCAACTGCTTTACGCTTTTCCATCGGTCTGGCACGACAAAGGACGAACTGGATGAGATCGCCATCAAGGCGGGCCTCTCAGAGTCGGCCGTCGTGCGCGGCTCGGCCAATGAGTCGGTTAACATTGAGATGAGCCTGAAGCCCTTTGCTCCCAATGAGATTATCCGCTTTCGGGTCAACTTCCAGGAGGAGGAGTACACAACGCTGAATGAGCCCGTTTCAGGGCGGTTCATTATTCACGACAACCGGGAGATCGCCGTCGTACGGGAGAAGAGCTACCGAATTGAGCCGGGAAAGTTTTACATTTTTTACCTGACAAAAGAGACGGATGAATTGCTGGAGGCGCCCTACTTTACCGACTGCCGCAAGTACAATGCCGGTGGCAAGGAGAGTGTTTCAGAGGCTTCAGATGGAAAGAAGGCAGATAATAAGACGGTAGTAGCAAATGCGACCGCCACGGCCACAGCAATCAAAGAAGAAGCAGCAAGCAAAAACAGCAGTGCTGCTGCTGTTAGCGATAATTTGATACTGCTGGAAGAGCCTAGCTCAAAAAGCAACTGGTATGGAAAAACAGTTCTCTTTTGTTTAGTTTTAACATACTGTTTCATCTGTAGCATCCTCACCTGCATCAGCCGAAAGACCATCGCCACCTGCAACTGCTGGCCCCCTGAGTTGCCCTTTCTCTACACGGGCAGCAGCGACAATGGAACAGTGAACGGAACCACAGCTAACAGCATGAACAGCCTGCACTGGTGCGACTGGCGAGAGAAGCCGCCGATAGTGAATGCCAGTGACAAGCCAAATCACCTCACCTGGTTCCAGTACTGCTTCAACACACACGAGGAGGCCTGCAATGCCGCCTGTAAGCCTGACTGCAGGTAAGGTGCCGGTGGTGGTGGTGGTGAAAAGGGGCCACAAGATTCCACGAATTCTAAAAACAAACATACTCTGATTGTTTGGCGCCCAAATTAACCCGTGCACTACTGACTGACTGATTTACTCTATTTGCCCACTCTAGCATTGACCGTTATCGCATTACCAAGGAGGATATTGAGTGGCCGTCAAGGGAGCGAATTGTGAGTAGGCTTGTTGTTGAGTAGCCACGCACCAGAGTAGACCAGAATGCAGACAATAGAGAGAAAGCAGTGGTGAAGCAGTGGTAACAACAACCGAAATAAAGATGTTGCAATCAAATAACAATAGGAACGCAGCGAGGAGAAGGACGACCTGAAGAAGCTGGCCGCCTGCTGTGCCGTCATCTCCATTCGCTACTGGACTGCAGAGCAGAAGATTAACAAATACAAGCCACGTTTTGAGGTAAGCGTTTCTTTTTTCCTGTTCAATTCTAGTTACCGGTTAACCACAATTTATTTGTTTCCATTCGAAATAAAAATACCACTAATTGTCTGCTGCCAAACAATAATAGGTCGCCGAGTTCACCTCCTACATCGGTGGACTGCTGTCCATGTGGCTGGGCTTCTCGCTCTTTGGCTTCTACGGCCTCAGCGAGAAGGCCATCGTTCGACTGGTGAACAGCTGCCTGGAAAGACGGCGACTGAGGGCGGCCATCAAAAAGGCAAAGAAAGCTGCCGGTGCAGGACACGCCAAAGGCAACATTTCCCGACTGTGGGAGCAAACCAGTCAGCGGCTAGTGGAACGATCAAAACGGCTCAAAGAGCTCACCGGGTCACTTGCTGGCTCGCCTATGTCCATGTTTGGAAGTTCCAGTCCAGCTGTGGAGGCCAACGGCTTGGGGAAGCAACAGCAGCAGCAGACCAGTGTAAAGCAAGTTGAGCCACATTTGCCGTACAGAGCCAGCAACCGAAGAAAACCCGCCGGGGGTGGTGGTGGTGGTGGTGGAAGTCAGTCACCGCTAGTTAGGCAAATTCAAAACTGGCGTTCAATCTACTGAGTTTCATCTCGACTAGCAAGTCCGGTTAGTTTTTGCTGAAGAAAAAGATAAATGTACTAGTTTTAATAAGGTCAAGATGGACTTTACTTTTGATCTATCGGTCTGTCTGTTTGTCGGTCTGTGTGTCATTCGCATGACTGCCCTAATTTGCAATGATGCAAACTGTGTTAGCTCCACAGCTAAATATCCTTTATATCCATGCTTGTTACTAGAGTTATTATCTAGTTGAACTACAGTATTTGAGTGTTCGTATATAATTTTAGTATTATTAACAGTAAAATGTTGTAAAGGAAAAAACAGGAAAGAGAAATGGATGAGACTGTGGTGTTGGCACTGGTGCTGGCAATTGATAGTGGTGCAGCTGGAAATAAAGTAAACAGGCAGACAACCCGAGTCAAGTGTTGATGTTATTGCTGTTGTTGTCAGCAAAGGAAAACTACTGGCCACTTTACTGCCGGATTGAGAAAAGAAAAAACAAGAAGAATGTAGTGTGTATTTGGCGAAACGAAAAAATATCAGGAAAAAGCAGTCTGCTGCTTCTATAAATCTGAAGGGGGAAATGAGTGCGATGAAATGCAATGATGTGTACAGTCAGGAGACAGAGCTGAAGATGACAGAGAGAGATGAACGACGATGGGAAATGATTTTCTTTTTTGCTTTCAACGGAGTAAATGAAAATATGCCGACGCAACCTCAGTTCCTACTACCACTACCAGCACCAGCATTGTTAGCCCTACCAGAGGACGCACTTGTTGGCTCGGTTCATCTTGCTGTCCTTCTTACAGTTAAACGCCTTGGTGAACTCATCAAAGTTGGCCAGCGAGCCAAGCACTCGAATCGATGGCGGACTGTGCACATTTTGTACGTTGATTTCACTTGGATCCAGACGGGCGCACCACATCTATTTTCGTAGCGATCGGGTAGCAATCACAGTTGAAGTAATAAAAGGCCAAAGCAACAAAAACAACAAAAGTAAATGAAAAAAAGCCCGATTAGAATGCGGGGAAGCATATAAAAAATAAAAAGAGGGAAAAAAGAAATGCATCAAAATCAAATTTTCTAAAGGTCTACTGTACATGTACTGTACATCTCAGCAGCAGCATTTAGACTTACAGTGGCAAAAGAGATGAAGAAAAGCTGATCCGGGGTGAAATTTGCCAGGTCGACGGGCAGACGCTGCATGCCCGCTTCGGGATTCTCCAACTTAAACTTCTGGAATGCACTGTAAGACTGACGAACGCCACCGTTGTCAGCTTTTGGAACGGTGAGATTGTCGTTGGTATGTGTTGTTACGTAATTTGGGCAGTGGGAACAGAAAGGGAGAGAGGAAGGGGCAAAATTATAAAGAAAAGGGAAAGGAGTGAATAAATTAGCATCCCGAGAACTGGAAAAACTCTCGAACGATTACAGCTTTAGCCGTTTCCACTGTTAAAGTGGAAGAGTTTGTCAAAGTTGCAGGCAAATTGTTCATTAACTCGCTCAGAAAATTCCGTTGAATTTTTGCAAAGTACATCTCTCTGAGTAGTTTAGCCGAGGTGGTACCATCAATTATGGATGATAAGTAGGCAGACAAAACACACACACACACACACAAACACACACACAAAAGCTGTCTTTTAAAGCCCACAAGTCACAGTCTACCTACAAACTGTCTTCTCAAAATCTAAAAATACCAAAAAGCTACTACAAAATAGAATGTCACTAACCGATGTTTTCCTCCAGTGTGGCATTGCCGTCGATATGAATGGACTGTTCCTGGTAGCCGGAGTACTGATCCACAAAGCACTTGGTCTTCTGGTGAAAACTGGCCAGCGTCTTGTCACTCCACCACTTTTTTAAAGCCCCCTCAAAGTCGTACAGACGACCTAAAAAAGGTAAACCAAATTAAAAAAAATTAGTCTGCTTTTAAAAATCTCTTTTATATTTCTTCCAGTACAACTCACCACTGTTGTCCATTGAATGCGTCATCTCGTGCCCGAGAATCATGCCCATTGAACCAAAAGTGACGGCTCTGTTTTTTCAACAAAAAGAAAAAAAGAAGGGTTTTGTTGTTTTGAGTAATGGAATGTTTAGGAAGAAAATAAAAATTTAAAACATGGGAAAAGGAAATTTGATAAGACTTACTTTGGAACGCCGTCCTGGTAGAAGAAAGGCGATTGCAGAATGGCCGCTGCACAGAGAGAAAAATCACAGTTAGCGGCTTTTATTTGTTTTTTTGTTGTGTCTAGGGAGGGGCAAAAATGCCTCTCAATCTTCACTCTAATTGACAAACCTGGAATGTCTGCAATGTTGCACCGAAAAAGCAAAGAAAAAGAAAATGAGAGATGATGATGAAGAAGTTGGAAAAGGGGCAAGTAGGACAAAAAATGAAGAAAAAATAATACTTTTTATTACTACCGCTTTTAAAAAGTCACCGTCATCAGGAGTACTTACAGACGCCATTGGTAGTGAAGTAGTAGAAGGCATTCACGTCGATTATTTTACGGTGACCGGGCCAACTGAATAAAATGGAAAATAAAAAGAGAAAAGGTGCACTCTTGTTAGCTAGGTTTGTTTTTTGTAAAAGTCAAAACACTTTCGTACCTTGTCAGCTGAGCACTGCTGCTGTGCAGCCGCTCCGTCAAATCGCGATTCTCCAGATTTTGGCCCACTCTAGTCACCTCAATTACCGAGCTGAAGTAGTTTTTAGGGTTGATTTTGTTAAACTGCACGTAAAAACTGTATGGTTACTGAAAAGTCTATCTATTTTTAGACTTCCACAAATACCTCATGACTGTACTTCTCAAACTCCGCGTTAACGGAGTACCAGTCCGGTGAGCCAATGTGCATTGACATGTGCTCCAGTTTCTTCAACGCCATTGCAATGGTGTCCTTGTCCATCCACTCGCTCTTCGTCAGTGTGGTCTTGAAGGCGTCCCTCAGGGCGGCGATGATGCTGTCCAGCTCTTGGCGCCAGTCACCGGTCAGTTTTGCCACTTTGTCCAGGTAAAACTTGCCCATCAGCTCTGGCAGGTAGCGGGAGGTCTCCTCGTAGCAGATATTGCCCATCACCTCAGGGTCGGTCATCGACTCGGTCACCAGCAGACTGACCATCTTTGGAGTGGTGTGACTGGCCGCCGCCATGACCATATTGGTGATCAGGTAGTTCGCTATGACGGCCCTTTTTGTTTTTGCCATGAAACCGGCGGCCTTCTTCAGGTACTCAATGTCCGGCACAAAGAACTCCTGGTCGTTTCTCATGGCAATCTCCTTGGTGAACATGTCCTCGATTACCAGCGTCAGATTGAAGCCACCACCGTGAAGTATCTCCTTCAAGTGGGTAAAGTTAAAGAGGTACTTTTCGTAGCCGTCCTGGTACTCCTCCATGGGCACAATCGGCTGAGCGCTATCTTCCAGTTGAGCTTGCAACGTGGAATTGCCTCCAACTGCTCGACCCAGTACGCCTGATCAGTGTTAGAGGCTGGAAAACCAGAGTGATCCTTTAGCTCCTTGATGATGGCCAGGTACTTTTTTTCAAGGTTCGGATCAAGTTTGATTTTCTTCGGCGATTGAGTTGGTGCAATTCCATCCGAATCAGCTTGCACTTCTTCAGCCTTTGCCTGTGATCGTCTGCCGACAAAGGTGTACTTGTACTTGTCGCTCATGAAGGGAACCTTGTTGTATCCGCCAAACTCGACAATGTTCTCCTTGATCTTGTACGGTGGGCCAATCTTGATCAGCGTCCGGTTTGGGTTTTTCAGGTCAGTCACCGCCTCAATGCGGAGAATGTAGAACATGTCCAGCTTGGTCATCTGCACGTAGGCTTTCTCCCAGTGAAAGGATGCCTCGCTCCAGTTTCGCTCCACCATCGGCCAGCCGCCCATGTCTTTGATAAGGCTGAAGAGCGACCCATATCCAGTGGTGTTCCGTTGATCTATATTGAAAATCAGCGCAAAAATATTTTTTGTTAGCAAGATATTTTTTGTCTACAAAATTAGCTACGTCTCTTACCCTTATCGAGACAACCATGAAAGAAATCGTGCAGTTTACTGAACACCATGCTATTGTTAGTGTCCGCCTGAAATTCTTTCTTATTCTTGTTTAGTTTCTCCTTGATCTTGTCACGAATCTCGTAGAAGACCTTTACAAAGTGGCTCCACGATTTAACGCGAAGAGGAATGGGATGGTCCTTCAGGTACGAGCCGCAAGCGAATTTGTAGAAATCATCGCAGGGAGAGGCGTCTAGGTCAAGTGAATTCAGCAGATAACGGCCTGGAGAGTGAAATATAAAATTCAATAAAAGTGTAAGAGAGGCAAACAAAAAAGCACAAACAACGACAACAGTAGAGAATGCAGAAAAATTGAATAAAAAGTAGTAAAAACAAAAGAAAAAGTATAGTTTGTAGAAACAAAAGCAAGATCAAAGTTTTTTACAGAAGAAAGAAAAAGCAGGGCACTTACTGGCGTCGATGCATTTATCAGTACGGCAAACGTGCTTGTCCGCGTCATCAGTCGTATTGGCTGTTGTCGGCTTCACCGTCGTCGTCGTCGTCGTCGTCGGTGGCTTTGCACTTGAAGCAGAGGTGGAAGATGCAGTGGTTCCTGATGGGGCCGTTGGGGCCCCAAAGGCAACTGAATCCGCATTCACTTTGTTGCTTCCACCATTACTGCTCAGACTGTTTACCTCCCCTTCTTCCTCATTCCCGTCGTCAATATCTAAAAGCAATTTGTTATGAGTGTGTTATTTAAATTTATTAGCATAGGCTGCTGCTGCTGTTGTTGGTTCAGCTTTTCACTATCTTTTTCTTGTTATTGTTGCATTAGATAAATGGGGGAAAAGTAGGAAAAAATAACAAATCTCCATCTTTCAAAAGGGGAGCAAAAGGTTATCTCAAGGCCATTATGTTAAAGAAGATCTTAAAAAAGTTTTCTCCTTCTTAGCTCAATTTAATTCAATGCCTGGTGCTGCAGATGTTGCTTTTAAGCACTCAACTACTGTTGATGGTTTCAACTGTGCTAGCATTGGTGAGAATTAGTAATTTCTACTTTCACTATCAGTCTAAAATTTGTATAGTTTTTTTGTTTGAGTGAAACAAAATCGTTTGAAAAAAAGATGGACAGCCGCCATCTGAAAGAAGAGGGCAACGTCTTTTCGGACACCAGAACTGCCTCTCCTGCCTTGTTTATCCGATTAAAAGCAAACAGAATTCGCACAGCAGGATTCGGTGTCTTTGTTTCACCACAAACGACTAGCAAACAAAAAAAGAAAAGTAAGGTCACTTACAGTTGTCGTTCTTTCCCACTGTCAGTCGGTGGGTTCGTTGATCGCTGTCAACTTTGTTGACACTATTCTCCTCTCCTCCTCCTCCTCCTCCTCCCCGGGCTACTACTATTTCTTGCTGATTATAACTTTTGATGACGACATTTTGCCTTGAACTGGGTAAACAGTTTACAGAGAGAGAGAAGCTGCAAGGAAGGCAGTGGAGAGAATCAGCAGAAAAAGTGAAGGCACCGCTCGGAAGTATCTTCCGGCGGTCAGTGGCCGTGAATTGAATTGTTTGGTGCACTCTCTGAGGGCATTCTCTTTGCGCACACGGCATCTACCTGTGGCAGAACGAGAGGACTTATTTAGACGGCTTCTGCGCGGCTGAAGGGTGACAGAAGTAGTAGAAGTGGTGTGGTGAGAAGGTTGTTGAACAGCATCTGATGTTGATTTGATTGTTATTGATTGATGGCGATCGACGGCGGCGGTGGTAGCAGTGGTGGTGATGGTGGTGATGTTTATGAAAGTGTTGGTAGTGGCGGTGGCGGTGGCAGTCGTACATGTGCACCGGCTGCACTCACTCAATTGATCATCCGTCATTATTAGCTTCTTTCTCAGCTGCCCCCTCACTGGCAAACTGTACGGTAATTGTCGTCCTCGTCGCTGGAGGTGGTACTCACTTTCAACTGTTCCCATTGTACTCTGCACAAATAGAATGAAGTAGTGAAGGGATTCAAGTTTCAAGTACTGGTGTGCCGAGAGCTGCTGGGCCCGGGCTTATTGATTAGCTGAAGTGGTAAAAGTTCTGTAGTTTTTTATCTGCAGTACGTGATGAGTTCTTCTAAGTGAGGGCTTTCCGCTGTACGAGGAAACATCGAATCACCTCTGTTAAAAATGTGAAAGAAAAAGAAAGAAAGAAAAGAAGATTCAATAAACATAACAAAAGTACGCTATTTGCACTTTTTCGCCATTTTTTGTCCGCTGCTCATCATCATCATTGAATTCAGCCGCAGCAGCTGATTTGATCACCGTGTCATTGACATTTTCTTACACAAACTTCACTGGAATTCATTAGAGTGCTCTGAATTCACACTACCCATTTTTGCTATGAAAAAACTCATTTTTATTATTACCTTGTGGACGCGAGTAGTGCAATTGTGATTTGCCATTTTCAATAAGCACGATGCTCGCTCAAATAACACACAAACACACAGGCACACTGAAAAACCCTAAAACCAGCGAAAGAGCTCATTTGTATGCGCCGTCTACCCGTCGCTTTTGATTTGCTTGGCCGAAATTGAGAAGGGAAGAATAAAAAGAGACGGAAAACACATACACTGAATTGTTGTTGAACATTTGCACGTTGCCGTCAGCACAATGAAAAAAGAAGTAGCAAAAAAATAATAGCAATACCTTTGACTGAGAAAACTGGGAAAAATTCCCTTGCTTTTACTCTCATCTTTTAGCACTTATCAAAAGTCGCAAATTGATGTCGTTCGATATACGACGAGAACACACAAACAGACACATTTGCATCAGTGTCAACAAAAATAAGTCTGCAAAACTTCAACAAAAACAACATCAGCGACAGCAACAGCAGTCAATGAACGCTTCAAATGCTTTTACTTCTTTTTTGTCATGTAACTCAACATTTTTTCTCTTTCCCCTTTCTAATCAGATCATCGTAAAATTTGGTAAAGATTTTAGAGTAGGCTGTTCACACTCGGAAGCTTTAAGAACAAATATTGACGAGTAGTGGGCTGGTAATCGGCTTCGACAGCATCAGCAACACTGCTCTGCTACTAATTTTCACTGTTTCACATCATTCTCCGTTTTTTCTATCAAATCCAAACAGACTCGAGAACAGAGAACAATAACAAAACAGCCTACATTGATATTTTATCGTTTGTCAACAGAAACTGTTGCTGTTGCTGCTACTGTCTGTCATTTAGATGCTTTGTCTGATCAGCAGTGCTCAAATTTTTTACGATGTCATTGTCGCAGTGCAAGCGAGATTGGGGACACGTTTGTGCCTGAATGCACAAAAGCAATGCACTTAATTGCAAACAGTAGCGCCTGTGTGCGCATTACCTAAGGGGAGTTCACATCGCTTACATGAGTGGGCTGCTTTGGTAGTGGCTGGTTCAAACGTTGGTGGTGATGACAATTACGGTGGTGTTTTGGGAAGACAATTGAATAAAAGGTGAACAGACTTTTCTTTAGAATTCACGCGCTGATGTCATCCAAAAGCTGTTTTACTCGTCTAACGTAAACACGCACTAACGGGCGGAAATAGTACAGTTCAGGTTGAGGAGAATTAAATTGCGTAAAAGAGGATCACAATTAGTACGTTCACACATAAATTAGATTAAATGTACGGATGCTTCTGGTGGTCACTGGACAAGATAATGGCACCAAAATGTATTGTATGACACTGACAATAATCAACCGGTGAAAAATTGTAATAATAAAAAATGCAAATCAATATCTGCTCAGCGGTGGTGTGATGAGATGCCTCAATTCTCTCTCTTTCTACCTCCTCCACAACGAGTTGAGAGCTTAATAACTACTAAACAGCAGTTTTATAGTGTGCAACAGTCAAATGTGGTTGATATCAGATCACATCTGATTGGCTTGCTCGCTGACTGGCTGCACCAGGGCCACCAACAGAAGCCGCTGTTCACACAGGTGGTCACACTGCAGACACTTATCAGAAGGCAATCAGAGCCACCCACCCTGTTAATGGCAGTGAAACAGTACAGCAGTGAACCTGAGCCAGCCTGTCTTAGCGGTAAACAAAAAAGAAAAAGAAAAAGAGGAGAATGAATAGGCGCCTGAGTTGTCTCCCCTGCCCAAGTGAAGAGGACCTCGAGTGATCAGTCTGTAGCCGACGGTAGCCTAAATGGCTGGCACTACTCGCCTGTACGATGGTTTTTCTGTACGGTGTGGACGCTGCGTAATCAGGTAGCGTATAAACAATCACTTTTTTGTTAGTGTAGGCTGATAAAGACGACAGTTATTTTCTCTTTTTTTCTGTCTCACTTCATTTACCTCAGCTTATCATCAACATCATCGGCAGACTATCAATCAACTCCACGCCACTTCACCTCAATGGCGCCCAACTAGTGCAGCATCTAGCATCATCATCATCATCATCCTCTGCAGCAGAAGGTGATCAATTTGGCGGTCGCTAATCGCTTTTTGATGGCCATCTCACTTACTTTCGCTAACTTACTCTTACTTGCACTTCAATTAGCAGCAAAGTTCAAACAGCTTTTTTCTGCTCTTTGCTTTTTTAATTACCCAACAACTGCAACATGGGCACCTTTCACTTTCTATTTTCTCACACGGACACTCCAATCGGACTATTTACTGTGTAATTGCCATTTAGTCGATTCTATTTTCGGTAACACTTCAAAAATAGAAACACCAGCGGCAGAAGCACTAAATGTCTGAGTAGCAGCTGCGATTCTCTCTAAACTTTCTCTCTCTTTTTTTGCTCATTCGCCTACTCATTTGCAGCTAAAACAGCAAATTGATTTGGTGGTGGGAGATGCGCTAGACTTGCGTCGGAAGCCTCTCTGCTTTCTAGAAACTGATAATACTACGACCCCCACCCTCCCTCAGTTTCCATCTTTGGCATCGGCTTATAACGGTATCAAAACACGACTGTTTGTTTTAGCAGCCCCTTCCATACACCTAGCACTATCTTCATCTGGTTTTCCCCTTTCCATTTCTGTGCCAGTGAATGATGCTTCCTATCAGAGCTCTATTTTTGGCTCTGATCTATCTCTTTGTCACTTGTTCTCACTCTCACTAGCCAAATAGGATTGTACTACTCTCTGCGGCACGGTCGAGTGGACAGGCCGATAGATATCGACTATTTACTTGGCTGTCCGCCTCATTCAGCAGTAGCCTGCAGTGACAATTAGATAGTGAGGCAATTTTGATGCAATTTTAGCGTGTGCGATAGATATTTTCTACTCTTTTCTCTATCTATCTGGTCAATCTCATTTTTCCTGCTTTGCCATCTCAATCACAGAATGGGCAAACCTTGTTACTGTCATTGAACTGCTTATGAGGTAAATCCTTTTTTTATTTTTTTCTACTCTTTTCTCTACTTTTCTACTCAAGTATGAAACATTTTTGCGGGTTCAACTATGTGTGTATGTGTGTTGTCCAGAGAGTCGTCCATTGTGATTGCATGCCCAACCGCAATGTGTAATGCGGATGTGCACAACGTGTGTGTGTGTGGGTACACAATGTGTGGCACGCAAGAGCGGAGCGATGACACCAGATGAGGGAAAGAAGAAAAAATAGTGTCGAGGTGGTCACGACTACTAGAGCTTGAAATGTTAACGTATAAGCAGTAAAGCGACGGTAGCAGGCAGCAAGAGCAGCAACAACAACAACGGTACTTTCTATATTAGGCCAATTCTCATGCCTCCAAACCAAAGCTAACGTGGAAAGCTAGCAAACCCAGATTTAGATGAGGACTACTGCTGACGCTGTCTGGGTGCACCATCACCATCATAATGTGCCACTGATAAGGAAAATGGTGCTGATGCTTAAAGCTGATGCCGTCCTACTGTGCGTAAGGACTAACCGGTGGACCAGGCAACGAAGATGAAGAAGCAGTAACTAAGAATGCTACTTGCAGTCGTAGCTGTTTCATCTCACTTTCCAATCCAAGTGCATCCTAGACTATTGTCTGCTCATTTGGATGGTGCACTGAAAGAATGCGAATAAAAAGAAGATACCCAAATGTAAATGTGTGCCACTGCCAGCAAGCACACATGTGCATCATCAACTGCATCTGCGTTCGCGCTGCAAATTAATCGAATTATATGGGCAACATCAACGGGGGCTCAGTTTGCCCGTCCAAGGCTTCTGCTGCTGTTGTTGGCATTAGGATTAAGCATGGCCTAGTGGTGGTATGTCGGTATTCACTTCTGCAGCGAGCACTGCTGTTTTTCTGCTCGAGTGTACAATGAGTGATTGCCATGAAACAGCTTTTTAGATTTTGTGCATTTCTTTCCCAGTTGTACTGACGGTCAGACTTGACTTGAGAGTCAACAGAAAGACACAAACACAGCTACGGACGGTCTCTAACTGCATTTTTTCAGGTCCATCCAAGTGACTTTGAGACGTAAAAAACTCAGTGCGTACGTAATCAAGCTGTTCACCAACTCGTATTCCACCACTGTCTAGACAACCAGACAATGTTGCTGCTGATGCTGATGTGATGCTGTTGTTGCGGCTAGTGCTAGTGTTGCTCAGTTGTGCTCGTTTGCAAATCAGGTAAGGGGACACTTGTTTCGGACGCATTTGTCATGAACGCTATGCACATCATAATTACTGGTTGGAGAGACTGTGCATACTTTAAATAATTTAGTATTGTTTGAGCATTTTTGATTGCACAGACCGCCGACTGCTTTCAATCGTTTTATCTGCTTTTTGGTTTCCTCTGTTATTGTTGTTGTTGTTGTTGTGGTTGTCATTGTCGTCATCGTTTGCATGCTTGTCAATTTTTTTTCTCACTTCTTTTGTTTTCTTTTTACTGTCAATTGGAAAGAAAGCGGGACAATGTGTGTACGACGAGCTTTTGGTTCCGTCAACTGCAGCAGCAGCAGCAGTGGCAACCGTAATGATCGACTCTTGACTATTTCAGAGCAATTTCTTCAATCAACAACAACTTAAAGGGAAAAATTTTCCTACTTACGTCAGACTGAAATTAACTAATTCATTGTAAAAACTAAATGAAAACCACTGTTGAAGTGAAAGTTTAATTTAATCATTTAGTTGTTGCTGTTGTTGTCGTAGTTTTCTTTAGTTACGGCAGTAGCTGTAGTACTGAAAGCACTCCCAAAACGGCCAATAGTTTTTCCTGAATCGAGCCAGGCCGTTTTTTCCACTGAAAAGTCTCTCAAGTCATCATTATTGTGTATTTGCATTTTAATAATAAAAAATCTTTGCAGTAATCGAGTATTTGGTTGGTAGTGTAAGATTGAGTGTGTTTGAACAAGCCAAATTATTTTTAATGTTTGCCTTATGAAAGGAAAATTTGAGCAGTCAAAGCAGCAACCCAACCTTTTTTCCTTTTCATTTGCCAAAACTTTTTTCTTTGTCTGTTTCTGGGGCACTGTGCTCATTCAACAAACCAAAAAGACTGTCACTCAAGGGGAAAGGCATTTGAATACCTAAGTAGAAAACCTGCACAAAGTTTAGAGCTGAGCTAAACAGATGCAGCAAAAAAGATGAACGAGGTTCAGCTTTCGTACAACAATTTCAACCTGAGGACGGACAATTACAACAGAGATTTTCTTCTTTATTTTCTCTTCTTCTCAGTATTTAAATGAGTTTACAGGCGGCAAACGGGAAAACTTACTTTCTTTTTTTCCTGCAAAAAATCTCCCGATTTCCCCGATTAAATTACCTTTGAATTGCCAAATTACCGTTTGCCTGCCATGTTTCCTCTGCGTCTGCCACCTACATACCACTGCCACTCTTAGCCGACTTCCAAAAACATTAATTAATTACCAGTGAATGAAACAGTGAAAAAACGACGAGGAGTGAAAAGTAAAGGTGAAAAAACTAGAAAGAGACTGCAAAAGGCCATTCGTACAAAAAACAAAATTACGTGACGGAAAGAGCATTGCAGATGATCAGAATAGACAGCGCAAATGAACGTGTATTAGATGTACTAACGTTTGAAGGAAGTACAAAAATAAGAAGATGAGCAAAGTAGAGTGTACAGTTTTCACTCAGTACAGTTCAGTCAGATGTCTCACCGAATCAGATCAGCACACAATGCGACATTGTCGTTGCGACAAGACTTGTCCACAAGAATAAACCAGTTTGGCAATTGAAAGAGAGAAGCAGGAAGAACCAACAGCAGATTGCCTAAGCAGATTGCCCTTTAAGTTCAAACAGCAGTGCTCAATTGAAAACGCAAACAAGAAAACAGAGGAATAGAACAATAATCGAAAAAGAGACAAATTTTCCATTTTGCAGAGCAGAGGGTAAGGAGCATTTTCACCATGGCAGCGAGTCAAAAAATGGTTGCTCTATTGTATTCTTTTCATTCATTTTGTAGATTCAAAATAAATTTCTTTTTAGATATGGAAAAATGCATTAACTTTGTCGTTTTTTCGGTTTTTGTTCTGTGTTTTTTTATTGAAGCTCCAATTACTCACTTTCACAGACTACTCGTTAGTTTTTCAACAAACTAAGCTGTCTGTGAATACAAAAAATCAAAACAGACAGAGTATCAGATTTTAGCTAGTTTAGAATCTCAGCGTCACTAGCACTGTTTTCAGTTGTCTCCCACTGACGTCTTCTTCAACAAAAAGTTATCGAAAAATAATCTCCCAACATGCGCCACTAATTGGCCACTAATTTTCAGCTCTATATCCTAATACAGACTCCTTGTTGGCATAATTAGAAGCTAAAAAAATTGTACGTTGAGACAAAAATGCAGTTGCCTAAAGTGTGGCTAAAAATATCCGCATAAAAGCCCAGAAAGAGAGCTTGTTGATGCAACTACCGTTGCTGGAGGGGGTGGATGATAAAGTGGCAAACACAAAAACCATCAGCTGACAATAACACACATAGACTATACACACGCACACCTGGACACGGACATCCGCCGATGATGAGGTTGTGCAAAGTGAAGAGGATCTGCTGTTGTAGAGTGAGAAAAAATAAAGGAGAAAATGTGTGCATCATCCCCAATTGGCGTCTTGCCTGCATTCTCCGCTGGATCCACTTTACAGCACCGCAGTGAACAGCAGCTTTTTATGATAATGAAAGTCTCGCTTTCTCGTTCTCCTTCCCCTTCAGTTCTCCCAAAGCGCACTGGGACGTTAATTAGGAGCTCGATGGCTTCAGACAGAAATCCCCACTGTCGTTGCTAGTGGTTGCTGCACTACCGTCTGACTGGCCACTGGGCTCCGGTTCACCCTCAATTCTCGGCTCATTTTGAAAGGCTTTCCTTCTCTTTGCTTTTTGCTTGAATGCACACTTTTTTTATTTACTCTTCGTTTGATGAATACCATCATCATCATTACCAACATCATCATCACTATCATCACCACCTGGCGCCTTTTCCTGTTTTTTCACTACAGTGAGAGTGCTGTTGTTGTTGGTTCTACCTACCTACTTACCTCTTTTTATTTGTTTTCCCTTTCGGTCTAGCTGTTTGTTGGTTGTTGTTGATTTTTTCTTTTTCTTTTGTCCACCGAAGAGGAAAAGCTGCCCATTGCCGAAGATTGCGGATATACGGGTTTTTTCTCTTTATTTTCCGAGCTAATACTGAAACTGGCGGAATTGCTTCGATGACGCAAAAAACAGGAAAAAAGACGATATAAAATTGGGGTAGTATATAAAAGGGAGTGTAAACAATTTGCCTCTAAATGTAATGTCAATCACGTCGGCGGAATCGTAAGCGACAGCGGCGACAGCGTCAGTGGCACCGTCGGCGACGTCCTAGAATATCAATTAGAGCAGCAACAGCAGCAGCAGCAGCTGCTGCACCAGCTCACGGTCAAGTGTGCAATTACTGTGCCAGCTCATGCGACAGACGTCCAGCAGCAGCAGCAGCAGTCCTCTTCGTGTCTGATTAACCACCCAAAATAAGAGAAGAAGAGAAAGAAGGGGGTTCCAATTGGAACACTGACTGTCACCGTTTGAATGACGGCGAGAAAGTGAAACCAAGCAAATAGACAAGCAGACACACTGTATCTTTTTGGTTTATTTAGCCAGCGATATGAATCGATTACTAAATAGTCGGCAAGATGACCAGCAGCTAATAAAAAGTTTTATATCGTAGTCGATAGTACACTACTGCTGAATTATTATTTTTAACGTCATTTTTGCTACCCTTTTTGTCCTTCTTTTTCCCTTTCCTTCCATATTGCTTGCCAGCAATTGTGATGAGCAAAAGATAGATAGTTGGAGCATTTATTTTGTAATTAAACACCCGGACGCTTCTCCCTCTTTCATTTTCCCCCATTTTCTCTCCTGTGGACGTGTTTGAGTGCCTTAATTACATTGCACTTACACTTTCACTCATTCACTCTTCTACCTTCCTACAGTCTCGTACACTTGGGGACCAGCAGCAGCAGCATTGCTGTAATTCAATATCTGATGTGCTGATTAATGTGCAGTTTTGAACGCAAAAAAATGGTGGTTTTGTGAAGTGCAGGTTGTTTGACCAAAAAGAAGTTGACTTTACTTTTGACGACAACCATTTGTCGGTTGCGACCTCTTTCTTTATTTATTGTTGGTAACTGTACTACAGTTGCTCTAGTGTGAGATAATAGACCAGTGCTGTCTTGTTGTTGACCTATCTAGACTTTCCGTGTATTTGACTTGGACAGAAATAGCTAAAGTGCATTCACTGAATAGCACAGTTCCAATGAACACCTGAAGTTTTTTACTTTTGTTCTGTTTTTTTCATTTCCTTTCATTACTTTTCTTTTTTCTCCACTAATTGCTTGCCGCTAATTTGATTGTCATGTTTAACTTTGGTTGCTGCTGGCTAAAGTGCTGGTCAGTGTCTTTGTTGTACTTTTTTTCTTTTTTCCCTTTCTCTTCTATCTTTGGTCAAACAAAATGCACTGAGAACTTATTGCTTAAAAGTCGCCGTCCCTTTTAGCTTAGCAAATATTTCTTTTTAGCTAGTCTATTTTTCAGTGCTTCCAGGCAAGCAAAGCAGCAGCGGCATCTGCAACGGCAGCAGCATACCACCAACTACCAGCATTAGCAATAAGAAGAATAATAATGGCGGCCGCAGATAAACGAACACACACATACACATTTGCTGATATGAAAAATGCAGTGCAGTGGCGGCGGCAGCTATGGCAGTTTATCATCGGCAAAGCTTCAACTACTCATATGGCCAGTGTGAAGGGAAAAAAGATGCTATTTCCCTATTGATTCTGCGTTGTTGTTGCTGCAAGAATTGTATATGATCCATATTTTTCTACGTCCTACCCCCTCTTTTCCAGGCTCCAAACTCCCATCAAATAAACATACAGTGTGTGTGTTCAATTGCAGCAGTTTTACTTACTGGCAGGCATTTTTATTCACTTTTTTTACCCCCGGTGAGATATTAAAGTATTCACTTCCACGATCATCAACATAAGCAGTGCTGCCAAGTGAAACAGTACAGCAGCCACAGCAACAGACAAAATGGCCAGTTTGTTTTGCCGTCAACGCATCTTCAAACTATTGCGGCCGAACTAAACTGCCTGGTCTATTTTTCTTCTCATGTGAACAAGAAAAAAAGTTTTTAGTTAAAACCCATAAATGCTTCTTTTTTTGCTTTTTCTTCGTTTTTTTCATTTCAATGCCAACCAGCCCCTTTTCCATTCCATTCAGTTCAACCCCCTTACCCCCCCCTCTTTTTTAGCTGTCCGGTTAAATTATTAATTTCCCATTTCAAGTTTGTGTGACAGGGCAGTCTACCAGTGTACCACAGTGTACAAAGTGGACATCATCATCATCACTGCAGCCGTCCTTGTAGATACGTCAGCTAGACTTCTTTCAGACTACTTAATCTAAATGGAAGAGCATTTTTCTTTCCTCTTTTCTTTGTTGTCCCTCTGCTTCAAAGTATTCATTCTTCTTTTTCCCCTGAAAGAAGAGTTGTATAAAATAGTATTAAAGTAAATGACGCAGCATCAGCAGTAGCAGCAGTTGTAATCCGCCTTAATTGATACGTTTCTGCACAGTTACCAGAGATTCTCTGAACGGAAGGTTGTACAATGGAAAAGAGCAAAGATCTAGATTTGGTTGCGTTTTGTATGGCACCGAAGCATGCTATTTTGGTTGAAACAGCGGCGGCGGCGTTTCAGCAGTTGCTAGGCTCAATTAGCTGAATAGCTCTTGCTTGCAAACTAGTTGGGCTGCATCTCTGAGAACCAGGCATCGATTTTGTCCTCTCTTCAAATCCTTGCACTAAGAGATTCTCTCTTTCTTCTAACGTTTGTCTCTCTCAACCGATTGAACCGATTTGCACGCGGAAAACATCGCTTACTTTTTCCCCTCGCTCACTTTTCTCATGCCTCTTTTCCCTTCTTTTCTCTCGGACGCGTCAAAGAGGAAGGAAGCGGAAACTGCTTTACTGTGTCCTAATAGTTGTCGTAATGGTAATACACACTAATATGCCCTAATAGTATTATTAGAGTTTCGGTGCAAGATTCCACAAGCAACAGCGGCGACAGCAACAGCAGTAACCGAAGTGAGGCAAAACTGTTCGATTCGAAACTTGCACCAGCAGTAAGGCACACTATCGACGTGGACGATCGATTGAGCGAGCTTTCAAATTCACTTTGCCAACTCCTGCACCAAACTCTTCTCCTGCTGTTTCCGTACTGTCAATGTAAAATGATCAAATAATCGACTGGAAAGCCCACATGCGAACACCGAAGAGAAACGAGCTAGAACTGAAAGTAAACTGAAACTGAAAACTAAATAGCATTGCCCGCACCAAATCGACTGACTGCCTTGACGGTGCCTAATTAAAATTGAGACTCTTCTTTCACCCGTAGGTTTCCCCTCTTTTCAATTTCACTCTTTTTCTAATTAGCAATGAATTAATTAAACTACCCCTTCCATCTTCCCACGCCAAACCGATTGCCGCGTAGATAGGTTTAATTGCCGCGCACATTGCGCACAATTTAGACTGGTGACTACCCGTCGTGCAAAATGTCAACGTCTGACGACATGGACTATAAATTAGCAGCAAAGGGACAATGAATATCACGCTGCTTTCTCTTTTTTTCTTTTCCGTTTTGCAGTGTCTCAGTCTTCATTAGAGTCTCATCAGCATCCTCATCATCATTACTAACTGCTGCATCATCAGCATTAGCATCGTTGTCGCATTTTAGTATTAGTAGTAGTTGTAGTTGCAAGCTTATTTTTGCAACGTTGTCTTCTTTTCTAATCGGAAAGGCTGCACGCAAGGCGTCATTAGTGCATGAAAAAGTAACTCACACTAGAAAAGACTGTTACCTAAAGCGCTCAGTTCAATGACAATGTACAGTTGTGAATGAGCAGCAAAGTGAACAGTGAAATGAGGGATCAAGTTTTTTTGTTGTTGACGCTGCTGATGCTGCTGCTTCTGACGTTAATGGTGATCGACCTTTTTAAGCTCTGGCTCTAATTCTGTCTCTTCAGCCTCATCAAATCAGGTGAATTGCTCTCTATCTATCGTGAATGACCTCACTGCAGTTATTTTTTTGCTTTTTTCATCTCCACTCTTGCGTGCCGTACTTTGGCTTCACTCGAATGAATGAGCATTCCAAACTGACCAAAGCTGACCAGTGCAGTGCATTTCACGCTGTGCTCGCAGCGGTGTTTTCCGTTTGTAACTCCTGAGACTCATCCTCTGTCAATAGCTCATAAAGATGTCACCCAGCAAGCATGAAAAAGAGGAAGAGAGACATCTTTAATTAAATTACACATTTTCATTGATGATGACGATGACGATTGTCTACTGCCATCACCACCATTTCTACTATCTAAGTGCACACATACATACACAGTCAACTGTAAACACACACACACAAAACGTCTGCAAAAGTTTGAAAACACGGAAATTCTCTCTCTTTATTTTGCTTTCCCTTTTTGCCCTTCCTTCTAATTTCCACGTTGACAGACAGGCACACAGAGAAGAGAGGGAAATCTAAATTCAGCCCCTGTTTTTGCAGCCGCTGTGTGCGCGTTCCGTCTCTCAATTAAGCCTAATCTATCGATATCGACCGAATTAGAAACAGTAAGGAGAAAGTGCAAGTGCCAGGCAACGTCATTCTGTTTGACAGACGTTGCACACACATACACTTTTGCCACTGCTAAACCGCAATAAGAAAATTGAGAAAGTAAAGTTTGAAGAAACGAAAAGAAAGAAGAATAAAAAAAATTTCAAAAGTTAAAGACGTGGACGTGAAACAATGAAGGGTGGTGAGGGTGGTGGAACAGAAAAGAAAAAGAGGGCCATTTTCTGAAAATGGTGTGTGAAACGCTAATAATCGTACTTAGGAAAATAACTAGGTGAAACTTGGAACCTTGGCGACAATGTGCTCTCTGCAAGAGCAGCAACGGCACTGTGCTGTACATTTCTGCCGTACTCTACCAAATTTTGCTGTAGTTTCCGCTGCCGCAACTGCCCTGACGCCTGCTGCCAGCTCAGGGGACACACACACAGTGGCTTCTCTCTCACTCTCACTCTCTTGCTCACACACTGCAGCGGCTCTAAAGGCTCCCAGACGTCGCCAGAGGAAAGCTGCAAAGGAAAAGAGAGAGAGAGAGAGAGAGAGAGAGAGAGAGAGAGTCTAAAGCGGCGTCGTCAGCCGTCAGCCGTCTACTATTCTATCCCACTCTGCCTGCGATTCCGATTCATTCCGACGCTGATTGGCGCCGGGTCCACTTCGTAGTCAGTGAAGTTCAGTCACACACACTCAAGCACACACCGAAATGAGGGCAAAAGCTTCTCTTTCCACAATCTCTCTTTGCAATTTCTGTCACTTTACTGGGCTGGACAAAAGCCCTTTTCCTGCTTGCTTGACTCAGCAGTTTCACCTGTCGTCTCTTCCTTTCTCCTTTTCTCGCCCGCAATGACCGTGAACTTGATAAATCCTTTCTCTTGTGTTGTTTAATAATAAAGTTTTGCTCATTTATTTTTTATTTTTCCTTTTATTGTTTTTGTTTTCTCACTTGACATTCTTCTCTGCCTTTTCAGCTGTGGTGAATTCATTTCCGCGCTGTTGACTATAAAAGTTTTGTTGTTATATGCACTAAAACCTCAACAGAAAGCATATTAAAAATTATTCCCGTGACCAAATTAGCTGGCACTGTGTGTGACTGCTGCTAACAATGGTCGCTTCGGCATCTTTTCAAGCCATGGCGGCCAATCTGCTAGTGGCGGCCGCCAGCAATTTCACAAGCACCAGCACAAACATGTCCAGCTCATCGGCCAGTACAACATCATTTCCCAGTTTACTATTATCCTCATCCTCATTAAGCTCATCCTCTTCATCTTCTTCTTCATCCGCCACCTTCTCCGACAGTGAGTACTTTGACCAGGACATGGAGGTGCTGGCGCCGCCTGCATTACGAAACTTTGTCGACAAAGGCGGCGGGAGTTTGGCGGGAGGCGTCGTCGGCAGCGGAGATGGCGCTTCCTCTTCACTGAACCAGTTTGCTTCTGCAAACATGACCATCGAGGACTTTCGCGCCTTCCTCCTTGAGGCGAACATGTCGCCTAGCTATCGAAGCGCCCGAGCCACTCGCCACTCTGTCATCATTGCCTTTTACTCGGCCATCGTCTTGGTGTCCCTCTTCGGCAACCTCTTCGTCTGCTACGTGATCACCAAACGACGGCGAATGCGCACCAGGACCAACTTTCTGATGGCAAACATGGCCGTTTCAGACCTAATGATTGCATCGATAACAATTCCCATGACTATTGCCCGTATTCTTCTCAGCGAGTGGCCATTCGGTTCGCTGCTTTGCATTGTCGTGCCCCTCGTCCAGGTCACCTCAGTGTAAGTCGGATTTTTTGCCTTATTCTTTGATTTGGGACTGTTTTACTGGGAATTTTGACGGCACACCACAAACAAAAATGTCAAACTTGTTTATAGCAGTTGTGACATTCAATCACTACCACTTTACCTATTTTCCCCTTTTCCCACTTTTGCTTCCTTGTTTACTGCACCCTATTTCTGCTCCCGGGGCAGTTGACATTGTGTGTGTGCGCGCACTGAGATTGGTGAAAAAGAATGAATGAGTTTGTTAATTAGTCGTTCCAGGGAATATTTGCCCATTTCCCACTTTTATTTGACTGACTGTAATTGGCTTGCTTCTCCCTTTTCCCATTGCCGTTGTACTTGTTCTACCTTCATCATTCTCTGCCAGCTACCACTTTTTCATAATTTTTCCATATTTGTGAAAACTGTACCACTTCATTTGCATTTGCCAGCCTCTGTTTGTTTATTTAGCTCACTCATTCTTTACTTTGCCATTTGCAGTTTGTAACTTTAGGCTGGTGTTGCATCGATCGCCATTAGCATGTCACTCTTCTCACACTGTCTGAGTGCATGTGAATGTTTTCACAACTGCTTTTGTTTTTTCTTTTCCTGCTTCATCTATCCATCCATCTACCCATCCAACTGGAGCTGCTAGCTCATCATAATAATCAAAACTCGTTCCATAATGGGGAAAAGAAAAAGGGGAAAATGAGAGAAGTGGGAGACAAGAGGAGGGAAGGGTAAATGAAGGAATGCGTAAAAGAGAATTTCCGTCTGTCAAACGCTTCAGAGCTAGAAAGTGAAGGCTGCCATTCCCTCTAATCAGGTCACCATCATCCACATCCTCATCCACATCATCATCATCATCAGAAGATGGCAGTTGTCGGAAGCAGTTGGATAGAAGAACGAATAAAAAAATGAAGGCAACGCTGATTTAAGCGCTGGTTTCTCTGTCACTGGCGTCACGGTTAGCATTTGTAATTAAAAATTAGCAAAACAAAAAGTAGAGAAAGTAGGCAAAAGTACGAGAATATCTAAATAGTTAAAAGTAGAAAGAGAGATTTTGCAACTTTGAAAAGCTGTGAAACCCCCACACACATAAAAACAGCTAAAACCAGCTAGGCGTAATTAACTAACTTTTCAGCCGTGTATTTTTGGCCCTGTTTGTAAGCTCATACACTCATTTTTGCCAGAATAAAGAGGATAGCTTAGTGCGCAGAGAAAAGGAGTAGAAAAGAGTCACAGCGGTGTACAGGAGACGTCGACCGACGATGGACGATAGATAGCTTTGATTTTAGGGGAGAATTAACAGGGCGGCAAAAGCAGCAGTAAAGAGTGTTTCAGC
The DNA here is from genome assembly GCA_024499935.1 of Tyrophagus putrescentiae. Classification (NCBI taxonomy): domain Eukaryota; kingdom Metazoa; phylum Arthropoda; class Arachnida; order Sarcoptiformes; family Acaridae; genus Tyrophagus; species Tyrophagus putrescentiae. The sequence goes on along the minus strand of JAMZRA010000002.1, from coordinate 8,082,826 downwards.
TTCATCAGTTTCAAACTATGTGTCCACTCGGGTCCTTTCTTCTCAATGTCCAGTGCCAGTTTTGGCTCAATAGCTGATGCTGCTGCTGATGATGATGCCACCGCCGCCACCGCTGCTGTTGCCTGCACTCTAATTCGATTGAATCAATTCGATTTAATGCGCGTCGTTAGAGTCGCTCTAAATTAGCGACTTTTTTTCTTCTACTTCGGTTGCTGTTGCTGTGCTCTCCTGCTCTGAAAAATCTCCTTTTCCCTTTTCAGCCTGTGATATTTCTCCTTTTTCATAAACTCAATTACACAGTATCTCCATTGAAGCTAATGGAGAGACTGGTAGTTTTCTGCACCCACTCTTTCTATCTCCGCTTGACGGCTGCTAAATCAAGTTCACTTCTAATTAATTAGACGGGTGTCTGCTTTTCGGGTTCTTCTAACTCTCTTTATCTATTTCTTTTTCTCTATTCTCATTCTTTCTCTTCCCCTGTTTTCAATTTCTCGCTAACTATTAGTAATAATAATGTGCTTGAGTAGTGACAAAAATCCGAACTAGTCTGCCCGCTTGAAATCATACACTTCGTTTGTTTTCACTGTCGTTGTTGCTCTTTCTGCATCTTGCTTCATTTTCAGCAAATCATCCCACACATCCCTTATTATTCTTCGTAAGCCAGCAAAAATTACTTGCCCTTTTGCGTCATTTTTCTTTATTTTTTTCAACACTGCTACCACTGGCACCTTAATGTAAAGTCACTCCTTATTTTTTTTCGCCGATCAAATCACGACTGAGTATCACTTGACTGCATTTGATGAATGGACTGCTACTGCAGCTGTTGTTGTTGCTACTGTTGCCGTGGTTGCCACCAAAGCCGACAATATTGACTGATTGGCGAGGCCACTGGTCAATGAAGAGAAAAAGAGTAGAAAAGCCTTGCACTAAAAAGTCTCCTTGCTTCATCCTCAATGTTGTGATTGCCGTAGATTGAGTAGTAGGGGAGTACAAAGGGACTGAGGAAAAAGCTAATAGAAGATGACGGCAATGCTGGTGGTGGTGATGGTGATGGTGGTTGTACTGCTTGTCAGTCAACACTCGCTTTCTTTTTTTTCTTTTTTGCTCAATCTGATAAGCTTTTGTTTACTTTTGCTTCCCAAGAAAGCAGGCAGCTTTGCGGGTAACACATGATACCCTCACATACACGCACAGACACATGATACACAGGCTCAGTAAACGAAAACTACACCAAATAAAAGACAGTCTTTCAATGTTGATTGTCGATTATGCGTGCTGTCCTCAAACTGATTGAGCACCAGCCGCTTCTGCTCCACATCTGATCAGATCAGTCATTTTCGGCTATTTTATCGCTTTTTTGTCCACCACTCTCCCTCTTCTCCGATTCCTTCCACGGCCAATTACTTATTGATGAGCCATCAATAATGTAGACAGTCAAATTAAAACATGGTTAGCAGACTTTGGTTTGCTGGGCAATGGCCGCGGCTGGCAAAATCTAATGAAACATTTATTAGCCCTTATTTGATTTAAAGAAAAAAGTAAAAAGTCAAGGCAAGTTTTTTAGCAAAAAAAGAAAGATAGGGAAAAAATCGTGATAAAACTTCATTGAAATAGATTACTACCTCAACTTTTATACTCTAAAAAATTTATTTTACGCTACTTTTCAATTTAATTCCAGGTTGACTTTACCTACACAGCTGACATCCGTTCAACTACTTCACCTACTAAACGCAATTAATAACAACAATACTGATAATCAGTGTTGAATTATTTAGTAGTTGTGGTTATTTTTAGAAAACTAAAAAAGTGGAGGCGTTTAGAAAAGCAATTAAATAAAAAACAACTTTTCAAAGGTCGGCTGACATTTTTTATTGACCAGACAAAACTACAATTAGTTTTCAAAGTATTTTTAAACTTTTTGCAAATTGAAATGAGTTTAGCACAAAACTTTAATTAACAGTAAAGTTTTAACAAAATCAGTGTGTTGCTTAAAGTATGAAGTTTTGACATTTAGTATCATTTTTATTTTTCTTTTATTAAACTTGTCTTTATTGTTTCTCCAATTAATGGCAACCAGTTCAGTGAACTGTCATTGCCAGCAGTAAAAATTTTTTTAAGTTAAAAATTACTCTTAAACAAAAAGTGAACTTACATTCTTTGCCACAAAAAATGTCTAAAAGTTCAACAAATCACACAATTTACAAAAAAAAGTTAGTAGCAGTACCCTTTTTAACAAGATTTTGTTATTAATTGTTACCGCATCTAATGATGCTAATGAAAGGCACAATGAAAAAGCGGAACCAGTTCAGTAGTAAATACACACACACAGTGCCGGTTAATTAGGCACTCTGCTGCATTTCTTGGTAGAATTTGGTAATTGATTAGAGTGAGTAGAATCTTGTTGTAGAGAAAAGCAAATAAAAATGAAAAAACAAAAAATTGTAGACGCAAGTAACAATCATTGCCACTGGAGACAGGAAAAATCTCATTGACATCACTAGCGACAGCAACATTGGTCTTTGCTTCTATTTTAATGAGATCGCCAATCAGACAAGGCAAATTTTTTTAACGGGAAGCTTACAAGGAAATAAAAAAGACCAGAAAATTTGTTTCGGTGAAGGGCACAGCATTGGAACAACATCAGCAACAACATTAGAGAAACAACAGCAGCAAAAGCAAAGAATGTCAATGCAGCAATGAAAACAAATTGCCGATAGTGGCGAGAAGGAAATGGCCAGTAGTATTAGTGGTGATTCGGGCAGAAGAGGACAACTGGAGAGCGAATGCACTCGAATCCGGTCTCCAGTGCCAGTCTCTGTGATCTTCAATCAATCATGCAACTAGTAACTAATTGCATTATTTAGTAGGACACTGCTATCACCACTACTACCGCCATTTCACTAGTCATTTGCTGCTTTTTATTACTTTTGCCCCAGTTTTTGTTCCCTGTTTTTCTCTCTTGATTTTTTGCTTGTTTCCAATTCTCCACTGTTTCACATTTAGTGCCCAGGGTTGACCTAAATTTGGTTTTATTCTTTTTTGCTAATTTCTTTAATTTTTTGTTGTTTTTTGTTTTTAAACTAACTATTCGATGCTGCAGGTTTTCAAGTTGGACTTCACAGTAAACTTCACTGCACTACATTTTACAGTTTGTGCATGTAAATAATTAATGGCTGCCAGCTGGTGAAGCGAAAGCAAAAAAAACGAGAAAAATAAAGAGAACAAAAAGTCTCAAAAGCATTAAAAAGTTTAATTTTTATTTTTTTACCCGGGTGTTTTTACAAATGAGTACCGTGCTTTCATTTTTATCATGGTTTCTTTTTTCATTTTCCTATAAAAAAGTTGTTTTGTGTGTTGATTTTAAAGGACGCTGCTGTCGTCATCACCGCCATCATCATTGACAACAAAAAGTTCACAAAATTGAAATGAAATTGCCAAACATCAGCAGGCAATCTATTTCTAGTAGAGCCTTGAATTTGTTGTCGTCAAGCAACTGCAGCACAACTGATATCAGGAAGCTTTAAAACTGCATATAAATGCCGACAGCGGCAACGGCAAACGATGCGGATAAAGTTTTTACCGACACCACCAAAAAGCCATCGGTTTATTGGCAAACAGATTTGGGTGTGCACATCCAAGTTTATTAGTACAAACACACACCACAGAAGAAAACAAGAAAAAACAAAATTTTGTTTTCCGCGTGATGCAAACTTTTGAACTACTTACTTTTTCTCAATTTTTCATTTATCATGTCATGATTTCAATTTACTTTTTTTGAAAGTTTTTTCATACTTACATTCCGGCTATTTTTTGGTGATGCTGATGCTGGTGGCAGTGATCCGGGGTAGCAAAGTAGTCTGACTGCCTTCTGATCTTTTAGAGGACCTCAAACACAACAACAACAGGAGCAGCAGCTTCAGCAGCAGCAGCAGCCAAAGTTGCCGCACCAGCAGAATCCTTCTTGAGCATCATCTATTGACAGGCACTGAAAGGGCCCAGACACTTATCAATGCAAATGTCAAGTGAAATGAGCCACACTGAATGTGTATGCATGAGCTTTCCCTCCCCTTTCACCCTCTTTTGCTGTTGTCTGTTTTCCTGAAACTGTCACTGCAATAAATTCAACAGAAGCTAACGGCAGTCATTCAGCTATTCATCTCAGCCCCTCTCACAAATTCTGCCGAATTGATAAATAGGCAGAAAAATCGTCGCCAAATTTTGGCTTAAATTAAATTCTGCATCCTCTTGTTTCATTCTGTATTCTTTGCCTTGTTGATTTTGCTGCAGCACAAAATGATGATCAAAAGAGGGAAGAGGAGTAGAAGCTAAGAAGTAGTGGAGGAGAAGACGTGGGAGGACAAAAAGAAAGGTAATTACATTGCCGTTGTTGCCTCTAACAACAACAGTCAAGAAAGAACTGATGTGAGCTCAATTTGGCCAACTGCTGATTTAGTTTGTGCAGATTTTAAAACAGTGGGTAAAAACAAAAAACACAAAAAACTAAACTTCAAAACACTAAACCTTGTACTAATACCAAACCTGTTCACTATTGTTTCCTGTTCAATTGCTCAGCAGCGGCAATTGGCGAGGAATTAACAACAACAACAGCTGCAGAAAAGAAATGGGAAAAAGATGCGAGCTGAATTTTGAACGGCAATTACGGAGCAATAATACTGCTAGTAAAAAGTAATAGTATTAGTACGCGCCAGGGAGGAATGAAGAGAAAAAGAGGCCGTAAATCAATAGACAGAGGGGAAGAAAGGAGACAAAATATGCAGTACATAACACTTGCAGACACATATTGTCATTGCAATGAAGTGGTTCGCACTCAAGTGGAAAAGGGAAGAAGAAGAAGAAGAGAAAAGAAAAAAAGTAAGCGGACTATCTGCCTGGGAAAATGGCGGCAATTGTCGCTGGTGCCTTATTATGCAGCCAGTGGTGTACCCTGGAAAAGGGGGGACAGTAGCAAATGCGGCAATGTCCACCACTGCTTCTTCATACCATTAGCACTGTACCATTCGGCCTACTATATTTAGCAGTGTGCTTTTCCCTAAAGACTTAGAGTACTCTGAAAGCCAAAGTCTGTGGGAAAGGGCTGAAAACAATGGGAGTTGAATGAAAGAGAAACCGGGAAAAAAGTCTGTTGTTTGTCGGTTGTTTGTTACTCTCACCACTGTTGTTGTTGGCTGTAGTAAACTAGTCGGTAATCTGCGCAAATCAGTGGCGGCAGAAGCTGTAATTAAAGGTTTCTAAAGAAACGGCCCGCCGCTTCTTCCTAAAGCTTTTCCCGTAAACAGACTTGGCAAAAGACTTCTGCCTTTCTCTTCACCCGAGACTACTCAATTTTTTTTCTAGCTGACGGGTCCAGGACATGGACCAAAAGCAATACAGTGCACAGAACAGAAAGGACAAACAAAGACCAATCTTCGGAGTTTGTCCGGGTGAAATGTCTCAGCGAGTGTTTGGTTTGTTGTCGGTCTAGGAAGAAAAAGAGGAAAAGTAAAATAGTGGCCTAAATGGAAAAGCCTAAGTTTGTGTACAAATGCGGTGAGTGTGAGTGTCACTTGAGAAGAGAATGGAAAGGAATACAAAAATGCTGGCGTGCATCTGAACTTATTCCATTGCAAATGGTTGTTGCCGCTAATGCACTTGTGAATACATTACAATATTTGGGCAAAAAGTAATTGCAGTTTGTACTTTTCTTGTCCTTTTAAAACCGCTTTTAACTCAGTATTTCTTTTACTTTTAAAATCCAGATTTGTGGTAGTTGTGTTTATAATGCCAATGCTATTTTCATAAAGCATCAATCGCGCAGTGTGAAACATTTTCAAAGTTAGATATTCAGTTACCAAAAATGTGAAGATAAGTGGCCAAAAAAGAGTACCAAGGACAATGAGAGGGTCCAAATCGCTCATATGGCCTTGTTTATTTATTTTCAACAGAGTAAGGTTTCGGTTGTTGGTATTTATACTGTAATCAATCATGCGAATAAGTGCACCTACTGTGCGTTGCACACAGAACATGTTCACAATTTTTGTGTACTAATCGTTTTGAAAGCGAGAAGAGGAAAAAACAAAAGCAGATTTTCTTGGCCCATAAATACAACAAAACAACGTCAATGGAAAAATGAAGGAACAGGGAGAGGAAAAAGGAGAAGACAATTACCTGCCTGTCTATTTTTGAATTAAAAAGAAAATAAATGTTTGCAATTAACAGTTGCACTTGCCACCGGACAATTAGTCATTGTTGAGATCGCGGTGGCGGTAGTGCTGCTGAAACTGCTTCAATTGAAGCATAATTCCGCCGTTTAAAAAAAATACTCCGACTGTCTCTTTGACGTCGGCGGTGACGACGCCGGTGAAATGTGTAGCCAAGTGCAAGTTGGCACTGACTTTTGGGCCACTTGAGACCGGCCTGGAGAGGGCACTCTTCAATTGGCAAGATAAAGTGAGTTTTTCTTTCTTAGAGCAATATTGTGTGCACAATGTGTGTGTTTGTGTGAAATTAACAAAGTGAAACTTATTCTACTTTTACTTGAACTAGCTGCAGATGATGATGACGATCATTGGTCAATCAATTGGTCTGCTTTTATCTTCTACGGGTTCAGTGAAAGGAGAAAAAGGAAAATCTCAATGAACATCTGCCTCTTTTTCTCTTTCTCTGTGAAATTGGAGCAAAAATCAAATACCAACTCGTCAACCTTTCCGAGTGTTTGTTTGTGCTCAAACGGCAAATCAAATGGTTTTGTTGTGAAAGAAAAGGGAAAACGCTTGGTGTCCGTATTTTAGACTTTCGATGATTGCCGATCAATGGTGGTTGTAGTATTAGTGCAGGGAAAGTAGTCCAAATACAGAACTGTAAAACAAAAAAGAGATAAAGAGAAAGTAAAAGTTTGGTTCAGGCACACAATAAAAAGTGGAACTCAAAGAGGAGGAACAAAAAAGGAAACGATTGGCAAACACCGGAGCTGATGATGCAAAGCTGGGAAAGATAAAGAAAAGTACCATTGTGTGCACAGAGTGTCTGCATGATTTTTCCATTGTTTTCCACTTTTTCCCTCGGTCCACACAGTCCATCACTATCATTGAGGTTTTAGCTATCCTTTGTTTTCCTTGCTTTCCTTTCAGTGCATGATAGCAGTCATATGCTTCCAAATGAGAGTGCTGCTGCCTGTTATGGCTGGTAGTATAGGATACATTGCAGCTCCAACAACAACAACACTATTGTCTCTAACTCAATTTGTGTGGAGGGTAATTGGGCAAATTGACTAAGTGCAAACACGGATTCTCACAAGAGGGGCGGAGAGAAAGGAAAAACAGGGGATACTTGGTCAATTCGATTAGCTTTCTTTCCTTCACCACTAACGGCGAGATTCTTCAGTAGGGTTTGCAACACATTCTCCTTTTCCCTCTCCCTTTCATTGTCCCTTTATCTAAAGAATGCAACCACTGCTACCAGCACCACTTTTTCCATCGACGCTGGTTGCCTAGCCAAAGTCAAACACGCCAATGCTTTTTGCTAGCTAGAAAGCTTTTCTCTCTCTCCTTCCTTCATCTCATTTTACTCCGTTAGTGTGCTTGAGTGCAATCTGCAAATTAATTATCTTCAGACTTTTCATTGCAACGGTCTCTTAGAGAGAGAACAATGCGTCTGTGTGTGTGTGTGTGTTCGAAATGAGATGGGTTTTCTCTCCCTCTCCTTTTTTCAATTGTAAATTGCCTACACTTTTTCATCACCAACCTTGTCGTTGTCGACTTCGTCGTCGATGTTTTTGGCAAATTGAGAACCCACTTTTGATTCAGCAATAGAGTGAATACAGACAACAGCAACACCACCACCTGAATCACCAAAATCGCTAGCCCACGCACGCGAGAAAAAATCATTGCAGTGAAGGAGAGGCAGCATCTCTTGTGTTGAAGTTGAAGCAATACAAAAAAAATTATGTTTGTGTGCCCACTACCACCTACCTCAAGGTGGCTATGGGAAGAAGCTACCTATCTAGCTTCAGTGGCGTGCATTAAAAAACCATTAAAAATATGTGTAGTAAATTTAATAATAAATCACAAATGAGAAAAGTAAAAGGAGCAAAGAGGTGGAATGCTTGACTTTTGAGGCTGCTGCTTCTACTGGCCGCAACTGCAAATGCAAATTAGGGCAAACTCTTTTTGCTTTTTTTGTTTTTCTTTTCTTTTTTCTGCCAAACTAAATGAAATTCACTCGAGACTGCTTCATATTAGTAGTTACAGTTTTCGTTCCACTTTGTTGACAAAAGAAACGTCTGTTGCAAAATAAAGTCGGCAACAGGAGCACAAATTGAGTTGGCCATCTTTTTATTTTTGTGTTTTTTATCTAGTTTTCTCAGGTAAAAAATGTAAAAAAATAGAAAAATGGTGCTGGGCAAAAGCAAAACATATTC